>JANAVB010009999.1:23344318-23522941 GCA_029216955.1 Iris pallida
TTGTCACTTAGTTAAAGATGGGGATAATCAATAGAAACATTGTATAAGAGAAAAGACATGAGTATATAAAGAAAAGAGCATGCATGAATATATATGAGAGAAAGTGAATACATGCTGGACCCATACATTTCATAGTAAGATAAACGACTCTCCATAACGAGAGCCAGACACAACAGACAACCATAGATAATGTCCCCGAAGGACAGCAAAGAGCTAAAACAACCATAAACCGGTCCCCGAAGGACCACTAAAGACAACAAACTGAAAAAAAAAACAGACATAAAAACTAGGAGCACTCAAGAACCGAAACCACCATCAAAAGGCAGACCATCCCTAATCCTCAGCCGGATCATCATCATCATCACCCTGAGCCTGCTGGAAGGCGCCAAAAGGATCAATGCCGTCAGGGTACATAAACCTATAGGCATTGGGGTCAGAGAAGCGCGGGCCCGTGTACATGGGATCCTGAAGATTAAGATCCAGAAAAGCATCACGGTCTTGAAGAGTGCGCTGAATGAAGTACCCCTGATCGTGGAACCAAGTCTGGATCAGGGCGCCAAGTCCACGAGTGTAGGCCCGCATCTGCTCCTCCGCTTGGGCCATTCGCATATCAAAATGCTGCTGAGTGAGCGGCATATAACGGCCCGAAGGAGGAGGGGTAGATGTGGGAGCAGCAGGCGTGGATGCCGGTTGTTCTTGGGAAGATGAGGCACGGGAAGTAGAGGCGCCAGCCAGGGTACGGGAGATAGCAAGATATGAGGGAACGCCATCCGAGGTACAGAGAGACAGGTCAACATGCTTGGCCACCATGAGCAGAGTGATAAAAGAGCCATAGTAGAGATTCTGCTTTCCCGAAGGCATGGTACGCCGGAATTGCAGAAGAAGAGTCTTTGGGAAGGAGAATCGCTTCCGGGCATAGAGATGGTACATACAGACGAGGGCATCACCAGTAATAGCGTCATAGTTCCCGCCCTTCGGAAAGAGAGTGTGGCACACGATCCGATGGAGCTCGTAATAAAACGGCTCCAGCTGGACAGAGAGGGCCGGGATGGCCGGAGGGTTGGGACCCTTGTAGATAATTCGGCAGAATTCGTCGAAAGGGGACGCCGCCGAGGAGTTGAGAGCACCCAACATAGGTAACGCATCCCCTTTGTCTGGGATGCCTAAGATGGCCCCCACTTCCCGAGATATGAGACGGAAGTGGCGGTCATTGACCATAGATTGGATGGCGGAAGGGTCGTCGTCATCCCCTCTCATGTTGCAATAGAAAAGGCGAACAGCAGCAGGATAGACAGGGATTTGGCGCCTGAGAAGAGAGGAGAGACCGGCATCGTCAAACAAAGGGACGTGACCGGGGAAGAGGTTCCAGTTGATCGCCCGTCCTTTGAATATGTTGTGATTGGCGAAGTGCTGGAACCAAAGCTCGGCGGCCAGAGAGTTGGAGAAGACGCGCTGGTCATAGCCGGTAGGAAGCTCCACGGGGACGAAGGGGTTGAACCCGGAGGAAGAGGAGGATCGGGGGCGCTTAGGGTTGGCCATGGAGAGGGATTGGTGCTATGGTGTGGAGGAAGGAGTAGAGAGGAGAGGGAAGAAGGAGGGTTTTTAAAGAGAGGAGGGAGATGAAGAGATGATTTTGAAAATGGGTAGGAACGGTTGTAGAGGAAGTTTGAAAGAGAAGGAGTTGAAAAGATGGAGGGAAGTTATGATGGTGGAGTAAAAAGAGGAGAGAAAAGAGGGGGAGAAGTGATGGGTAGTTAATGTGAAGAGATGAAGGATAGTAAATGAGAAGGGAGGTGATGGGATGGGAGTTGAGGATTGATGGGATGGATAAGAGAGAAATAGAATAGGGTAGAAAGGAATAAATGAAGGAGTAAGATAATGTGGGCCCGAATCCAGAGTTTAAATCCTGTCCGCCGCTGCCCGGCATACCGACGGTATGCCGACGTGTACCGACGGTATGCCGTCGTTCGAAATAGAACAAATTCTGCCTTGAAAAACGACATGCCGCCGGTATACCGTAGTATACCGTCGGTGTGCCGGTCGACTGGGACTAAGGATCAAAAGATAAAATGCCTAGTTCTCGGCAAAGGAAAGAGAAGCGATCTTCCGGGAGAGGCTTAGTGAAAATATCGGCTAATTGATAGGTAGTATCAATAAATTCAAGATGGATATCTCCTTTTTGCTGATGGTCACGAAGAAAATGGTGTCTAATTTCAATGTGCTTCGTGCGTGAGTGATAAATTGGGTTTTTCGTGAGATTGATAGAGCTAGTGTTATCACATTTAATAGGGGTGCAAGAATGAGAAATGCCATAATCTAAAAGTGTTTGTGACATCCAAAGAATTTGTGCACAACAACAACCAGCCGCAATATATTCTGCCTCAGTGGTGGAAAGAGCAACAGAGTTTTTCTTCTTACTAAACCACGATACCAAGGACTTCCCGAGGAATTGACATGTGCCACTAGTACTTTTTCGGTCAATCTTGCATCCGGCAAAATCCGCATCCGAAAAGCCGTGAAGCTCAAAGGATGAGGATTTCGGATACCAAAGACCCATGTTAATGGTGCCTTTGAGATAACAAAAAATGCGCTTAACGGCACTAAATGTGATTCCTTTGGATTGGCTTGATATCGTGCACACAAGCAAACACTAAACATGATATCCGGACGGCTAGCCGTTAAATAAAGTAAGCTACCGATCATACCTCTATACTTACGAATGTCGACCGATGTGCCATCTTCATCATTGTCAAGCTTGGTCGTTGTAGCCATAGGGGTCCTCATTGATTTGGATGAGTCAAGGTCGAAACGCTTGAGGAGGTCCTTTGTATATTTTGCTTGATTGATGAAGGTTCCTTTAGGCCCTTGTTTGATTTGTAACCCCAAGAAGAAGGAGAGTTCACCCATCATACTCATTTCAGACTCTTCCTGCATAACTTTGGCAAATTCTACACAAAGTGTGTTGTTAGTAGAACCAAAAATAATATCATCAACATAAATTTGAACCAATAAGAGAGTCCCATCATGTGATTTAATAAAAAGTGTAGTGTCAACTTTTCCCTTTGAAAAATTGTGAGAGACAAGAAAAGAGCTAAGACGCTCATACCAAGCACGTGGAGCTTGTTTGAGGCCATAAAGGGCTTTATGGAGTTTGAAAACGTGGTTAGGAAATTGAAAATCTTCAAAACCGGGAGGTTGTTTAACATAAACTTCCTCCTTAATAATACCATTAAGAAAAGCACTCTTAACATCCATTTGAAATAGCTTAAAGTCATTAAAACAAGCAAAGGCACAAAGCATACGAATGGATTCAAGACGTGCAACCGGAGCATAGGTTTCGTCGTAGTCAATGCCTTCCTCTTGGTTATAGCCTTGAGCAACCAATCGGGCTTTGTTACGAGTCACTAACCCATCTTCATTTAGCTTGTTGCGAAACACCCATTTAGTTCCAATAATGGGATGATTGCTAGGTTTTGGGACAAGTTCCCAAACCTTGCTTCGCTCAAATTGATTGAGCTCCTCTTGCATAGCTATCATCCAAAATTTATCAAGAAAAGCATCATGAACATTTTTAGGCTCTATTTGAGAGATAAAAGCCACATTGGCACAAAGATCACGAGTGGCGGATCTTGTACTAACACTTGAGGAAGGATCCCCAATGATAAGCTCCTTAGGATGATCGGTGACAAATCTCCATTCTCTTGGAAGATCCTTTGGAGGAGGCTCGAGAGGAGGAGACTCTTTTAATGGGGTCACAACTTCATTGTTAGATGAAGAAGGACGATCCTCAATAGAGGAGTTCTCCAACCCAAATGAGATGTCATCAATATCCTCGGAGGAGGAGAATGTAGAAGAGTTGAGTTCGCTAAAAGAGACATTTATTGACTCTTCGACAACAAGACTTCTTTTATTAAAAACACGAAAACCTTTGCTATGAGTAGAGTATCCAAGGAATATCCCTTCATAGGCTTTCTCTTCAAACTTGCCTAGGTTATCCTTGGTATTCAAAAAAACAATTACAACCAAAAACCTTGAAATATTCAATAGAAGGAGTTTTGTTAAACCAAAGCTCATAAGGAGTCTTCTTAGTAATAGGTCTAATTAAGACTCTATTAATGACATGACACGCCGTATTAACGGCTTCCGCCCAAAAATATTGGGGGAGCTTATATTGGTTTAACATGACCCGGGCCATATCGCCAAGGGTTCTATTCTTTCTCTCCACAACACCATTTTGTTGAGGAGTACGGGGACAAGCAAAATCATGTCCAAAACCATTCTTTTCACAAAATCTTTTGAAATCAACATTATCAAATTCACCTCCATGATCACTCCTAATTTTGTTAATAGAAAAACCTTTCTCATTTTGAACACGTTTACAAAAAGCAACAAATTCACGAAAGGTATCACTTTTGCAAGCAAGAAAAATAACCCAAGTAAATCTCGAAAAATCATCAACTAAAACAAAAGCATAAAGTTTGCCACCAAGGCAAGCTACTCTACTAGGCCCAAAGAGATCCATATGAATAAGTTGGAGGGGTCTAGAGGTACTCACAAAGTTGATGGATTTGAAGGATGACTTGGTCAACTTACTTTTCTCGCATTCTTCACATACCATATCCTTTTTAAAAGGGATGCTAGGAAGTCCTCGTACAAGCTTCTTGGAGGCAAGGCGAGAGATGGTATCCATGTTGGCGTGTCCAAGCCTCATGTGCCAAAGCCAACTTTCATCGTTCTTTGCAACTAGGCACCTGTCATTGTTAGTACCTTCAACAAGATAAAGAACATAAATATTGTTTTCTCCAATGCCTTCATACACAGTAGTTCCATTGGAGCTATCGGTAATGTAGCATTTGAGTTTAACAAACTTGATATCATAACCATTATCGGTAAGATGGCTAATACTTAAAAGATTGTGCTTGAGATTAGTAACAAGACAAACATTATTAATACAAGGATAAGGAGGAGAACCGATATTACCATTTCCAATAATATAACCTTTAAGATTGTTACCGAAGGAGACGTGTCCTTCTTTCTTCATCGATAGCATTGTAAAAAGTGAAGCATCACCGGTCATGTGCCGTGAACAACCGCTATCGAGAATCCATTTGCTTCTAGCATGAGAAGGATTCGTCACCTACAACATAAGTTGAAGATGAACATTTTGGTACCCATGATCTTATGGGTCCATGAGTGTTAGTCTTAGGAACCCACTTAAGAACTCTCATGTCAACTTGTTTTCTTGTATAACAAAAGTTAGAAGTGTGACCTACCAAACCACAATAATTGCACATCAAGGAAGATTTAGAAGAAGAAGTGTGAGTGTTGTGCATGTGTGAGTTACTAGTGTGAGAAGTTCTACCATGAGTGTTATGAAGATAGTAAAAAGCATGATGAGAGGTGTTCTTCTTGACAAAGGGTCCTTTTCTTGTGTTAGAAAAGGAGTTGTGTGTAGTGTTCATGTAATAATTGTGCCTAGTATTGTGATGAGTGTGAGGGTGTCTTAGAGCATGCATGTGAGTGGTATTCTTATTACCTAAATTCTTACTTCGTGTAAGAAGATCATTATACTTAATAGAGGTGGAATATTCTCTTCTATTAGCATCTTGACATTTGTGCATGGCAAATTCATAGGAGCTTCTCATGGATTGAATCTCATCATCCTTTTTCTTGATGGTGTCAAGAGATTCTTGAAATTTGAGTCGCAAAGACTCTATTTCATCCGTGTCGGAAATAGGAGATTTTCCCTTCACATCAATGATGATGTTTGAGAGCCTCTCTACTTCAAGTTGAAGAGCCTCAACCTCCTTGAGAGATTTCTTGTATTTATTCCGAACACCTTTGTGTTCATCATGTAATTCAAGAATGGCTTTCTCCAAATCATCATAGGTAAGAGTGTTTAAAGAAAAATCATCAAGTACCTCATCGGTTGCCATGAGACAGACGTTGGCATTGTGTTTGCACTCCTTGTCATTGTCGGAGTCGCTTGCGTCGCTTTTACACCAAATGCTAGTGTTGGCGAACTTTCTAGAGGATGAGCTTCCCTTGCTAGGTTTCTCGTACTTGCTTGAGTCTTTTCGTATCATCGGACAATCCCTCTTGATGTGTCCGGGTCTTCTGCATTGATAGCACGACGGGTCTTCTTTATTGTCCCGTCTAGAGCGGTTGGCCTTGTTGAACTTTAAGAACTTCCGGAAGTGCTTAGCTGTGAGAGCTATTTCTTCATCGTCATCCGACTCATTGTCATCGGAGCTATCCTTGGAGTAGGACCTTGAAGCTTTGAGAGCGAGAGTCTTCTCTTTTTCTTTGGTCTTCTCCTTCTCCTTCTCTTGAATGGAGGATTCCCCTTGATCCTTCATGTCGAGCTCGTGAGTCATTAGCTTACCCATAAGGGTCTCTAGGTTCATGACGGTTAGATCGTTCCCCTCAATGATTGCGGTAGCTTTAGGACTCCAAGCTTTCGTCAATCCTCTAAGAATTTTTCTTATCTTTTCATGAGCGGGATATTCCTTTCCAAGAGAAGAGAGAGGGTTAATAATGTCACCAAAATGAGTAAACATGCTAGCAATAGATTCATCATGCTTCATTTTAAAAGACTCATATTCTTGCGTGAGTCTACTAATCTTGGATTCCTTCACTTGTGAAGTTCCCTCGTGTGTGACTTCAAGTAACTTCCAAATCTCATTGGAAGTCTTGCAAGTAGAGATCTGGTTGAATTCACTACTGTCAAGGGCACAGTAAAGAGCATTCATTGCCTTGGCATCTCGACAAGCAAGCTTCTTAATATTTTCGACAAGTGTTTCCCGAAGGGTGTCAGAAGCAATATCCTCAATAGCTCTGGAAGGAGTAGGAAGCCCATTTATCACGCAATCCCATAAGTCGAAATCTATGGACTTGAGATAAATGCCAATCCTAATCTTCCAGTAGTTATAGTTGGTACCATCAAATAGGGGAGGCCTATTTGTGGAGTGTCCCTCATTGTGAAACGTGTTGATGCTAGGGTTAGAGGCCATGGATCACTCAAGGGTGTAAATCCAAATCAAGAGAACGAGGCTCTGATACCAATTGTAGAACCCTAGAGGGGGGGTGAATAGGGTAATAAAATATAAACTACAACAATTGATGCAATAAAGGCAATTTAAAGTAAAGAGTAGAAAGATCAAACGCAAACACAAGGATGTATCCTGGTATCCTCTTTTGAGGCAATCCAGTCCTGGAACTCTCTCCGGCTTTAATCCACTATTATCCAAATAGTACACACGAGTTTAGATCCGAAGAACTCGCCAACTTCAACACGAGTTTGGATCCGAAGACTCGCCAACTTCTACACACGAGTTTTCTTACGAAGGCTCGCCAACTTCAAACAAAAGAGAATGAGAACTTGTTGATCTTCTAACACGTGAAGATCAAAATTTACAACTCTTTAATACTCTAGCACTTTGGGAGAGGATGACAATGAAAAGCTTTGGAGAGTATTAATGGTGGAGCTCTTGGTTGTTGGAAAATTTATGGAAGAGTTGGTGAGGAAGCTCAAGAGAGAGAGAGCTTCCTTTTATAAGAAAACCAAGAGTAGGTGGCATTTAATGCTCTGAAATGCAGGCAGACCGGCATGCCGTCGGTATGCCGGCCAAATAGTAACGATCATAATTATGACCGTTCAAGAGCATTAAATGCGGCCATTAATGCGTGTCAGACCAAATCGAAAACTAAGTATTCAAAATTTGGTATACCGCCGGTATGCGAGAGCATACCGCCGGTATGCCGATAGAATGTCACAGAAAGTTTCGAGCTGCTAGAAACGGCATGCCGCCGGTATGCCGTAGCATACCGTCGGTATGCCGACAGTTGATCACAGCAACTTTTGTGTTGCTAAAAATGGCATGCCGCCGGTATGCCGCTGCATGCCGTCGGTATGCCGATATTTCAAGACAGCAACTTTCTAAGTCCAAAAATGGTATACCGCCGGTATGCCGAAGCATACCGTCGGTATGCCGCTTTTTGTCACAGAAACTTTTCTGGACACGAAAACGGTATACCGTCGGTATGCTGAAGCATACCGTCGGTATGCCGCTCTGAATGACATGTTTTTCGATTTATGCTTTTAGTTATCATCCATCCTTTAGTATTTACAGATATACCTAGACCAGTACAGACACGAAGACTCAAAGCAAGAAACGTCGGTAACTGCTACAGTCTTCAAGGAAGAAGGAGGAAGCTCTGGAAGTGAAAAACTCCAAGTAGTACATCTTCTGGGAATATTTGAATCTGAAGAACAGAAGACTAAACTACGAAGATGCTGTTAATTACTCAAAATAAAATGTGCCAACAGTGTCGAGTCGTGTGGGGTCGTGTGGTCTTGATAGTAACTCATTTGGGCACTACCCATGTATTTGCTAGTGACTCTCTGGAGTACAACCCGTCTATTTGTTAATGACTCTCCGGAGCGCTACCCGCGTGTTGTGCTAATGACTCTCATTGAGCGCTACCCTTGTAGTTGTTGTAGTCATGGTCAGTCGGTCTGTCCTTACATTGAGTGTTGTTCTAAAATGCATTTAGGTGACCTTTATCAGTTTTGGTATACATACTTTTATGTGTGATTCATGTACTTATGCTTGATCATGACATGGAACAGTACTTTGTCGTAAACTTGTGTGTCACTTTTTGTCCTTGTTTGGTTGTAGGGGTGGATCACTGCTTCGATGATAAAATACTGAACAATGTTGTGATCTGGATTATTACTTAGCAGATTATATTCAGTTTATATGGCATGTTTTTATGTATCTTGCTATGTCCCTCTGACCTGATGATCTCTTCAGGTATAGACGATTGACATAATCTGAGGAGCAGAGTTCCATGCTAGAGTCTTCCTTGTGGACTATATGACCTTCTCCTAGATGGTGGACTTATTTTGTTGTTATTTTTTATCTCACATATTCCAATCTATTCTTTACCTTCACATGGTAGTGGATTTGTCTCTACCCAACAACTTGATCATTGACATTTTTATATTTGATTTAATGATATCTTTATTCCTTTATTTTCTATGGATGAGATTTAGTGAGCCATGACTATCTATATACTTCATATACAACTTACGTATATTTATTATACGGTTGTCATGTTACTTACCTACTCCTACATATTTTGGGACTGGTGCGTTACACGTGGCATGTCACAAGGCGGTGCAAATAATAACGCACAAAAATTGGTTCAGCCTGGACCAATTTTTATAAAATACTTGCCTCGGACAAACCGTTGTGATCCACATTTTGTGGCAATTAGAGATGATAGTGGACATGTAGGGACACATGTTAGAGCTGGTTTAGTGGAGGTTTGATTGTTAAAATGTATGAAAACAATGGTGAAAACAGTACTAACCTGTTGGGAGGCCTAGCTGAGTGCGATGGAAGTAGGGCTTAGGTTTGGCTCTTTACCAACCAAACGGTTTGTCGTGGTAGCTTGGGGGCTTAGTAGGGTTGAAGGAGGATGTCTTGGGGTTATTGTAGAGGTGGTGGTTTGCCTGGAAGTGGTCGAAAAGGGGGCGGACATCAAGGTTTACAACTATAGCACCTATAAAAGGGCGGCTAGGAGAGGGTGTCGGCCAAGGAGTTTTGGAGAGACTTGGGGTGGCCAGCCCTAGGGTGCTTGTTCCTAGCACCAACCTAGATAGGATTATTTTTGTCATTTTATATTATTTATACAGTGTGTGTATTTAATTATATGTGATGGTTGTATTTATTAATTGACTAGTAAACCTATTTGGACTTGCCATGACACTTGGACCTATATTTTAGGTTAGACATAATTAGACACATTTAAGTCACATTAAGTCACTAATAGGATTAGAACTAATTATCAACTTAGGCTAGAAACTTCGAGAGATTAACCAAAGCCTTAATAACAACTTAAATGGCAATGTGGACATTTCTAATAGGCTTCTAGGGCACCCATATTGGTCGGCCATAGAGGGAGTGGGGGCTCATTATTCACTTCTTCATTTGGAGCTCCAAAACCCTGGTTTGGTGTTCTCCAAAAAACCCTCTTTTTCTTTCATTCATTTCTCCAAAACCACTCCAAATTCCTCTCAATCTTGTTCCATTCTTCATCCAAGAAACCTAGGAGCTTGGAGGCCAAGGAACACAAGGAAAGGAGACTACTAGCTTTGATTAATTGTGTCCTATTGTCACCCCCATTTCCTGTATTATATATTATGCTCGTATTTGATTTTGGCACGTATTTTAATTTTCTCGACTTGCGGATTTTGGTTTCTCGTAAATGGGTTTTGGACCATGGCTTGGTTTTATTTTGTGGAAGTTGGTTTGGTTTGGTTCATCATGAGTGGAACACTTTAACCTACACTCTACACTCAACACAACACAACCACCCTCATTATATCTCCACCAAACTTTCTCTCTCCTCTTTACTCTCCATTAATTTTCTTCTTCTTCCTTCTTCCACACAACTCCCCAACCCATTAGGCAAGTGTACCTTGCCATCAAATAAGCACCACTTTTTATTTGTCCATTAGCTAGATTAGGCCATGGAGAACAACTTTAGAACTTGACATTTTGTGATTTGGAGCTTCCATTTTTCTAGATCTAGGTTTTAACCATTTTCAAAAATCCTTGGTTTTGATCTATTAAACTTCGATTTTTGTATGTTTTGATGCTTCCATGTGGAAGAGAATTCGATTTTACTCAAGATAGAACTTTGAAAATCTAGATTTGGTTTTGATTTGATCAAGTTATGAAGAATTGAAGTTTTGAAGTTCTCGGAGTTCTTCTCGGGTTGGAGAAGCAGCCCTCTCGGCCTGCGCTCTTTAGCGCAAGGCCGATTGCGCAGCTCACCCTTTGGTGAACTGCGCACCTTCCTTCTCGGCCAGCGCCTTCATTGCGCACAGCCGATTGTGCCCGGCCTCTTGGGCTGAACTGCGCATCTCCCTTGGCGCACTAACCCCTGCGCAATCCTCCTGTGCGCAATCTATCTCTGCACAACCAACTCCTGCGCAGTTCACTCCTGCACAGTCTATCTTCTGCGCAATCCGTCCATGCGCCATCTGCCCCTGCGCATTTGGCACCCTGCGCAGTTGGTACCCTGCGCCATCTGCCCCTCCGCACTTGGCACCCTGCGCAGTTGGTACCCTGCGCCATCTGCCCCTGTGCACTTGGCACCCTGCGCAGTTGGTACCCTGCGTAGCTCACCCTGCGCACTTGGCACCCTGCACAGTTGGTACCCTGCACAGCTCACCCTGCGCACTTGGCACCCTGCGCAGTACATACCCTGCACAACCTACTTGTCTATGATGAATTTGTTATTTCTCGATCTTGGCTCTTCTATAGTCCTATCTATATTAGTATTTTATTAGATATTTTACGCCTATTTTAAATCCTTACGCCTTTTTACATGAACTTGATTTTGCTTAATATGTTGGGAATGACTATTGTACATAGCATGGTATGACAAGGAACTAGCATAACATGACAGTGACCCGTAGTGGTGCACTCCTAACAAGCACCCTGACATGATTTATCTTGATAACTTGATAGTGGCCCGTGGTGGCGCACTCCTGACTTGACTTGACTTGTAACTTGTAACTTGACTCGTATAATCAACTTGACACCGTGGGTGTTCCTGCTTGCTTGCTTGTACAATCCACTTATCTTGTCTTGCATCATGTCTAGGACGTGACTTCCTGCGTACCACGGCCAGGGACTCACGCTAAATTGGATTAGGCTAATGATTAGATCAAACTAGAACATGGAGAATTCCCAGTCACAGGCAATCTCGTTATCTGGGCGCTTTAATGGACTTGTAGTTTGCCGACGAGTAGAGCACATTTCCAGCACACTGTCATGTGTTGCACCCTCTAAGTCACCTAAGGGTACATTTGTCTCCCGGGCAATGTACCCACATATAACTCTCAACCCGCGGAAGGATAACTGGATAGTCTGCAGGGCTTGGGACTGGGAGTTTTTCACTTGCATCTTGTTAGTAATTAGGCTTGTGATAACCCTAGTTAGTTAAAGTAGTAAGCCGTAGTACTTGCCTGGCCGATTGTGAATGAGTGGTGTCCAGCTCTGCCTAAGTCTTGTCTAGCCCCTGCACCTGGAACTCTTGATCTTGATTGCTTTACTTATTTCTAACGATAAATGGGTAGAGACAGTGAGCTATTCAGGCGAAGGGGTACAATCCTGGTCCTTGTTTGGTTTAAGGATTGTAACCTGGCTCCCGGAATGGTTCCACGTCCCTAGTCGTTTATCGCCCTGTGTACTTTACTACTTGTACTTTCTTTTATTCTTTATGTTCTGATATGCTGGCTTTTGTTCTTATTTGTGGCCTCCTTTGTGGCACTTGCTCTTTCTGGGGTTTGACCCAGCTGGTTTTGTGTGGCCAGATTTCGGAGCAGCTCCCGAGGATCTACCAAGCTTCCAGCCCAATGGTGACAACTAGACGGAACCCGGGCCAAGAGTGGGTTTTTCTTTTTGTTTCACCCACTTATATGTAAATTTATTCTTTTGAGGCGTTTAGCCGACGAGCACCTGTTAGCTCGATGCACATTTACTTACTGTCTGCCTACGGGCTGTAAGCATGATTAACAAATCCTAGGGTTGATCATGTATGACTGAACTCTTGCTAGTCCCATCATTTTGTACGACTAGCTTCATGATCATCTAATATGTAATATTTGGGACGCCTTATATATATATATTTGATGCTCTAATATCTTGTAACTCTGTTAATTGCTTGAGATTGAGACAATAGGCTTGACCTTAAGAGACTGCTGGCTTGTAGTAAACCCTCATATCTAGACAGCCGTGACCGTATAGTTGAGATGTATTCTATTTCAATATACGTAGCTGGCTATGTCTGCCCCCGCTCTCCAGTATTCTGGTTCTGGGGCGTGACATGGTTTAAGTGGTGGCCCATACAGGTCTTGGCATTCAAGAAATGTGAGGGTTTACCGAATAGATGTCTCAATCAATATTTCGTCCTTGATCTCTGCTCGTATCTTCAAATCCCTGAGATTCTTGACCTGGTCACACGCTTGTATCATTGATCTGTCCTGGTCCTTCCTTACTGTTCCCTATATCGTCTTCTTCAGCGGCATTACTCCCGGACTTGCCAACCAGCCAGAGGAAGCTCGACAAGCACCCCAGCGCCAGGAAGATCAAGCTCAGCACTCTGGAGTAGCCTCCCGAGTTATGCTTTCCGGAGGCTCGGAACCTCCAGTTCAGGTAGCTCCGCCCGTTCAACCAGCTAGACAGGATGAGGGACCTTTGGTAGGGCTTATCAGAGAACTACTTGCATCCCAAGATCGTCGAGGCGACGCCTTGCACCAGGAAGTTCATGATGCACTAAACCGAGGAGGTCCCCAAGGGAATCAGGCGGCCAACAGTTTCAAGCGCTTGAACCCTCCCTTCTTTGACGGCAGTGAAGATGCGATTGCCGCAGACGCTTGGCTTCAGGATACCGAGGTGGTTCTAGAAGCAGCTAGGACACCTGAGAATGAGAAGGTGGCGGTGGTACGCCTACAGTTGTTAGACTTGGCTCGCGATTGGTGGGCGGCTCAGGCCATGGGGTTAGCGGCACCAGTCACTTGGGCGACGTTCAGAGAGAGATTCCAGACGAAGTACTTCGATGCGGTGGCACGGTACGACCTGCAGACCAGATTCACCAACTTGAAGCAAGGAGGCAGGACGGTCGATGGCTATGCGACCGAGTTTTCCAGGCTGAGTAGGTTCGCCCCCACCTTGGTGGCAACCGAGTTCGATAGGGCTCAGCGATTCCAGCAAGGACTGCACATAGAGATATTATTGGCTGTGGAGCAGTTCGAGCACCAGACGTTCGATGTAGTGTTGAAGGCAGCAAGGAGGCATGAGTATACCTCCCGGAGAATTGTGGACAGGACCGGAGGCAGGAAGCGGTCCCACAACCAGATGCACCAATCTTCAGCTCCAGTCCCGGCAGCTAGGGGTATAACCATTGGAACTTCGAGGCGGGCGGCCTCAGTGACGTCGGTTCAGTATTCAACCCCGACGTACCCGTAGCAGCAGAAGCAGAAGCAGTCTTCCGCGGTAGGATGTTCTCATTGCAGGAAGCCGGGCCATGTAGTGGCAGAGTGTCGTAGGACACATGGATTGTGCCTGGCTTGTGGAGGAACAGACCACCAGATAGGGACCTGCCCGAATAGGGGAGGTCCATCATCATCCAACCTTTCTAGTTCTTCGGTGAGGGGACCAGCCCCAGCTCCAGTTCAGCAGCAGCAACAGTACCCGAGGCCATTGTTGTCTCAAGCCCAGGCCTTTCAGCAGCAGAACCAGCAGCAGTTCACCCAGGCTCCAGCACAGAACCGACAGAGGGGTTTCTAGCAGAGAGGACCCGCAGCTAGAGGTCAGGCTATGATGATGACCATGGAAGAAGAAGTTGCACCAGGTGAGGTAGTGGCAGGTACTATTCTCGTCAACACCTTTTCAGCATCTGTATTATTTGATTCTGGTACATCGTATTCATTTATGTCTGCACGATTCGCGACACGGATAGGATTGGAGCCCGAGTCATTATCAGTGAGGCTCAATATACTTACTGGTAATGGTCTTGTGGGAGTAGATCGAGTGTTTTCCTCGTGTCGGATCGTAGTTAGCGGTAGAGAGTTCCCCGCTAGGCTCATAGAGTTCCCTATGGCAGACTATGATGTAGTCCTAGGCATGGATTGGTTGAGGAACCATTATGCTAGGATAGACTGCCATGTTGGCAGAGTTGTCTTTAGTATTCCCGGAGAGCCAGAGTTTTTATTTTCCAGAGGCGCCGTAGAGCCATCTCCTCCAGTATTGCGGATGGCAGTAGCAGCAGTGCAGTTGCCCCGGATAGTTGAAGAGTTTCCAGATGTCTTTCCAGAGGAACTTCCAGGAATGCCACCAGAGCGGGAGATCGAGTTCACCATTGACTTGATTCCCGGGACAGCACCAGTATCAGAGCGAGTCTACAGAATGGTGCCTTCAGAGTTGGAGATTTTGTACAAGATGATTGAAGAATACAGGACCAAGGGATTCATTCGTGCAAGTGGATCACCTTGGGGAGCCCCGATGCTTCTTGTGAAAAAGAAGGATGGTACGTCTAGGCTATGTGTTGATTATCGTACCTTAAACTCAGTGACAATCAAGAACAGATACCCTCTCCCGAGGATAGATGACTTGTTTGATCAACTCAAGGGGGCTTCAGTTTTCTCGAAGATAGACTTGCGGTCAGGATACCACCAGATCAGAGTCAGAGAGCAGGACATCCCGAAGACGGCGTTCAGATCGAGGTACGGGCATTGGGAGTTTCTAGTTATGCCCTTTGGAGCGACCAATGCGCCGGCAGTATTCATGGACCTCATGAACCGAATTTTCATGCCTTACTTGGATCAGTTTGTGATAGTATTCCTTGATGACATCCTGGTCTACAGCAAGAGTGAAGCAGAGCACGAGCAGCATCTCAGAATTGTCCTCCAGATTCTCAAAGAGCACCAGTTGTACGCCAAGTTCAGTAAATGCGAGTTCTGGCTCGATCGCATTTCGTACTTGGGTCACATCATTACTCGAGAAGGAGTGGAAGTGGATCCCCAGAAGATTGTGGCTATCGAGGCATGGCCAGTACCCAGCTCAGTGGCAGAAGTTCGCAGCTTTCTTGGATTGGCCGGCTACTACCGGCGGTTCGTCTCTGATTTTGCAAGGATTTCAGCGCCGATGACCCAGTTGACCCGCAAGGATGTGCCGTTCGTTTGGACAGCAGAATGTCAGGAATCATTTGAGAAGTTGAAGCGAGGTTTGATAACGGCTCCCATTCTCACCCTTCCAGATGGGACCGGAGGATTCACAGTTTATTGCGACGCTTCAGGCAGAGGATTGGGATGTGTTTTGATGCAGCATGGAAAGGTAATTGCTTATGCGTCACGTCAACTCCGTGATCATGAGAAGAATTACCTGACCCTTGACTTGGAGCTAGCAGCAGTAGTGTTTGCACTTAAGTTGTGGAGGCACTACTTGTACGGAGACAGAGTGGAGAAATTTACTGATCATAAGAGCCTGAAGTATGTTTTCATCCAGAAGGATCTTAATATGCGGCAGAGAAGATGGCTCGAGCTACTGGTGGACTACGATGTGGAATTGCAGTATCATCCAGGGAAGGCCAACGTTGTAGCAGATGCGTTGAGCCGGAGAGCCGGAGTTTATTTTCTGACGGCGCAACCAGAGCTATTGGCGAATCTTCAGAAGATGGGAATTGAAGTTGTTTTTCCTTCCAATGTGGCCTTGATGGCCAGCTTACAGATTCAGTCCACCATAGTTGAGAGGATCCGGACAGCACAGTTAACAGATTCCAAGATTCAGCGGCTCAGAGCAGAGTGCGAGGCAGGAAGAAGGCCAGAGTTATGTATTCATGAGGATGGTACACTTCGACACGGCACGCGTCTTTGTGTACCCAGTGGAGATATCAGACAGGAAGTCATGGCAGAGGCTCACAGTTCGCAGTACTCCATTCACCCAGGCGGCACGAAGATGTACAGAGATATTCGTCAACACTTTTGGTGGAATGGTATGAAGAGGGAGATAGCCCGGTATGTCTTTCGATGTTTGGTTTGCCAACAGGTCAAGGCTGAACATCAGAGACCAGCTAGACTTCTTCAACCTTTACCGATCCCAGAATGGAAATGGGAGCACATAACCATGGATTTTGTGACTGGGTTACCCAGATCTCCGACAAGCAGAGATGCTATTTGGGTCATTGTGGACAGGCTTACCAAGGTGGCACACTTTCTTCTATTTAGAGTTGGACAGTCGACGGCACAGCTAGCAGAGATGTATCTCAGGCAGATCGTCAGACTTCACGGAGTGCCAGTCAGCATAGTATCAGACAGGGATACGAGATTCACATCGCACTTCTGGCGCAGTCTTCATCAAAGTTTGGGGACTCGTCTCAAGTTCAGCTCAGCGTATCATCCGCAGACAGATGGGCAGTCAGAGCGTGCTATACAAACTCTCGAAGATATGTTGCGGTCGTGTACCCTTGACTTTGGTGGTTCGTGGGAGGATCACCTGCACCTGGTAGAATTCTCGTGCAACAATAGTTTCCAGGCCAGTATCCAGATGGCACCCTTCGAGGCTCTGTATGGTAGGAAGTGCAGATCCCCGTTAGCATGGGACGATGTCGGAGAGAGGCAGATGCTCGGTCCAGAACTGATTTCTCAGACGGTTGAAGTGGTCAGGAGAGTCAGAGATCACCTCCGAGTTGCTCAGGATCGCCAGCGCCATTGGGCCGATGCTCATCGGCGTCCCTTAGAATTTGCCGTCGACGACCATGTATTCCTTAGGATCTCGCCTACCCGCGGCGTCATTCGTTTTGGCGTACGGGGAAAGCTTAGTCCTAGGTATATAGGGCCGTTCGATATTCTGGAGCGAGTAGGCGATGTGTCCTATCGTCTCGCTCTTCCGCCGTCGCTAAGTGAGGTACATGATGTATTCCATGTGTCCCAATTACGACGGTACATCCCGGACCCGAGCTATATCCTAGATCATTCGGAATTGGTTGTTGGTACCAACCTTTCGTATGAGGAGAGGCCCGTGTCTATTTTGGACCGGAGGGAAAAGATGCTCAAGAACAAGACTATTAACTTAGTTCGTGTTGCTTGGGGTCATCACTCTCTAGGTGAGTCAACGTGGGAGCGTGAGGACGACATCCGATCGCGATATCCCTATCTGTTTGACTCGTGAGGTATAATGTCTTTCTTATGCCTTACACTTTCCCTTCCTTGCTTGCATTGTATGATTGTATGATTGAACTGCTTAGTGTAGCTTGTCTGTGCTTAGTATAGCTTGTCGTAGCAATCTCTAGCTCCTTGATTAAATTTCGAGGATGGAATTCTTTGAAGGTGGGTAGAGTTGTCACCCCCATTTCCTGTATTACATATTTATGCTCGTATTTGATTTTGGTACGTATTTTAATTTCCTCGACTTGCAGATTTTGGTTTCTCGTAAATGGGTTTTGGACCATGGCTTGGTTTTATTTTGTGGAAGTTGGTTTGGTTTGGTTCATCATGAGTGGAACACTTTAACCTACACTCTACACTCAACACAACACAACCACCCTCATTATATCTCCACCAAACTTTTTCTCTCCTCTTTACTCTCCATTAATTTTCTTCTTCTTCCTTCTTCCACACAACTCCCCAACCCATTAGGCAAGTGCACCTTGCCATCAAATAAGCACCACTTTTTATTTGTCCATTAGCTAGATTAGGCCATGGAGAACAACTTTAAAACTTGACATTTTGTGATTTGGAGCTTCCATTTTTCTAGATCTAGGTTTTAACCATTTTCGAAAATCCTTGGTTTTGATCTATTAAACTTCGATTTTTGTATGTTTTGATGCTTCCATGTGGAAGAGAATTCGATTTTACTCAAGATAGAACTTTGAAAATCTAGATTTGGTTTTGATTTGATCAAGTTATGAAGAATTGAAGTTTTGAAGTTCTCGGAGTTCTTCTCGGGTTGGAGAAGCAGCCCTCTCGGCCTGCGCTCTTTAGCGCAAGGCCGATTGCGCAGCTCACCCTTTGGTGAACTGCGCACCTTCCTTCTCGGCCAGCGCCTTCATTGCGTACAGCCGATTGCGCCCGGCCTTTTGGGCTGAACTGCGCATCTCCTTTGGCGCACTAACCCCTGCACAATCCTCCTGTGCGCAATCCATCTCTGCGCAACCAACTCCTGCGCAGTTCACTCCTGCGCAGTCTACCTTCTGCGCAATCCGTCCATGCGCCATCTGCCCCTGCGCACTTGGCACCCTGCGCAGTTGGTACCTGCGCCATCTGCCCCTGCACAGTTGGTACCCTGCGCCATCTGCCCCTGCGCACTTGGCACCCTGCGCAGTTGGTACCCTGCGCAGCTCACCCTACGCACTTGGCACCCTGCGCAGTTGGTACCCTGCGCAGCTCACCCTGCGCACTTGGCACCCTGCGCAGTACATACCCTGCACAACCTACTTGTCTATGATGAATTTATTATTTCTCGATCTTGGCTCTTCTATAGTCCTATCTATATTAGTATTTTATTAGATATTTTACGCCTATTTTAAATCCTTACGCCTTTTTATATGAACTTGATTTTGCTTAATATGTTGGGAATGACTATTGTACATAGCATGGTATGACAAGAAACTAGCATAACATGACAGTGACCCGTAGTGGTGCACTCCTAACAAGCACCCTGACATGATTTATCTTGATAACTTGATAGTGGCCCGTGGCGGCGCACTCCTGACTTGTCTTGACTTGTAACTTGTAACTTGACTCGTATAATCAACTTGACACCGTGGGTGTTCCTGCTTGCTTGCTTGTACAATCCACTTATCTTGTCTTGCATCATGTCTAGGACGTGACTTCCTGGGTACCACGGCCAGGGACTCACGCCAAATTGGATTAGGCTAATGATTAGATCAAACTAGAACATGGAGAATTCCTAGTCACAGACAATCTCGTTATCTGGGCGCTTTAATGGACTTGTAGCTTGCCGACGAGTAGAGCACATTTCCAGCACACTGTCATGTGTTGCACCCTCTAAGTCACCTAAGGGTACATTTGTCTCCCGGGCAATGTACCCACATATAACTCTCAACCCGTGGAAGGATAACTGGATAGTCTGCAGGGCTTGGGACTGGGAGTTTCTCACTTGCATCTTGTTAGTAATTAGGCTTGTGATAACCCTAGTTAGTTAAAGTAGTAAGCCGTAGTACTTGCCTGGCCGATTGTGAATGAGTGGTGTCCAGCTTTGCCTAAGTCTTGTCTAGCCCCTGCACCTGGAACTCTTGATCTTGATTGCTTTACTTATTTCTAACGATAAATGGGTAGAGACAGTGAGCTATTCAGGCGAAGGGGTACAATCCCGGTCCTTGTTTGGTTTAAGGATTGTAACCTGGCTCCCGGAATGGTTCCACGTCCCTAGTCGTTTATCGCCCTGTGTACTTTACTACTTGTACTTTCTTTTATTCTTTATGTTCTGATATGCTGGCTTTTGTTTTTATTTGTGGCCTCCTTTGTGGCACTTGCTCTTTCTGGGGTTTGACCCAGCTGGTTTTGTGTGGCCAGATTTTGGAGCAGCTCCCGAGGATCTACCAAGCTTCCAGCCCAATGGTGACAACTAGACGGAACCCGGGCCAAGAGTGGGTTTTCCTTTTTGTTTCACCCACTTATATGTAAATTTATTCTTTTGAGGCGTTTAGCCGACGAGCACCTGTTAGCTCGATGCACATTTACTTACTGTCTGCCTACGGGCTGTAAGCATGATTAACAAATCCTAGGGTTGATCATGTATGACTGAACTCTTGCTAGTCCCATCATTTTGTACGACTAGCTTCATGATCATCTAATATGTAATATTTGGGACGCCTTATATATATATTTGATGCTCTAATATCTTGTAACTCTGTTAATTGCTTGAGATTGAGACAATAGGCTTGACCTTAAGAGACTGCTGGCTTGTAGTAAACCCTCATATCTAGACAGCCGTGACCGTATAGTTGAGATGTATTCTATTTCAATATACGTAGCTGGCTATGTCTGCCCCCGCTCTCCAGTATTCTGGTTCTGGGGCGTGACACCTATTCACACTTATGTTCACTTGGGTGCTACATTGGGAATGCATCTTCCAATAGGTATTCTACTAGTCTTTTTTTTCCCCTAGTTTAGACAATATTTCATGCATGGCACCATTAGAAAACTCACCCATGGACTAGGGGTACCCATAGGAAGAAGAAGATGGCTCTAATGACCATGTTGGTAGAAGTTACATAGAATTTTATGCCATTTTTGGAAAAAATTGAGAGTAGTACACCAAGTGTTTGTCATGTGGTTTGATAGACTGAATGGACATATGGATGATGTGTGTGGCTAAATGTGTCCACAAATGGATACTAATAGGTTGTGTCATGTTACACTAGAAATGGAGTCAATTTGGGAGTTTTTACTCCTCCGACACTTGTCACATCATGTCATATTTCACATGACACATGTACTAGCTAGACACCAAACTAAATTGCTTCTAATTGTCATTTTAGATATGCTCATGTCTTGTGGAATGAATAGGACAAGGTTGGGTATAGGTATCTTGGGCATATCATGAGAGTATCAGAGTTTTAGTACGATACTAGCATGGTGCACACCATGTGTTTGTGAAATTACATGTGTGTGTTCCAATAGGCTAGTGGGAGTGTCTATGCTGGTGTTAGTGTGCATGTGTATAGGGTATCCTAGGGGGAATGCTATTGTATACATGTGTGTCTATGTGAAGGCACATGTGGTTGTGTGTGTGTTCATATATAGGCATATATATATGTGTATATTAGTACTAGAGTGTGTGTGCCTATGTATATACCCATATGTATAATTATGTGTGTAGGTTGTACATGTGTATGTGTATAGGCCATATATGTGATGGAACTGGGGATTCCCAGGACCCTAGTTTGGTGTGCATATTGATTAATAGAAAGTTAAACAGATATAAACGTGTAGGCGGAAACTAGGGTTCACGAATTATACCTGGGACGGAAAGAAGACAACGGTTTCTAGTAATCTCAAGCAGTCACGACCCCAAGATCTTCTGCATGTATTCCTTCCTCGGGTTGGATGTTGTGTTGGCGACGATCTCCCAACCTTTTCTTCTCCTTGGCAGCCCCTTCTTTCTCTCCTTACGTGGATCATGAATTTAGAAAAAGTTTCTTAGTTGTATTAATCATTTGGCGGCCAGAGAATAGAGGATATATATAAGGCTACGGCAGGGACCATGAGGAGAAATTAGGGTTAGGTCTCCTAACGGATCTGGATGTCCTGTGTTCAGCCTGAACACACAACCCAGGCCCATTAACAATAGCTCGGTCCACTAATGAGCTATTGTTGCACTACCTTCCTAATCCCAAATTATGATTGTGGGCTCCTTCTATTAATGCTCGTTTGGCTCCCCATGTTAAGATATCGAATGTCCGTCGATCAGATTAAGTTACTGACAACTATATTGATCAACATCTTTTATCCTTAAGTAGTACCACTCAACTTTATTTGTCATGTCAGATATAATCCACCTGCAGGGTTTATATGACAATCCTTATGAGCTTCTTAAGGGGACATCATCAACCCGACGTATCGGGACATGGATTTCTTTTATAATCAACAACCAATCATACATACAATGTTATTACCCAATTCATAGAGGTTGTTGACCCATAATTAATCTAACTCTTTTATGAGTCAAAGTAATGCACACTGCATATACATGTCTGTTATTATATCCGGATTAAGAGCACAAGTATCCATAATAACAGAGGTGTTTGTTCTTTTATGTAGTCAGCACAAAGAGAACAATCTCAAGTAGTCCTGTTCAATACACACAACGTGTACTAGTATAAACCTATAGTCAAGATTGACTAATCCCAGATTACACTACAACCTTTCCAATAGATTGTCCAAGTCCATCTAGGTTGTGAACCATTTATATATTCCATAGAGAACTGATAATATGATCTTCTGTATGACACCACACACCATATTATCTACAATATAGAGTATCAGACACTTGCATCAACACTTGTAACAAATACAATATGCAAACATTGTCCATATGATTCTCATTCAAAATTTAAGAAAATAAAGTTAATACAAAAGTGATGCTTTTAGTATATAACCCTAACAATCTCCCACTTATACTCAAAGCATTACTTTTCAGTATACTGTTATAAATCTCCCACTTATACTTAAAGCCATGCTGCTACACATCTGACTCCCATTCCCTCAACATGAATATCAAAAGCCTTAGCCGGTAAGCTCTTTGTAAAGGGATATGTTAGGTTGTCGGCTGATGCTATCTTGATTACAATAACCTTTTCTTTCTTTACAAAATCTCATATCAGGTGATACTTGCGCTCGTGTTTACTTGTCTTATGGGCTCGTGGTTCCTTCGAGTTTCCAACTGCACCACTATTATCATAATAAATTGTAATAGCCTTAGGCAAACTAGGTACCACATCCAAGTCCAACAGGAAGTTTCTGAGCCAGACCGCTTCTTTGGCTGCCTCAGAGGCTGCCATATACTCGGCTTCTATAGTGGAATCAGCGATACATTTTTGCTTGATACTCCTCCATACAATGGCTCCACCTCATAAAGTAAATACATAACCTGAGGTAGATTTTCTAGAATTCCTATCTGAGTGAAAATCTGAGTCCGTATACCCCAAGGTGTCATACCCCAGAACCAGAATACTGGAGAGCGGAGGACAGACACAGCCAACTACGTATATTAAAGTGAATTCCACCTCGATATACGGTCATGGCTGTTTAGATACATGAGGGTTTAACTACAAGCCAATAGTCTCTTAAGGTCAAAAACAAGCCTAGTGTCTCAATCTCAAGCAAGCAAGTAAATGTAACAAGATGGTAGATCATCAGACATACAAGGTAAGGCATCCCATACATTACATATTCAGATGATCATGAAGCTAGTCAAACAAAATACGAAGACTAGCAAGAGTTTAAGTCATACATGATCAACTCTAGGATTTGTCATCCATGTTACAGCCGTTAGGAAGACAGGAATGTAAATTTAACACGAGCTAACACTTGTTCGGCGGCTAAATGCTTCAAAAGAATAATTTATAGTAGAATGGGAGAGCAAAATGAAACCCACTCGTTGCCAGGGTTGCGCCTAGTGTTCACCATCTGGCTGGAAGGCTGGAAGATCCTTGGGTCCTACTTCGAAATCTGGCCATCCAAAACCAGCTGGGTCAGACCCTAGAAAGAGCAAGTTCCACAAGGGAGGCTTCACTTAAAAAATAAAACCAGCGATTGGCACAAAAACACAATTATATAATAAAGGACTGGAGATATAGAAAATCATGATGATATACGATAAGAATACCATATGACTATTCAGATATCCAAGTTACAACCCTTAAACGAAATAAGGACCGAGGTTGTAACCCTTCATCTGAACGAAACTTGGTTTTCCACCATTTATCGATAAAGTAAAGCACAAGCAATCGGGTCATGCAACAATCTTGTACAGGTTCAAGACAAGACTAGACTGGATCGGACTCCATCTAATCAATCACGGCCAAGCAATGAGTACGGCTTGATACGTTAACTAGCTAGGGTTATCACAAGCCTAATTACTAGCAAGATGCAATGAGATGTTCCAGCAGTCATAGGCCCTGCAGCTATCCAGGTTATCCAGGCGAGGATTGATTATCAAAGCTATTCAAAATTATTAGATAGCTTAGAGTGCAACACATAACAATGTGCCTTGTACTTGTTTCATGAGTGTGTCCCGCATGACAGTGGACTGGAAATGTGCCCTACTCGATGGCAGGCTATAAGTCCATCAGGTGTGGCCGGGATAACGGGATCGCCTGTAACTGGGGAAATCTCTCTTAGAATGAACTACTTGATCAATCTAGTCATTAACCTTAGTCGGGTTCATTATAAATCCCTGACCGTGATAACCAGGGACTCATGTCCTATACATGATGCAAGACGAGACTAGACTAGTAGCTTGTACAAACAAGTTTCAAGCAAGCACCCACGGTGTCAAGACGAGAATTTACTTAGGAAGTCGAGATAGCCGTCGCAAAGACGTTCAATGTTACATGCCAAGATTACTTAGCAGATCAAGATAACCGTCGCAACCGTGTTATGAGGTCATGTCAGGGTTACTTGTCAGGGGTGCACCACAGTGGGTCACCATCCTGTCATGTTACTTAAACTTGTTACTTGTTAGGAGCGTGCCACGATGGGCCACTATCAAGAGTTGTCACAAAATCATGCCGTGTACAGATTATCATTACAATATTAACCTATCATGATTATATCGAGTTCATGTTAATAAGGGATGCCATGCACCAAATAAAGGTGAATCTAGGGCAATGGACGCCAGGACCATACTGCGCCGAACAAGGGGTAAGATACGCTAGTGCTAGGAAGCCTCCGGGCAGAGGAGTACGCCAAGGGAAGTATGCCAAAGGACTACGCTAGCCAGAGAAGTACGCCAAGGGAAGTACGCCAAAGGAGTACGCCAAGCCAGAGGAGTACGCCAAGCGAAGTACACGTAAAGGAAGTACGCGTAAAAGAAGTACGCGCAAAGGAATAAAGTCTACGCGTAAGGGAAGCACGCGTAAAGGAATAAAGTCTACGCGTAAGTGAAGCACGCGTAAAGGAATAAAGTCTATGCGTAAGGAAAGCACACATAAAGGAATAAAGTCTATGCGTAAGGGAAGCACGCGTAAAGGAATAATGTCTACGCGTAAGGGAAGCACGCGTAAAGGAATAAAGTCTACGCGTAAGGGAAGTATGCGTAAAGGGATAAAGTCTACGCGTGAAACTTGTTTTACACCAAGGCAGGGTAGACTTTGTTTTACCCATAAAACTGTCTTGACTTGTGTAATCCAGATTCACACTGACACGAATAAATGTGGGCGTAGAGTTTGATACTACGCTGGCACAAATAAACGTGGGCGTAAGGAATCTCCAGAACTCAAAATTCTGTGAAACCTTCAATCTAAGACAAAAATGGGACTTCCACGGATCAAAATGGGGTATAACACAAATCTCAACAATCTGGAACGAATCCAAACATGAAAAATAAGGAAGTTTGATAGATCAAAATTACCAAAATCTGAGAATGACAAATTTCTAGATCTACAAAAAATAAAACTTCAAAATACAAAATGCCAAGTTCTAAACTATCTTAGAATCACGAGAGGAAGATAAATGAAACATAAAAATGGGTTCTCATGTGGAAGCAAGGTGCACTTGCCTAAGCTCTTGGTAGGTGGAGAGAGTTATTAGGAAGAAGAATGAGTAAATGAAAAAGTAAGAAAGTAATAAAGAGAGAGAAAGGGTTGGGATTTAAATGGAGATGGTGGTAGGTAGGGGGTTGGGTTCATGATGAACCACCCTAAACCAAACAAACCAACCCAAGCCGAACCCAAGTCAAAATAAACCAAGTCATGCAAGATTAAGCTAGTCACGTCTGATTACGGGTCGGAATTCCGTACACGTATACTGAAAATACGTATAACAAAATATGGAGGTGACAACTCTACCTACCTTAAAAGAATTCTGTCCTCGAAATTTAATCAAGAGGCTAGAGATGTCGAGTAAACTATACTAATCACAGTCAAGTTATAACTAAGCAATCAATCAAGCAATCAATCAAGCAATTATTCATGCAAGCAATGAAGTTGAAGGCTTAAAGCATAAGAAGACATCATACCTTACGAGTCAAGCAGGTCGGGATATCGCGATCGGATATCATCCTCACGCTCCCACGTTGACTCACCCAAAGAGTGATGACCCCAAGCAACACGGACTAACTTGATAGTCTTGTTCTTGAGTATCTTCTCTCTTCGGTCCAATATGGATTCGGGTCTCTCCTCTTACGAAGTTTGGTACCAACAACAAATTCCGAATGATCAAGGATACGACTTGGATTCGGGATATACCGTCGCAATTGGGATACATGGAAGACATTATGTACCTCACGTAACGACTACAGAAGAGCGAGATGATAGGACACATTACCTACCCGCTCTAGAATGTCGAACGACCCTATATACCTAGGACGAAGCTTTTTTCGTATGCCAAAATGAATGACGCCACGGGTAGACGAGATCCTAAGGAATACATGGTCGTCGATAGAAAATCACGGAGACGCTGATGGAAATCGGTTCAATGACGCTGGCAATTTTATGCAACTCAAAGATGATCTCTGACTTGTCTGACCACCTCAATAGTCTGTGAAATCATTTTGGGACCATGCATCTGTCTCTCGCCTACATCATCCCAGGCTAAAGGAGACCTGTACTTCCTGCCATGCAATGCCTCGAAAGGTGCCATCTGAATGCTAGCCTGGAAACTGTTGTTGTACGAGAACTCCACTAGGTGTAAGTGATCTTCCCACGAACCACCAAAGTCAAGTGTATATGATCTTAACATATCTTCAAGAGTTTGAATTGTGCGTTCTGACTGACCATCGGTCTACGGATGATATGCTGAACTGAACTTGAGACGAGTCCCCAAACTCTCTTGAAGACTCCGCCAAAAATGCGATGTGAACCTTGAATCTCTGTCTGATATGATAATAACTGATACTCCATGCAATCTGACTATCTGCCTAAGGTACATCTCTGTAAGCTGATCTGTTGACTGGCCAATTTTGAAAGGGATAAACGAGCTACCTTGGTGAGTCTGTCAACTATAACCCAGATAGTATCTCTTCCAGCTGGGGATCTAGGTAATCCAGTTACAAAATCCATGGTAATGTGCTCCCATTTCCATTCTTGGATCAGTAAAGGTTGAAGAAGTCTAGCTGGTCTTGATGTTCAGCCTTAACCTGTTGGCAAACTAAACAACGAGAGACAAACCGGACCATTTTCGTCTTCATGCCATTCCACGAGAAATGCTGACGGATATCACGATACATCTTCGTACCGCCAGGATGAATCAAATATTGCAAACAGTGAGCCTTTGCCATGATCTCATATCTGATATCACCACTAGGTACACAAAGATGCCTTCCATGTCGAAGTGTACCATCTTCCTGAATATATAACTCTGGTATTCGTCCTGCTACACATTCTGCTCTGAGTTACTGAAGCTTAGAATCTGTTGACTGAGCTAACTTGATCCTCTCAACTATACTGGACTGAAATTGCATACTGGCCATCAATGCTACACTGGAAGGAAGAACAATTTCAATACCCATCTTCTGAAGATCTGCTAACAACTCTGGCTGTGTTGTTAGAAAATAAACTCCGGCTCTCCTGCTCAATGCATCTTCTACTACGTTGGCCTTTCCAGGATGATACTGCAAGTTGATGTCATAATCCATAAGTAGCTCTAGCCATCTCCTCTGACGCATGTTAAGATCCTTCTGGGTAAACATGTACTTAAGACTCTTGTGGTTGGTGAAAATCTCCACCCGATCTCCATACAAATAATGCCTCCACAACTTTAGCACGAAAACTACTGCTGCTAACTCCAAGTCGTGAGTTGGATAATCCCTCTCATGATCACGGAGCTGACGTGATGCATAAGATACTACCTTACCATGCTGCATCAAGACGCATCCCAATCCCTTACCAAAAGCATCACAATAGACTAAAAATCCTTCTGTCCTATCTGGAAGTGTGAGAATGGGTGCCGTCATCAATCCTTACTTCAACTTCTCAAATGAACTCTGACACTTTGCTGTCCAAGCAAACTGCATATCCTTGCGAGTCAACTGCATCAGTGGTGTTGAAATCCGAGCGAAGTCTGACACAAATCGTCGGTAATAGCCGGCCAATCCTAGGAAACTCCGAACTTCTGCGATGGTACGGGAAACTGGCCATGTCTCTATGGCAACTATCTTCTGGGGGTCCACTTCCACTCCACCTCCACTAATGATGTGACCCAAGTACGAGATACGATCCAGCCAAAACTCGCACTTACTGAACTTTGCATATAACTGGTGCTCTTTGAGAATCTGAAGAACTACACGAAGATGCTGCTCATGATCTGCCTCATTCTTACTATAGACCAAGATATCATCTATGAACACTATCACAAACTGATCCAAATAGGGCATAAAGATACTATTTATGAGGTCCATGAATACGGCTGACGTATTGGTCGTTCCAAATGGCACAAGGAACTCCCAATGTCCATATCTAGATTTGAATGCTGTCTTCAGGACGTCTTGCTCTCTAACTCTGATCTGATGGTACCCTGACCGCAAGTTCGAGAATACTACTGCTCCCCTATGCTGATCAAATAAATTATCTATCCTTAGTAGAGCATATCTGTTCTTAATTGTTACAGAGTTCAAGGTACGATAATCAACACATAATCTTGACGTACCATCCTTCTTCTTCACAAGAAGTATCGGTGCTCCCCAAGGAGATCCACTAGCATGAATGAATCCCTTGGTTCTAAGTTCTTTAATCATTTTGTACAAGATCTCTAACTCGAAAGGTGCCATCCTATAGACTCCTCCTGACACTGGTGTCGTCCCCGGAAGCAAATCAATGGTGAACTCTATCTCTCTCTCTGAGGGCATGCCTGGAAGTTCTTCGAGAAATACATCAGGAAACTCCTCTACTACTCTGGAAAACTGATCTGCCACTGCTACTGCCATCCGCAATACTGGTGGAGAAGGTTCTACTCTGCCTCAGAAAAATAAAAACGCTGGCTCACCAGGAATACTAAAAATAATCTTGGCGATATGGCAATCTATTCTAGCATACTGGTCCCTCAACCAATCCATTCCTAAGACCACATTATAGTCGACCATCAAAAATTCTATCAATCTAGCGTAAAACTCTCTACCGCCGACTACGATCCGATACGAAGAAAAGACTCTATCTACTCCCACAAGACCGTTACCAGTAAGTATATTGAGCCTTACTGATAATGACTCGGTCTCTAGTTCTATCCGTATTGCGAATCGTATAGACATGAATGAATGTGATGCTCCCGAATCAAATAATACTGATGCAGGAAAAGAGTTAACGAGAATGGTACCTGCCACCACCTCACCTGATGCCAATTCCTCCTCCACGGTCAAAGCCATCGCTTGACATTGTCCTCTCGGTGCTGGTCCCCTCTGCTGGTGACCTCTCTGTCTGTTCTGGGTCTGAGCTTGGGCCTGGGCATACTGCTGCAACCTTTGCTGCTTGAAAGCTTGGGCCTGAGGCGGCAAGGGCCTCGAGAACTGGTGCTGCTGCTGCTGAACTGGAGCTGGTCCCCTAACCGATGGACTGGTTAGGGATGATAATGAACTGGCCCTGTGCGGACAAGACCCTATCATGTGATCTGATGCCCCACAAGCTAAGCATAATCCCTGTGCTCTACGACACTCTGAAACAACGTGACCGGGCTTCCCATAATGAGAGCAGTCCATTGCGGAAGACTGCTTCTACTTCTGCAGCTGAGGGTATGTTGGGGTTGAATGGTGAACCGACGTAAATGAGGCTGTCTGCTTCGAAGTTCCTATATTCATAGCCCGAGCTTCCGGGGCTAGAGTTGATGAATGAGACATTTGTCCATGGGACCTCTTCCGACCTCCGGTTCGGTCCACTATCCTCTGAGAAGTATACTCATGCCTCTTTACTGCTCGCAAGATGACATCAATTGTTTGGTGCTTAAACTGCTCCACCGCTAGAATAATCTCTAGGTGGAGTCCTTGCTGGAACCGCTGGGCTCGGTCCAATTCGGTCGCCACCAAGGTGGGAACAAACCGACTTAGTCTTGAAAACTCGGCCGCATAATCGTCGACCGTCCTGCTCATCTGCCTCAAATTGGTTAGGTCATACCGAGCTACAACAACAAAGTACTTGATTTGAAACTTGTCACTGAATACCGCCCATGAGACTGGCGTTGCCAATCCAACTGCTTGCATCGTCCACCAGCTGCGGGCTAAGTCTAATAACTGTAGGCGGACAACGGCCACCTTCTCTCCCTCAGAATCCTAGCTGCCTCCATGATAACTTCTATATCCTGAAGCCATGCATCAGCAGTGATAGCATCTTCACTGTCATCAAAGAAGGGAGGGTTCAGATGCTTGAAGCCGTTGGCCGCATTGTTTTCTTGGTAACCAACTCTGCCCATGGCATCTTGTACTGTCTGGTGCAGGACATCGCCCCGACGATCTTGAGATGTAAGCAATTCCCTGATGAGTCCCACCAGGGTTCCATCGTCAGATTCTGCAGGCTGGACTGGCTGGACTGGCTGAACTGGTGGCTTTTGACCCCTAGTAGGCATGACTCTGGAGGCTACCCCTGAGTGCTGGGTTTGGTCTCCAGGTTATTGCTGGTTCACTAGAGGTGCTCCGCCTTGCCGATCGGTAGGACCAGGAATAATGCCGCTGAGGAAACGGCATGGGGAACAATAAGGAAGGACCATGATAGATCAAGGATATAAACATGTGATCAGATCAAGATTGTCATGACCCACACCCACTGTGAGGGTACGAGAACGTAACAACGCCCAGCCTACGTCGCAGTGTCGACGGTAGAACGCTGTCCTAAGTCAATCATCTAACAATATAAAGGTACCTGTACAGTATATACGCTCCGAATGGAGGTGACATAACAGAACAGTCTCAATCACATCTAAGGCAGATACAGAATAATAAAGGTAGATAGAGAGATCAAAACCACAATGTAATACAAATGAGAGAGAGAAAATCTAAGTGTCCAAGATAATAACTCAAGAACATCCAGCTCAATACGAGTCTCTAAATATAACAACATCTCAGAAGAACAACTAAAAAATCAAATAACAAAGCTGAAAGAAAACTAAAGCCTAGCTATCTAGCCTAGACTCTGGGAGTAGCATCTTGTACTGCAGCTGGGTCCTCCAGAGGAACCAGGTCGCAGGTGTCGTTTAATCCTGCTCCGTAATAGGTGGTACATAGGGCCTCCTCCTCATCCTCTGTAATATTTTCAACAGGTCCAGTTAGGACAGGAGCGAGTACAGTACATCTCAACAGATCATAGCATGTTAGAAAATATAATCATGCAGTAAAGTAAGATACGTGAACTGAAGAAATATATTATGTAAACAGAGAGAGAACTGTAATAGAAATATCTACTATACATAGAGAACTAACAGTGACTAGTGAGTCAGAGTAAAATATAAACATGTGAATGGCATAGGAGATTCATGACTACAGCTAAGAGAGTGATTCATGACTACAGCTACTTGGATAATATTCACATGTCTATTTCTACTCCCCCATCCCCAATTAATACACAAAGATCTGTTCAAGTTATGTTAAGATTCGTGAAACTTCACATGGCTTATAAAATGAGTGATATGTGAAGGTGATTCATGATGGCTCTGTGAACATGAGAGTACATGTGTCACAAGCAATTCGTGAATCAGAGGAAGCATAGAGATACGTGATGATTCGTGAAACGCACAAAACATGCAGTATCCGATGCTCCCGAGGGGGATAACATCTCATGAAAAGATCCATATGGTACCAATCCGTGTGACCAACGTGACAGTATCAAGTAAAGTAATTTAAAACAGGAAAGTAATTCTAAACAGGATATGAAATGATCAGAGAAAGTACTCGCCTGGTATCTGAGTGTCCGAGATAAAAATACTGTTCGAGGAGTGGTGTCTGGATCCTATTTAGAACAGTACAAGTCACAACATGTCTAAAATGATAAAATGAAGCTCTATTATGCATTCTACATGAGTCTAGGTCAAACTAGGTCAAAGTTAACTCTTGGTCAATCAAGAAGTCAAACCTGGGTCTAGCAAGTCTAACTAGGCTTAACTAGTCTAACCTAGCTAGTATACACCATACACTAGTCTATAGGACTCTACACATGTGTATATTTCATATACACAAGACCACACAAGGCTACCATAGACTATGTACCTAGGTTATAGGCCATATCACATGTAGGCCAATACACTATATATCTATATACACATATAATATGTATACCAATAGTAATATCTATTTCACATTATATTACATATAGGAATCATACACATTCAATATAACTATAGCTATGTAGGAAACTAGATACATGTACACATACCTATACAACATATATTAAAATGGGAAGAATGAATTTTAGAAAGTGTAAAATATGTGTGGGGAAATTTGTGAGATGTGAGAGTGTGTGTTGCCTAGAACCTGTGTGTCATTTTGTTGCAGGAATGACAGGAAAAGTAATGTGGTTATGTATTAATGCAAAATGGAAAGAAAACCAATTCAATTTTAACCATTCAATCTCAGTTAACATCTCATGTTATCACATTGAAATTTCAGTGTAACCTTTACTTGAATCTCAGTTAAAACTATTCCATTTTACAACAATTCACATTCCTATAATTTCAGGATTCAACACATGCTATTTCTCAGGTTTAGGCTTGATTTAAATCTCAGATTATTGACAGAGTACTCCTTCTAAATCTCAGGTTTTCAACTATTTCAGGTTTTAATACAACATCTCCTGAACCTAGTAAAGTCCAAACTGAATCTCAGTTGACATTTCAAGTTAATTCTAATCTAACCATTAATCACTATTCCCTGAATTCTCAAGTTTAGCTATAACAAAATCTAATTAAAACATGTGAAGTTTCAGTTTATCATTGAAATCCTAGGGATTACATGTGAACTCAAGTTCACTGTTGATCAAATTCAGTTAAAAAATGACTGAAAAGAAAACTGGAATCTCAGGAATATAATCAATGAATCAAATTTACTTTAGTTTCATACTTAAACTTAAATTTCAGATTAACATTTGATAACAAACTCAAAACCCCACCTTCATATGAACACTCAGGTTTTTCTCAGGTTTTTCCCGATTCAAAGCTTAGATTAATTTGACAGTGAATCAGATTTAATTTCAAGTTAAATCCTAACAATTATCAAGTTTAAAACATCTCATGAACTCAGTAATTAGTGAATTCGAAATTAATATTTTACAATAGTGAAACTAAATCTCAGTTTTACATTTCTGAAACTTGACTGATACATAAACTTCTCCATCTCAAAACCCGAAATCAATCATTGAATTTAACAAACAGACATACCTACATATGCAATATAGTTTCTAAACTAATTTTAACATCAAATTATCAGGGAAATGGGTTCTTAACCCCTTGACAGTTTCACAAAGTAACCCAACTGATTTAAGCACTGATACACGAAATATTTTCCATTCGAAACTCAAATCAACCATTTAATTTCACAAAAAGGTGTGCCAGTGTGTTCTCCATATGTTCATGGGTCTAGGGGGTGTGTTCGTGTCCACTAGAGTGGACACGAAGTGTCCAAAACACTAATTTACACAGACTGTGAAAATACTGCACAGACAGCCTCGTGCGGGCATGCCAGTGTCTCGTGGACACGACACAGGTCGAACCAAGGCACGTGTTCGTGTCCTGACATTCGCCAGGGATAGAGCTACATGCTCGAGTCCCTGATACGATACCACGACGTGTCCTGGTGGGACACGAAGCCCGTATTAGTGAGCCCTGTGCGCGTGCAACAGTGTAGTGTAAAATCCGTGCACTCACGATTTTGTGTCCAACACAACACGAAGTGTCGTGAAACTCGAGGGGGGGTCTGTCAGTGATGGCCCCCACCTCTGTGTCAAATTACACATGTCCACGTGTCCTACACAGAGAGATATTAGGGCCGGGTAGCAGGGCAAGTAAACGGGGTGTCGTACAGTGAGTTCGTGTCCATTTTGGACACGGACATGACTCGAAAGTCGACTTAGTCTTCTGGATTCATGATCTACAATTCAAGACCTAAATTTCCTTTCAATTAGTTTTTGAAATTAAAAACATTTTATCCTCACAGGCATTTCGTCGAACACATTCTTAAATTTACTGATACGTGTCCGATACGGACACAAAATCGACACTACCTAGCACCAAACTATTCCTACAGCTAGGGTATACCTATATGCATGCATCTATGAAAATAAAACACAATTAACTAGGGTTTCATGGGGTTTACCTATTGAGATTGAATCTCAATAAAAAAGGGCAAGGATGAGGGTTCTCCTTCAAACTCCAATCAATCAAAACGATCCCAAATCCTAGCTAGCAAACCTCTACTAGCTCCCACTGTGGTAGAGGGTTATGATGCAATTGACTAGGGCCAATTTGGGCTTGATTTGGATATTAGGGAAGGAAAATTATGAAGGAACTATTAGGGTTCTTGGCAAGTGTAAAAAGAGGCAAGGCTTTTGTAAATGGGACTTTATAGGAAGGGGGAAGGAGTGTTTAATGGCTGCCATAGATTTATTAGGGCTGGGTTTTTGGTCTTGATGAGTGGCTATGGATTGTCCAACAAATTCTAGGCATTCCTATTGGTTCAAATGTCATAGGCTAACTTTCCATAAATATCTTAGAGTAAATATCTTCCTATAATATCTAGATATTAGTAATTATCTCATGACTATTTAACCTAACCATTCAAGGCTAATCTAGATTAGGCTAAGTTTTAAGGTCAAGCCTCAAACCAACAATTAGCACATATTTAAATAATAAAAATTTAAAAACACCAAAAAGTCAAAATAACCAAAATACCCCTAGGCTAAAAACTAGTAATCAGTCATCCTAATCACATAGCTAGGCTCCCTTGGTCATGGTTAGTCTCTGGGCTCAGCAAACTCTAGGATTACACTAGTAAATCATCAAAATCACAAGTTGTGGTTTTAAATAGTTTTAAATTAACTAAAAATCACCAAAAATCATAACATGGTTTAAATATCATTATTAAATGATTATAATATAAAATTTTAAAATTACCTTCATTTTAGAAACTGGGTGTTACAAGTCTACCCTCCTTAGAAAAATTTCGTCCTTGAAATTAAAATGGTAGTAGTCTCCTAGGTCAAACATCCCACAATCAAAGTCTCAAACATACCGTCAGATAATCATATGCGTCTGTCCAAAATCATGACACTCAGAATCTTCGTCATGCTAGTGAGCAAGGCTACGATAATCACAGAGTCCTCGACTAAGGTACATACCTCTAGAATTATGGTATTTAAAATTTTTGCATTACCGCATGCTTGGCAGCGAAAATCTTAAATTCTCACACCCGAGAAATACATCCAAAATCTGACTATGTGTCCTCACTATGCCAGCTATCATGACTACAGAAGACTCTAGATTCCATAACTTAGGTGACCTAGCCCATACGACTTATCTCGAAAGAAAACCAAATCGAAAGAATGCCAGATCAAAACTTATCAACAGATAAGGAAACAGATAAGAACAGATGGAATTAAATTTCAGGATAGATAAAACGAGACAAGGTGGAAATGGAATCGAAAAGAACAGAACCTGCCAGCGCCTCTCCCACAGCCTGAGCATCCTCGACTGTCATGGCGTAAGCTCGCCCCTGTTGGCCTCCTCCAGCCTGATGCTGATGCTGTACAAATCTCTGCTGCTATGTCTGTAACGGTCCCCGCTGTTGACCTACCGGAGCCTTGGCTCCTCCTCCTGGTGTTGTGCCTATGTACTGGGAATACTCCCTCAGTTGGTGGTCCGCTGCTCCACATAGTAGGCACCTGCCCAGCCTCTTCCTGTACTCACCCCATCTATGCCCCGACTTCTTGCAGTAGGGGCAACTGACTGCCTGCTGTCTGGGTGCCTGATGCTGTCTGGGCTGCTGCTATCCCTGCTGAAGGTCGTGACCCTGGAACTGCTGCTGAAACTGATGCTGAACGTGCGGCCTCTTGGCCGGTCCTCTGCTACTGCTGCCTCCATGGGAGTCTCGCCCCCTCTTGAGCCTAAGCTCAAGATCATCCTCTGTAGCTAAAGCGTCCACCAGGATCTCCTCATAGGTAGCGCTGCGGGCATTCTTGGTGTAGGACTTGACCTCCTTTACCAAGCCCTTTCGGAACCTCTGGGCCTTCGTCGTCTCCGACAAGTCCTCCATAAATCTGCTCAGGTGGCAGAACTCTCCTGCGTACTCCTCCACGGACTGGTTCCCATGGACTAGGGCCTCGAACTGGGTCTCGAGGGCTCCCAGCGCTGCGTTTGGAAAGAACTTCTCCTTGAACAGCTTCTTGAATGATGCCCAAGTTTGTCCTGCTGTACCGACCCTCGGGTCGGTCTGGTACCATGTACGGGCCAGATCCTGCATCATGCTGGCCGCTGCCTCTATCTGGAGCCTCGTCGGGATCTCAGCCAACCTGAAAATCTCCTCCATATGCTCGATCCATTTATCGGAATATAAGATCCCCTCTATCCCTCGGAAATCTCTCGGGTGCATCTTCTGGAAATCTTGGATGCCCTTCTCCCGTGGCTGGTACGGCTGCGGGGCTGCTGCTGGCTGAGCTACGACTCTCTCTACCATAGTCACTGCCAGCTCAATGCCTCGTGCGAGCTCTGCTGTGTGCCTCTGCTGCTGGGTCTGCTGACCCTACATGTACTGCCGGAAGAAGGCTAACAGCTGAACGTCGTCAACTGTCCCTGCAGGTAGCTGCTGCTACTGAAGAAGCACATCCGAAATCACCGGACTCGGCTCATGCCTCACTGCTGGTGGGGCTCCTCCAAAAGCTGCTGAAATGCCTACCCCAGCTGGCATGACTGGGGCTGCGGTACCAGGGGCTGGCTGCTGAGTATGAGAGGTGGCAGACCTCTTATCGGCGGCCCCCTGGCCCTGGCGATGCGATCGCGTCTCAACCATCCTGGAGACACAGATCAATAAACAATTGCTGAGAATGAGTCGAATATCAAGGGAGGACAGTTATATTTAAGGGAGACAATAAGCAGCAAAATGTAGATATACGAAATCTGATTAAGAGTTTTTCCTATTTGTGATTGAGTGCCCTCAAAAATATCCTAATCCTACTGCAGGCTGTAGTGATACTCTAGTTCGAATACCACTACATAAACTCGACCTGCATGGGCCACCACTAAAAATGTGTCATGACCCGCACCCACTGTGAGGGTACGAGAACATAACAACGCCCAACCTACGCCGCAGTGTCGGCGGTAGAACGCTGTCCTAAGGCAATCATCTAACAATATAAAGGTACCTGTACAGTATATACGCTCCGAATGGAGGTGACATAACAGAACAGTCTCAAACACATCTAAGGCAGATACAGAATAGTAAAGGTAGATAGAGAGATCAAAACCATAATGTAATACAAATGAGAGAGAGAAAATCTAAGTGTCCAAGATAACAACTCAAGAACATCCAGCTCAATACGAGTCTCTAAATATAACAACATCTCAGAAGAACAACTGAAAAATCAAATAACAAAGCTGAAAGAAAATTAAAGCCTAGCTATCTAACCTAGACTCTGGGAGTAGCATCCTGTACTGCAGCTGGGTCCTCCAGAGGAACCAGGTCGCAGGTGTCGTCTAATCCTGCTCCATAATAGGTGGTACATAGGGCCTCCTCCTCATCCTCTGTAATATTTTCAACAGGTCCAGTCAGGACAGGAGTGAGTACAGTACATCTCAACAGATCATAGCAGGTTAGAAAATATAATCATAAAGTAAAGTAAGATACGTGAACTGAAGAAATATAGTATGTAAACAGAGAGAGAACTGTAATAGAAATATCTACTATACATAGAGAACTAACAGTGACTAGTGAGTGAGAGTAAAATATAAACATGTGAATGGCATAGGAGATTCATGACTACCGCTAAGAGAGTGATTCATGACTACAGCTACTTGGATAATATTCACATGTCTATTTCTACTCCTCCATCCCCAATCATTATACAAAGATCTGTTCAAATTATGTTAAGATTCGTGAAACTTCACATGGCTCATAAAATGAGTGATACGTGAAGGTAATTCATGATGGCTCTGTGAACATGAGAGTACATGTGTCACAAGCGATTCGTGAATCAGAGGAAGCATAGAGATACATGATGATTCGTGAAACGCACAAAACATACAGTATCCGATGCTCCCGAGGGGGAATAACATCTCATAAAAAGATCCATATAGTACCAATCCGTATGACCAACGTGACAGTATCAAGTAAAGTAATTTAAAACAGGAAAATAATTCTAAACAGGATATGAAATGATCAGAAAGTACTCGCCTGGTATCTTAGTGTCCGAGATAAAAATACTGTCCGAGGAGTGGTGTCTGGCTCCTATTTAGAACAGTACAAGTCACAACATGTCTAAAATGATAAAATGAAGCTCTATTATGCATTCTACATGAGTCTAGGTCAAACTAGGTCAAAGTCAACTCTTGGTCAATCAAGAAGTCAAACCTAGGTCTAGCAAGTCTAACTAGGCTTAACTAGTCTAACCTAGCTAGTATACACCATACAGTAGTCTATAGGACTCTACACATGTGTATATTTCATATACACAAGACCACACAAGGCTACCATAGACTATGTACCTAGGTTATAGGCCATATAACATATAGGCCAATACTGTATATATCTATATACACATATAATATGTATACCAATAGTAATATCTATTTCACATTATATTACATATAGGAATCATACACATTCAATATAACTATAGCTATGTAGGGAACTAGATACATGTACACATACCTATACAACATATATTAAAATGGGAAGAAGGAATTTTAGAAAGTGTTAAGTGTGTGTGGGGAAATTAATGAGATGTGAGAGTGTGTGTTGCCTATAACCTGTGTGTCATTTTGTTGCAGGAATGACAGGAAAAATAATGTGGTTATGTATTAATGCAAAATGGAAAGAAAACTAATTCAGTTTTAACCATTCAATCTCAGTTAACATCTCATGTTATCACATTGAAATTTCAGTGTAACCTTTACTTGAATCTCAGTTAAAACTATTCCATTTTACAACAATTCACATTCCTATAATTTCAGAATTCAACACATGCTATTTCTCAGGTTTAGGCTTGATTTAAATCTAAGATTATTGACAGAGTACTCCTTCTAAATCTCAGGTTTTCAACTATTTCAGGTTTTAATATAACATCTCCTGAACCCAGTAAAGTCCTAACTGAATCTCAGTTGACATTTCAAGTTAATTCTAATCTAACCATTAATCACCATTCCCTGAATTCTCAGGTTTAGCTATAACAAAATCTAATTAAAACATGTGAAGTTTTAGTTTATCATTGAAATCCTAGGGATTACATGTGAACTCAAGTTCACTATTGATCGAATTCAGTTAAAAAATGACTGAAAAGAAAACTGGAATCTCAGGAATATAATCAATGAATCAAATTTACTTCAGTTTCATACTTAAACTTAAATTTTAGATTAACATTTGATAACAAACTCAAAACCCCACCTTCATATGAACACTCATGTTTTTCTCAGGTTTTGCCCGATTCAAAGCTTAGATTAATTTGACAGTGAATCAGATTTAATTTCAAGTTAAATCCTAACAATTATCAAGTTTAAAACATCTCATGAACTCAGTAATTAGTGAATTCGAAATTAACATTTTACAATAGTGAAACTAAATCTCAGTTTTACATTTCTGAAACTTGACTGATACATAAACTTCTCCATCTCAAAACCCGAAATCAATCATTGAATTTAACAAAAAGACATACCTACATATACAATATAGTTTCTAAACTAATTTTAACATCAAATTATTAGGGAAATGGGTTCTTAACCCCTTGACAGTTTCACAAAGTAATCCAACTAATTTAAGCACTGATACACGAAATGTTTGCCATTCGAAACTCAAATCAACTATTTAATTTCACAAAAAGGTGTGTCAGTGTGTTCTCCATATGTTCATAGGTCTAGGGGGTGTGTTCGTGTCCACTAGAGTGGACACGAATTGTCCAAAACACTAATTTACACAGACTGTGAAAATACTGCACAGGCAGCCTCGTGCGGGCATGCCAGTGTCTCGTGGACACGACACAGGTCGAACCAAGGCACGTGCTCGTGTCCTGACATTCGCCAGGGATAGAGCTACATGCTCGAGTCACTGATACGACACCACGACGTGTCCTGGTGGGACACGAAGCCCGTATCAGGGAGCCCTGTGTGCGTGCAACAGTGTAGTATAAAATCCGTCTACTCACGATTTCGTGTCCGACACAACACGAAGTGTCATAAAACTCGAGGGGGGGTCTGTCAGTGATGGCCCCCCACCTCTGTGTCAAATTACACGTGTCTACGTGTCCTACACAGAGAGATATTAGGGTCGGGTAGCAGGGCAAGTAAACGGGGTGTCGTGCAGTGAGTTCGTATCCGTTTTGGGCACGGACACGACTTGAAAGTCGACTCAATCTTCTGGATTCATGATCTACAATTCAAGACCTAAATTTCCTTTCAATTAGTTTTTGAAATTAAAAACATTTTATCCTCACAGGCATTTCGTCGAACACATTCTTAAATTTACTGATACGTGTCCGATACGGACACGAAATCGATACTACCTAGCACCAAACTATTCCTACAGCTAGGGTATACCTATATGCATGCATCTATAAAAATAAAACACAATTTACTAGGGTTTCATGGGGTTTACCTATTGAGATTGAATCTCAATAAAAAAGGGCAAGGATGACGGTTCTCCTTCAAACTCCAATCAATCAAAACGATCCCAAATCCTAGCTAGCAAGCCTCTACTAGCTCCCACTGTGGTAGAGGGTTATGATGCAATTGACTAGGGCCAATTTGGGCTTGATTTGGATATTAGGGAAGGAAAATTATGAAGGAACTATTAGGGTTCTTGGCAAGTGTAAAAAGAGGCAAGGCTTTTGTAAATGGGACTTTATAGGAAGGGGGAAGGAGTGTTTAATGGCTGCCATAGATTTATTAGGGCTAGGTTTTAGGTCTTGATGAGTGGCTAAGGATTGTCCAACAAATTCTAGGCATTGCTATTGGTTCAAATGTTATAGGCTAACTTTCCATAAATATCTTAGAGTAAATATCTTCCTATAATATCTAGATATTAGTAATTATCTCATGACTAGTTAACCTAACCATTCAAGGCTAATCTAGATTAGGCTAAGTTTTTAGGTCAAGCCTCAAACCAACAATTAGCACATATTTAAATAATAAAAATTTAAAAACACCAAAAAGTTAAAATGACCAAAATACCCCTAGGCTAAAAACTAGTAATCAGTCATCCTAATCACATAGCTAGGCTCCCTTGGTCATAGTTAGTCTCTGGGCTCAGCCAACTCTAGGGTTACACTAGTAAATCATCAAAATCACAAGTCGTGATTTTAAATAGTTTTAAATTAACTAAAAATCACCAAAAATTATAACATGGTTTAAATATCATTATTAAATGATTATAATTATAAAATTTTAAAATTACCCTCATTTTAGAAACTGGGTGTTACAAAGATTTTGGGAAGATTAGAAGACACGAGTAGAGATCAAAGACGAGTGCTGATTGAGACATCTAATTCGTGAAACCCTCACATATCTTGATTTACAAGACCTGCATGGGCCACCACTTAAACTGTGTCACGCCCCAGAACGAGAATACTGGAGAGCGAAGGACAGACACAGCCAGCTACGTATATTAAAGTGAATTCTACCTCGATATACGGTCACGGCAGTCTAGATACATGAGGGTTTAACTATAAGCCAATAGTCTCTTAAGGTCAAGGACAAGCCTAGTGTCTCAATCTCAAGCAAGCAAGTAAATATAACAAGATAGTAGATCATCAGACATACAAAGTAAGGCATCCCATAAATTACATATTCAGATGATCATGAAGCTAGTCAAACAAAATGCGAAGACTAGCAAGAGTTTAAGTCATACATGATCAACCCTAGGATTTGTCAACCATGTTACGGCCCTTAGGCAGCCATGAATGTAAATTTAACACGAGCTAACACTTGCTCGGCAGCTAAACGCCTCAAAAGAATTATTTACAATAGAGTAGGAGAGCAAAATGAAACCCACTCGTTGCCAGGATTGCGTCTAGTATTCACCATCTGGTTGAAAGGCTGAAAGATCCTCGGGTCCTACTCCAAAATCTGGCCATACAAAACCAGTTGGGTCAAACCCCAGAAAGAGCAAGTGCCACAAGGGAGGCTTTACATAAGAACTAAAACCAGCGATTGGCACAAAAACACAATTATATAAAAAAAGACTTGAGATATGAAAAATCATGATGATATACGATAAGAATATCATAGGACTATTCAGATATCCAAGTTACAAGCCTTAAACCAAATAAGGACCGAGGTTGTAATCCTTCATCTGAACGGAACTTGGTTTTCTACCATTTATCGATAAAATAAAGCACAAGCAATCGGGTCATGCAGCAATCTTATACAGGATCAGGACAAGACTAGACTGGACCGGAATCTATCCAACCAATCATAGCCAAGCAATGAGTATGGCTTGATACTTTTACTAGCTAGGGTTATCACAAGCCTAATTACTAGCAAGATGCAATGAGATATTCCAGCAGTCACAGGCCCTGCAGCTATCCAGGTTATCCAGGCAAGGATTGATAATCAAAGCTATTTAGAATTATTAGATGGCTTAGAGTGCAACACATAACAGTGTGCCTTATACTTGTTTCATGAGTGTGTCCCATATGACAGTGGACTGGAAATGTGCCCTACTCGAAGGCAGGCTACAAGTCCATCAGGTGTGGCCGGGATAACAGGATCACCTGTAACTGGGGAAATCTCCCTTAGAATGAACTACTTGATCAATTTAGTCATTAACCTTAGTCATATTCAGTATGAATTCCTGACTGTGGTAACCAGGGACTCATGTCCTATACATGATGCAAGACGAGACTAGACTAGTAGCTTGTACAAACAAGTTTCAAGCAAGCACCCACGGTGTCAAGACGAGAATTTACTTAACGAGTCGAGGTAGCCGTCGCAACGACGTTCAAGGTTACATGCCAAGATTATTTAGCAGGTCAAGATAACCGTCACGACTGTGTTCATGAGTTCATGTCAGGGTTACTTGTCAGTGGTGCACCACAGCGGGTCACCATCCTGTCATGTTACTTGCACTTGTTACTTGTTAGGAGCGCGCCACGATGGGCCACTATCATGGGTTGTCACAAAATCATACCGTGTACAGATTATAATTATAATATTAACCTATCATGATTATATCGAGTTCATGTCAAAAGGCGTAAGGATATAATAAAGGGTGCCATGCACCCAATAAAGGTGAATCTAGGATGCCAGGGCCATACTGCATCGGGCAAGGGGGTAAGATACGCTAGTGCTAAGAAGCCTCCGGGCAGGGGAGTACGCCAAGGAGTACGCCAAGGGAAGTACGCCAAAGGAGTATGCTAGCCAAAGGAGTACGCTAAGGGAAGTTAGCCAAAGGAGTACGACAAGCGAGAGGATTACGCCATGGGAAGTACGCATAAAGGAAGTACGCATAAAGGAAGTAAGCGCAAAGGAATAAAGTCTACGCGTAGGGAATCACGCGTAAAGGAATAAAGTCTACGCGTAAAGGAATAAAGTCTACGCGTAAGGGAAGCACGCGTAAAGGAATAAAGTCTACGCGTAAGGGAAGCATGCATAAAGTAATAAAGTTCTACGCGTAAGGGAAGCACACGTAAAGAAATAAAGTCTACGCGTAAGGGAAGTACGCGTAAAGGGATAAAGTCTATGCGTGAAACTTGTTTTATGCCAAGGCAGGGTAGACTTTGTTTTACGGGTAAAATAGTATTGACTTGCATAATCCAGATTCACGCTGACACGAATAAACGTGGGCGTAGAGTTTGATTCTACGCTGGCACGAATAAACGTGGGCGTAAGGAACCTCCAGAACTCCAAATTCCATGAAACCTTCAATCTAAGACAAAAATAGAATTTTCATAGATCAAAATGGGGTTTAACACAAATCTCAACAATCTGGAACGAATCCAAACTTGAAAATAAGGAAGTTTGATATATCAAAAGCACCAAAATTCGAGAGTGGCAAATTTCTAGATCTACAAAAAATAAAACTTGAAAATGCAAAATGCCAAGTTCTAAACTATCTTAGAATCATGAGAGGAAGATAAATGAACCATAAAAATGGGTTCTCATGTGGAAGCAAGGTGCACTTGCCTAAGCTCTTGGTTGGTGGAGAGAGTTATAAGAAAGAAGAAGGAGTAAATGAAAAAGTAAAAAAGTAATAAAGAGAGAGAAAGGGTTGGGCTTTAAATGGAGATGGTGGTAGGTAGGGGTTGGGTTTATAATGAACCACCCTAAACCAAACAAACCAACCCAAGCCGAATCCAAGTCAAAATAAACCAAAATAGACTATGTCATGCAAGATTAAGCTAGACAAGTCTGATTATGGGTCGAAATTTTGTACATGTATACTGAAAATACGTATAACAAAAAATGAAGGTGACAACTCTATCCATCTTAGAAGAATTCTGTCCTCATAATTTAATCAAGAGGCTAGAGATGTCGAACAAGCTATACTAATCACAGGCAATTTATAACTAAATAATCAATCAAGCAATCATTCATGCAAGCAATGAAGTTGAAGGCATAAGACATAAGAAGACATTAGAACTTACGAGTCAAGCAAGTCGGGATATCATCCTCACGCTCCCACGTTGACTCACCCAAAGAGTGATGACCCCAAGCAACACGGACTAACTTCATAATCTTGTTCTTGAGTATCTTCTCTCTTCGGTCCAATATGGATATGAGTCTCTCCTCATACGAAAGGTTGGTACCAACAACCAATTTCGAATGATCAAGAATATGACTCGGATCTGGGATATACCATCGCAATTGATACATGGAAGACATCATGTACCTCATGTAACGACAACGGAAGAGCGAGACGATAGGACACATCACCTACCCGCTCTAGAATGTCGAACGATCCTATATACCTAGGACTAAGCTTTCCCCGTACGCCGAAATGAATGACGCCATGGGTAGGCGGGATCCTAAGGAATGCATGGTTGCCAATAGAAAATTCAAGGGGACGCCGATGGAAATTGGCCCAATGACGCTGGCGATCTTGTGCAACTCGAAGATGAGCTCTGACTTGTCTGACCACCTTAATAGTCTATGAAATCATTTCGGGGCCAAGCATCTGTCTCTCGCATATATCATCCCAGGCTAAAGGAGATATACACTTCCTGCCATACAATGCCTCGAAAGGTGCCATCTGAATGCTGGCCTGGAAACTGTTGTTGTACGAGAACTCCACTAGGTGTAAGTGATCGACATAGGAAGCTTGGGACAAGCCTAACATCCTTTTCTTGCGATCTCGTAGAACTTTGATCCCAAGGATGTGACCTACTTCTCCCAAGTCCTTCATATCAAACTGTTTGGATAACCATACCCTTACATCAAATAACACCATCGCATTATTACCAATGAGCATAATTTATCTACGTAAAGTACTAGGAATACCACTACATTTTTGTCACACTTTCTGCATACACATAATTCATCTTGACATTGATCAAATCAATAGGATTTTATCACCTGATCAAAACATATGTTCAAAGATCTGGAAGCTTGCTTAATTCCATAAATGGCCTTCTTGAGCTTACAAACAAGATGCTCTTAGTCCTTTTCAATGAACCCGTCTGGCTGCTTCATATAGATGTCTTCCTCAAGACTTCTATTAAGGAAAGCTATCTTGACATCCATATGCCAAATCTTATAATCGAGATGAGCTGCAATAGATAAAAGAATCCGGATAGACTTAAGCATGGCTACTAGAGAAAAGATTTTCTCATAATCGATACCCTCTCTTTGAGTAAAACCTTTTACAACAAATCGAGCTTTAAAGGTTTCAACCTTACCATCTGATCCTCTTTTTCTCTTATAGACCCACTTGCATCCAATGGCTTTTATACCAACGGGTGGTTCTACAAGCTCTCAGACCTGATTGGAATCCATAAATTCTATTTCAGATATCATTAATTTTTGCCAAGACTCTGCATCTTTATCTTGGAGTGCTTCGTTGAAGGTACAGGAATCATAATCTTGTTCCTTAGGGACGAAGTTTGACGATCTCCTAAGAACATATATCAATCAGGTTGTATCACAACCCTCCCACTATGACGAGACACTATCGGTTGTGGTGTAACATTTGTGACACGTTGTGTAGTTATTTGTGGTTCATCCTCTTGTATTGTTGGTACTAAAGTACTTGGTGTCTCACCTCTCAGTTCTTCTAGAACAACTCTACTTGTGGGTTTATGGTTCATCACATAGTCTTCCTCTAAGAATCGGGCATTGGTGCTAACAATGACCTTCTGATCCTTAGTACTATAAAATAAACTTCTTTTCGTTCCTCTTGGATAGCCTACAAACAAGCATACTTCTATACGAGATTTCAACTTATCTGCTTTCTCATTCAGCACTGTAGAAGCATGAAAAAGAATAAAGAAAGATCTATGCGGCTCCGACAGAAGGATCTCCATGCGTCTCAGGATCCCCATGCATCTCAGGATCCCCACACGGCTCAAGATCCCCATGCATCTCAGAAGTCCATGCGGCTCAGGGGTCCATGCGGCTCAAATAGATCTATGCGTCTCAGAAAGAAGCCACGTGGCCTTCAACAGTTCTTTTCTAAATTTGGCTACATTTAATGCCCTGACGGCTGCTCTAACAAATAACAACCATGATAGCTCTGACATAAGGACGTAATAATGACTCTGACATGATGGCGTGATCCTAGAAAAGTGGAGAAAATCTTCTTACAGCTGGCAAAATCCACCAAGTCCCGAGGCCACTCTATGCGGCTGTCCATCTGCATGCGGCTGCCTATATGAATCCCCATATGGCTGCCCATCTGTATGCGGCTGCCTATCCCCATGCAGCTGCCCATCTGTATGCGGCTGCCTATCCCCATGCGGTTGCCCCTCTGCATGCAGCTGTCTATATACATGCGGCTACCCATCCTCATGCGGCTGTCCATCCTCATGCGGCTGAGAGGACCCCCCATATGCGGCTCGGCCAGGACGGTCCAGTTGAGACACGTGGCGCTCTTCGTGACAATTGAGACACATGGCAGTATGGGTGCTAACAAATTCTAACAAAATCAGATTTAGTGCGATCATCATAATTGCCCAAATCAAATCAAGCAAATTGGACACGTGGCAGGCTATCACAAATCACGAATATTCATGGCAATAAATATTTATTGCCCATAAAGATTTGATGTAATCATATTTGTTGCCCAAATTCATTATATTCAAGATGAATGGCCCAGATTAATTGATCCTTAACCGCCGACTTCTGAAGGAGGCAATCATTTGCAAACCCTAGTGAGCACACCCCACTCCTATAAATAGCAATGTGTCATTCCCTTGCAGAAAAAAGCAGAGAGGAGAAAAGAGCAAGGAGTAGCAGAGAAAAGAGAGAGCACTATAGAGACATCCAGAGATCTAGCAACCAAAGGCGCAAGAGAGTCTCCCCACACGTCCAAGAGCATTTCTTCACCAAAGCCAAGGCTGCGTCCGATCGTCCAAGGAGTAAGGTAGAGCTGCCGTCGCTTTCTCGAGCCTCTACAGTCACCCTCCAGAAAAACTAAACAATTGTACTTAGATTGCTGTACCTAGGTTTTCGTCCCTAGGTTTTCTTTGTATGAAGAGTTTGTATTATGAAGTAAAAGTCCAGTCCTCCGATATAATTGTTCTGTTCTTTATAATCAATGGCAAACATGATGGCGACTCTGCTGGGGACAAAATTCTTCACGGCTGAGAAGTTGGTGATACAATCGGATGCAGCCAAACTTGGCCCCACATAACCGAAGATGGTCGTCCGCTTCGACCAACAGGCATTTGAAGAAATGCACTCCGACGGGAGCGCTAGCCCAGTCCAGAAGCGAACCCACACGAAGAAGACTCTCAGGGAGTGGAGGCCAAAATCACTTGCTTCTCCCCAAGCTCTGGACGGAGTACTCTCTGCTGCCCTAGATGGCGAAGGTAACTCTCATGCGGCCCCACTACAAGCCATAGAGGACTCTGTTGTCCCCAAGTTCGACAGAGAAAAGTACTACGATGCTGGACTTACAGGGACAAAGAGTGATTCTATGTGCTCCGAGAAGAAGTCGAACATTCATGCGGCCAAGATTGCCAGCCATATGTACAATGTTCATGCGGCCGAAACTGCCAGCCGGATACGGAAAACCCATGCGACCAAGATTTCCAGCCACATGGAGAAGACTTATGTGGCCGAGACTTCCAGCCGCATAAAGAAAGCCCATACGGCTACGATTGCCAGCCGCATGAAGACTGTTGATTCCAGCCGCATGCTGTCTGCTCCACGCGTCTCAGGCTCAGTCTTCGATCGCCTCTCCTATGGTCCTGATCTCTCATGCTCCCGAGAAAATATGTCTGACTCTCTGTAACACCCCTTAGACTCTTCCTACTATGTGCCCTTACGTACTAGAGTGAAGAAGTCTAGGACAGCACGAGCTTGGCAAGCTCAGTCCGCTGTCCCGATCTCTGACCATCCGAGTGCTCCACATACTGTTATACGAGCCTCTGATGGAAAGTTGTACAGAACCACTCGAGTCCAGCCCCCGGCGGCAAACGGACAGAGTAGTTCCCAAAAGTCTCCCAAAACCCAGGAAGCAAACAGGATCGTTCCAGACCCATCTAACTTGCGTGAGGTTATCCTCCACAAGCCCAAGGAAAGAGAAGAGGTCTCGGTGTACAAAGAGTCCTCCCAAAGATATTACTGTACCCAAAAGTTATTGTCAAGTGCTATTGTAACAATGCGACAGTACGAGAAGACCGACAGTCTGTCTTCCAAAGGTTACAACAGCCGAGCTCAGAGGATGAGGCGCCACCCGTCGTCTCTTGCAACTCCACTCAAAAAATCATCGCTGATGGGAGAGGAAAGAAGATAAACATTTCCAGCCCGAAGATTTCAACCACTGAGACTAAGAAACTGTCGTCTAAACGGTCGTTCACCACCGGAGTTTTCCAAGGAACCCATTCGAAGACAAAATCTGCTACAGTGGGAGATTCATCATCCGTATTATTGGGGGTCACTGGAACTGGGGGTAGCACCCCTCCGAACATCTACGACAATCCGATGTTCCAAGGAGACGAGCCCGAGAAAATAACTCTTCCATCAGATACAGCAAGTACCGACGTCCCCGAGGACGTCCACGACTCTCAAGATGAAGCAAGCTCTGAAGTTGGGGGTACTATTCCTTCTGAGTCCGAACCAGAGGAGAACATCCCCACATACCCCGATGACTTCTCGGTACGGGGGTATGATTCGGAGGACACATCATCCACCGTCCCTTCCACTTCTATTCATGTAAGTACATCATTCATGACAAACGACGAACAAGATGGTCCCAGTGATCGCTAACGCATTGACTCTCTAGAGGCCATACTGCACACTCTGTTCAAATCAGTGGACGAGATCAAAGCAGCCCTTCCTACTCTGCAAGAAGGGACGGTTGGCCAAACAAACTTGGGTCCCGCGGTCAATGCGGACTCAAACTCAGCAGCACCAAATTCGGACAACAATCCTCCTGAAACGACAGCTCCTACCGCTGCAAACGAGGCCAGGGAGGCAAAAAGAGAGGTCCAGGAGCTCCGGGCCATGTTCCATGCCCGAGAAAATTGCCAAGACCTCAGGATACGACAACCGTATCCCGCTGCGTGGAGAGATGTTCCCTTCCCACCAAAGTATAAAGTATTCCACATCAATCCATATGATAGGAAGACCTCCGCGAGTCGGTACATTACTTACTTCGAGGTCACCACCGACTATCTGTCCTATGACGATGCCATCCTTACACGATTATTCATCGGGGCATTGGAAGGAGTCGCCTTCGACCGGTACCGTAACTTGCCAGACAACTGCATCTACTCCTTCGCCAGCTTCAAGCGCATGTTCTTGGAGAGATTCTACGAAGTAGGACAGGACGTCACAATGTTTACCCTCATGGACGTCGTTCAAGGGGAGATGGATCTGACAAGAAACTATATTGAGCGGTTTCGCCAAACCGCAATGAAGTTGTCGTCCAGTAATCCGGGTTCCTCCTTAATTAAAATTTTCCAAAAGAGACTGCTCCCAAAAATCAGCCTCTGGATGGGCGAAAGTCAATTTAAGGATTGGAAGACGTTTATCATCAGTGCCACTAGCGCCGAGGATAGGTTGAGGAAGGCTCGCCAATTGGGATTGCACATCTCGGAGGGAGAGGACAAGGGCAAGCACCCTAATACCAACAACAACAACGGTTGTAACGCCTCCAACAATTGGGATAATAAGGGCAAGCAGGCTATGGTGGCCGATACAGCCCAGAAACCTGAGTCAAAACCGGCAGACAAGCAATGGCCGCAAATGACCTACTCCTTCGAAGACGGCCATGTCAAGCCCATCTTGGACATGCTCATACAAGAAGATAGAATTCAGCTCCCTCCACCAAGACGGGAACCTCGACCGGCAGAAATGGAGAGCCCAAAGTACTGCAATTACCATCGCTACGTCCACCATGCTACATACGACTGCTACCAAATAGAGCGATACATCCAACATCTCATCGATTCGAATGCACTGCCTATTGATTTCGAAGAGGTAACCGTGGCAGCCAATATGGTGTCAGTACAATTCGGCAGCTTCCCTCCAACGGAGGCTTAAGACGGCGTGATACCCATCCCTTGGGCGATAATAGAGATTGCTAATCTTCTACCTCCTCGAGATCAGACTACGGGTCTAGTGCCCCTCACCACATCACGAGGGGAGGTTATGTGGGTCCATCCAGACTTGGTATCTGAAGTGACTCAGTCCACACCACCCTCCATTGGTAAGAAAAAGAATGGAAAAGTTAGACCCTGCCGTACAATTTTGGCAGATGTCAAAGAAGCCACAACTGTCGTCACTCGGTCAGGTGCTCAATCCCAACCTATACCAGATAACTCAACTGAAGAACATCAGCCGGCTATTGCTGACGCTCCGAGACCTTCTCAACCTCCGACGACCGACAAGCCTAGGCCGAAGGAGACTCGCTTTGACAAATCCCTCCGAAAAGAGGCATGTCATGGGCTAGAAAGGCCCTACAACTTTGACATCTTGGCACAATTGGCCAACACACCGGCCAAATTATCATTATATGAGCTCCTGAGACTCTCCAAGGATGTTCGCGCGACTTTGACTCCAGAATGCCGACGCAAATCTCCAAGACAACGCTTACACAAGAGCGATGCCCAACATTGTCTTCACACTACAGGACATGCTCATCAAAACTAATCTGCATGATCATTCGTTATACTACACTGGATACATCGGTGACGTAAAGATGGATCGGATGCACATTGATCCTGGTTCGTCCATAAGCATCATCCCGAAGGGTCTGTTACATTATCTCCGCATCCCTGTACATCGCCTGACGTCGACAAGCACCGCCATCAGCGATTTCAATTCTGACAGGAGCTACCCGATTGGAAAGATTCGCTTGAAGTGCCAAATTAGCGATCTTCAGTCAGAAGTGACCTGTTACGTCATAGATGCGGACACTTCTTACAATATCCTCCTAGGGCGCCCTTGGATTCATGATTACATGATCGTGCCTTCTACGCTGCACCAGTGCTTCAAGTATGTCGACAAATACGGCTTCGTGAGGACAGAATTTGCCGACATCGATCCTTTCAAAGGGGTCGAATCCTACTACTCAGACTCCTGCTTATACGAAAAGTCAAAGAGGCACCTTGGTGAAGGAGATGTGCAAGCTCGAACTGAGACAGCCACAGGATCAGAAGAACCTTTGACGATCCACCTCCAATCTCGCAAACCTGGCAAGACCGCACCCCTTACGGCCGCTCTGCGTAAGGATGCAATCAGCCTCTCGGCACAAGAGGGACAAATGATAATCCGGCTGCCAAGGTCCGGCCAAGCGCCAAGACCCACAACGGAGCCACTGACAATCAGACTGCCTAGAGTCGGCCAGCCACAAACGGAGAAGCTCAATCCCTGCGACAAGCCAATGACGATACGTCTTTCCAAAAAGAATCAACACCCCGATGCAAAGTCGGGGGCTTCTAGGGAGCTGTCACTACCACTTTTCTAGCTTGAGGGTATTTTGGTCATTTTTGAAATTTTGGGAAATATTTGGAATTATTATTATTATTTAGATTTATTAGAATTAATGTGATTTTTTGTAATTTTTAGTGATTTTTAGTATAATTGATTTTTGGGCCTATAGTTGACTTTGACTAGTGTTGACTAGGAGAGTAACCTAGGTCATGACCACTTGGTTAGGTTAAGTAACCTTTGCTTGACCTAAGTTAGTGAGGATTAACTCATTGGAACTTGTTTGGAGAGATTAGGAATTGATTAGGCTAGAATGGCTTGTGACTTCATAAGTCATGACTAATGACTTGAGCCTTAAAGCCCATAGGCCCACACCATGAACCAAACCCTAACCCTAATCGGCCCATGGCTGACATATTGGTCTCCCCCATCCTATTTAATACTCCTCAAAGTTAGGGCTAGCCTCCATTAGGAATTTTTGCTAAGTTTTAGAAAGAGGTAAGTCTCCATCTTCAATAAATCATAGAAAATCTATTTTAATTCCTTTTTCACCCAAACCAATTGCAATGGGTTCTAATTTTTCTCTACTTGCTATTGGTATCAAGTAATCTCATCTTGGAAGCAAATTGGAGGAGTTGGCTATCAAGAAGAATACCTCTTTGTGGAGCTTTTTGAGGATTTTGCCACACACAGGTAATTTTCATTCCACACCATAGAATTCTAATTTTATTGCATATCTAGGGAGCCCTAGGCCAAACCTAACAGTAGGAATAGGAAACCCTAAAATTTGTGTCCATTTCGTGTCCTATTTGGATACGTATTAGTGTCACATGGCATGTATTTGATGAAATGCTCCAATGGGCATTTTGTGTGATTTTTAGGAAAGTGTTTGAATAGGAAATTAGGATTGGGTGTCGCTTACATGTTTCTTGAGTCCTTGTGTCATTTTTGTGACGTGTCGAGTCTGTACGGACACGCGAACACGCTGTAGCGCGTACGCGTGCACAGACACTGTGCATGCCCTGCATTTCGGGGGACACAGCACGCTGAACACGGCTCTCCGACACGTAAAACTTAGCACGTGTCACGGGGCTGACACTGACACGGGGCTCCCCAAATTTCAGAGCCCTACGTGTCGTGTCGGACACGTACGAGCGCGTGCACTAAAATTGTACTGTGTCGAGTGCTGTTAAATTCGAGCACTGATACGCGTGTCCTGTCTCACGCACACGTGTCGTGGACACGTGGCAGGGTGTCCTCACCTTAGCCCTACACCTAGTCGACACTGGGATGCAACCACGTGGCTTGTGTCGCGTCGTGTCGAGTGCACGGACACTGTGAACACGTGCATGAGGCTTAGTTCCCACACTGTGTCCAGTTTTCTGATTTTGGGTTTTAAATGGATTCGACACGTTTGTGTCCACTTGGATGGACACAAACTCATCACATGACACGTACACAATGTGTTTTTACTTTACCAACCACTGTTTTGGTGTTTAGCTCGATTTTCGATGCTCATTTCTCAGATTCCCAATTGTACTGATACTTAATATCAGTTATTTTCTCACTGTTTGTCCCAGATTTCTTATTTTAATTTTGACATCAATTTAACCATTATATGCTATTAATTAGTGTGGTTTAGGACCATGTTTTGTTCACCTATTTGTTATCAAAATGTATGCTGAAATTGGGGCTGTTTTGGTGTGTGTGGGGTTCAAAATCTGTGATACAAAGTGTAGACTGAAAAACTAAGATTTAGGTATTTGTTTGAACTATTTTGATTCAACATATTAAATCTGAGTTTGTATGGACTGTTTTAAACTGAGATTGGGTTTTGCTATGGACTGAATGAGAGGGGGGTTCTTCTATGTGAAACTTAAGATTGGGTTATGTGGGACTGAACTGAGTTTTTCTGCACACTGTTTCAGTTTACACACACAAGCTCACTCCCTGTTTGCCTTTTGTTCACTGTTCAGTTTTCACACATATTATCCACACACCCTCACTTAACTGTTACACACTCATCACACACAAGTCACTCATCACACATGTTCTTTCCTCATTCTCATGATACATACACACATATACACTTGGACATATATTCATGTGCCCACTTTTCCATACATCATGTATATATATATATATATATATATATATATGTATTGAGGTATATATGTATAGGTATCTTATATATATAATGTGTGTGCCTAAAAATATATATTAGATATTCATGTAGGTGAAGTATACATATAGTTAGCCTATATGGTATATGTGCTCCTATACTAGATTGTATAATGTGTTAATGTGTGTTTCATATTTAGGCTTATAAAATTGACATGTGATATGATTTATAGGTTGGTTTAGACATGGCTTAGCCTATGGCCTAGTCTCTTAGCCTATGGCCTATGGTTGTGTCTGCTTGTCAGTGTAGAGCCTAGAATAGACTAGTGTAGTCTTGTTAGACTTAGAATAGCCTTGTTAGCCTAGTATAGACTAGTTTGACTTAGGTTTGACTTAGTTGACCTAGTTTGACTTCTAGGGTTGACCAGAGTTGACCAAGAGTTGACTTTGGTCTAGATTGACCTAGATTCATGTAGTATGCATCGTAGTGCATCTTATTACTATTCTGGACTTGTTGTGACTTGTGCTGTTCTAATAGTAGCCAGGCACCACTCCTCGGATAGTACTTTTGTCTTGGATATTCAGTTAGCAGGCGAGTACATTCTCTGATCTTTTCATACTTGTCTGGACTATACTCTTGCTCTAGATTACCTTACTTGATGCTGACACGTATCTTCACGGATTAGTACTATATGGATCCCTTCTTGAGATGTTATCCCTCTACGGGTGGATCGGGTATTTCATGTTCATGTACTTTATCATGTGCATCAGGTACTCCTTGTACTCGTACTAGTTCATGTATTCACATATTCTCATGTGCTTTCATGTGCTTTATCATGTGCCTCATGTACTACTCATTACATGAGTTCACGTATCTTAGCTGTATTCATGTGCCTATAACGTAACTTGAATGGATCCTTGTGTATTGATTAGGGCGGGGTGAGTAGAATTGGTTATGTGGACACTATCCCCAGTAGGTATTCATGTGCTTCTTAGTTGTATTCATGTGCTCCTAAGCCGTTTACATAACCATATTGTACTCTAAATCACGTAGCCACTTACAGTCTTTACTATCATGTATTTATTTTCAGTTACAAAATATCTCCTGTTTACTCGTACTTTCTTTTCAGCACTTCCTCTATTTTACTCTATTGCATGATTTTATACTCCTAACCTGCTATGAACTGTTTTGAGAGATATGTGCTCGTTCCCGTCCTGATTGGACATGTTGACAATTTTACAGAGGACGAGGAGGAGGCTTGTTTAGACACTTTCTATGGGACAGCCTTAGAGGACACTTGCGATCCGGACTTCCAGTCGGATCCCTTAGCAGTAGAGACTGTTGCTCCATAGTTAGTTTATCTTATTTCATAGTATTTGGAGTTGAGTTGTATATACATTTGGGATCTGTATTATGTCTGGATGTTGTGGAGTTTATCATAGACACTTAGCTCTCTCTACTGTATTTCCTGTGGATTTGGATCTTGCATCTTTTATTATCTATCTATCTTTCTTTCATGTTCTATCTTAGCTGTGATTGAGATATATTATGTTATGTCACCCCCATTCGGGAAGTATAACTGTTTATTACCTTGAACTGTTAGATGTTGTGACTTAGGACAGCGTTCTACCGCCAACACTGCGGTGTAGGCTGGACGTACCTACGTTTTGTATCCTTACTCTAGGGTGTGGGTCGTGACACATTTTTAGTGGTGGCCCATGCAGGTCTAGGTTAGAAATGTAGTGGTATTCGAACTAGAATATCACTGCAGCCTGCAGTAGGAATTAGTATATTTTTTTTGAAGGTACTCAATCACACTAGAAAAAATTCCTTATCAGATTCCGTATATCTATTTTGCTGCTTATTGTCTTCCTTAGAATTTTTAACTTTCCTTCTTTATTTTTTTTTACTCATTCTCAGTAATTGTTTCTTGTTTGATCTGTGTCTCCAGGATGGTTGAGACGAGATCGCATCGCCCCGTGACGGAAGAGGCTGTAGAGGGGTCTGCCACCTCTCGTGTCTAGCAGCCAGCTCCCGGTGCCACAGGGCCAGTACACCCCTCAGGAGTCGGTGTCTCTGCAGCTTTTGGAGGAGCACCTCCAGCAGCCAGGAGGCATAGCCCTGTGATTCCTGAGATCCTTCCACTGCAGCAGCCTCCGCCTGCGGGGATGGTAGATGCTGCACATCTCTTCTCCTTCGTAGATAGGATTCTGGAGTCCCACCAGCAGCAGCAGACGAGGCAGACCACTGATTTCTGTCAGGGGATCGACGAGGCACACCAGCTGGTTTGCACCGTAGTCGAGATGATTACTGCTCAGGGGGCCCAGCAGCAGTCCCGTCGAAGGAAGAAGGACATTTAGGACTTCCAGAAGATGCATCCTCGGGAGTTCTTCGGCACAGAGGGCATTCATATTACAGATGACTGGATAGAGCATATTGAGGAGATCTTCCGACTGGCGGGGATACCAGATCGACTCCAGATCGAGGCGGCGGGCAGCCAGATGCAGGACTTAGCCCATGCATGGTATCAGACAGATCCCAGGGTAGGAGTTGAGGGCTAGACTTGGTCCCAGTTCAAGGAGCTGTTTAAGGAGCAGTTCTTTCCTGATGTTGCCTTAGGAGGTATCGAGGCACAGTTTGAGGGTCTGGTTCAGGGGAACCAGACGGTAGCTGAGTATGTCGGGGAGTTCTGCAGATTGGCCCAGTTTATAGATGACTTAACTGAGAAGACGAAGGCAAGAAAGTTTCGTCGGGGCTTGATTAGAGAGGTTCGGTCGCCGACTAAGAGTGACCGAAATGCTACATTTGCTGAGATATTTTCTGCGGCTATGGCGGCGGAAGACGACCTAGGACTGAAGCAGAAGAGGGGTCGTGACTTCCACGGTGGCAGCAGCAGTCAGGGGCAGGCCAAGAGGCCTCACTTCCAGCAGCACTTCCAGCAGCAGAGGCCAGCTCAGCAGTTTCAGCAGCAGGGTCGTGCACCTTTTCAGGAGGTGCAGCAGCAGCAGAGGCATCAGCAGTAGGCACCCCGTCAGCAGCAGGTAGTCGTTTGTGCCTTCTGCAAGAAGCCAGGGCACATGATCCATGAGTGCAGGAAGAAGCTAGGCAAGTGCCTACTTTATGGTACAGGAGATCACCAGTTGAGGGATTGCCCTGGGGCTTTTGGGCGAGGAGCTCAGGGAGCTGGAGCTAAGGCTCCAGCAGGCCAGTAGAGGGGACCAATCCTGCAGACCCAGCAGCAGAGGTTCCAGCAGCACCAGCAGCAGGCACGAGGTGGACAGCAGGGGCGAGCTTTCGCCATGGCAGCTGAGGATGTCGAGGCCATCGGAGAGCTGATAGCAGGTTCGGTTCTTCTCGATTCCCTTCCAGCATTTGCACTCTTTGATTCCGAGGCTTCCCACAGCTTTGTGTCAGTATCGTATGCTATTAGACACAGTTTGGTTTCTGAACCATTTTCTAGGACCTGCAAGATCACGACCGGGGGTGGGGTCATCCTCGTGAGTGATGTTTGCAGAGGGCGGAGCATCTTATTGGGAGGCAGAGAGTTGGGAGTGAGTTTACCCGTCATGCCATTACCGAACTACGATATAGTATTAGGTATGGACTGGCTGAGTAGACACCACGCCCACATTGATTGCCGAGGGGGTAGAGTTTTGTTCGGGGTGCCAGGAGAGCCAGAGTTTGATTACACCCGACGGCAGGCAGAGCAGGACGACGGAGTCTTCTGTGGAGCTCCAGTTGAGGAGCAGGTGGCTCTGTATCCCTTGATCACAAAGTTTATGGACGTATTTCCAGAGGAGTTGCCAGGGCTTCCATCGGACAGAGATGTAGAGTTCTCGATTGACTTGGTTCCCGGCGCAAAACCGATCTCTCAGCATGTCTATCGAGTAAACAGCAGCGAGTTGGTGGAGCTGAAGAAGCAGGTGGATGAGCTGCAGGACAAGGGCTTCATCCGATCTAGTTCTTCACCTTGGGGTACACCGGTACTCTTCGTACCGAAGAAGGATGGGTCGGTACGGATGTGTATCGACTACGGGGCACTTAATAACCTGACAATCAAGAACAGATACCCACTGCCGCGGATCGATGATCTCTTTGATCAATTGAGCGGAGCTCGGGTGTTCTCCAAGATTAATTTGAGGTCGGGTTATCACCAGGTAAAGGTGAAGGGGGAGGATATTCCCAAGACCGCTTTCAGGATACGGTACGGGCAGTTTGAGTTTTTGGTTATGCCGTTTGGGCTAACCAATACACCAGCAGTGTTTATGAATCTAGTGAACAAGGTGTTCCACCAGTACTTGGACAAGTTCGTGGTGGTATTCATTGATGATATCTTGGTATATTCTAAGACAGAGGAGGAGCACGAGAAGCATCTGCGGATAGTGCTGGAGACTCTCAGAAGGGAACAGCTTTATGGGAAACTCTCCAAGTATGAGTTTTTCTTGGACCGGATGGACTTCTTGGGGCATGTGGTGACTGGAGATGGTATCTCAGTTGACCCGAAGAAGATTGTAGCAGTTGAGGCTTGGACAGCGCCGACTTCAGTGGCAAAGATCAGGAGTTTCCTGGGGCTGGCAGGATACTATAAGAGATTTGTGCAGGATTTCTCCCGGGTTGCAGAGTCGTTGACTCGGTTGACCCGGAAGGATGCTGAGTATGTTTGGTCAGAGGAGTGTCAGGCAGCTTTTGATGAGTTGAAGAAGCGGCTTACGACAGCTCCGATTCTGACATTGCCTTCAGGATCAGGTAGATTCACTATTTATAGTGATGCTTCAGGGAAGGGGCTGGGTTGTGTCTTGCAGCAGCATGGGAAGGTGATTGCCTATGTTTCCAGGCAATTACGTCCCCACAAGAAAAACTACCCTACCTATGACCTGGAGCTGGCAGTGGTGATTTTTGCTTTAAAATTGTGGAAGCACTATATGTATGTCGAGAGGGTGGAGATTTTCACAGATCATAAGATCTTGAAGTATGTGTTTAAACAGAAAGAGCTCAACATGAGGCAGCGTAGATGGCTAGAGTTGATGAAGGACTTTCACATCTCACTTCAGTATCACCCGGAAAAGGCCAACGTGGTTACCGATGCCTTGAGTAGGTATCCGACAGCCATGTGTTTGACTATGGATCGGCACTTGCTTACAGACTTGGAGAGCCTTGGGATTGAGGTGATCGTACCCGGAGGGCAGATGCAGTTATAGGGCCTTCAGATACAGTCGGACTTGATGGACAAGATCAAGGCGATACAGTTCGAGGATGTGGCTCTGCGGTATATCCGAGAGCAGATCAGTGCAGGATTGGAGGATGATGAGTTTTCCTTGCAGAGGATGGTGCCCTGAGACACGGTTTCCGGTTATGTGTGCCTAGCGGGGAGCTTAAAGAACAGATCATACAGGAGTCTCACAGATCACAGTACTCGATACATCCTGGTGCCAACAAGATGTACAGGGATCTGCGAGAGCATGTCTGGTGGTACGGGATGAAGAGGGAGGTGTCCCACTTCGTAGCTAGATGCTTGGTCTGTCAGCAGGTCAAGGCAGAGAGGCAGAGGCCCGGAGGATGATTGCAGCCGTTGCCTATTCCCGAGTGGAAGTGGGAACATATCACCATGGACTTCGTATCTGGGTTGCCGCATACACCAGGAGGGAAAGACGCGATTTAGGTCATCGTTGACAGGTTAACCAAATCGGCCCACTTCTTGCCATTCAAGGTAGGTACGTCTACAGAGAGGCTTGCGGAGTTGTATATGAGGCAGATAGTCAGGATTCACGGAGTTCTCGTTAGCATAGTCTCAGATCGGGATAGTAGCTTTACTTCCCATTTCTGGAGGAGTCTGCAGACTAGTTTGGGCACTCAGCTCAAGTTTAGTAATGCATACCACCCCCAGACGGACGGACAGTCAGAGAGGACTATTCAGACACTTGAGGATATACTGCGGACGTGCGTCCTAGATTTTAGAGGTTCCTAGGAGGATCATCTATATTTGGTGGAGTTTGCTTATAATAACAGTTTTCAGGCCAGCATTGAGATGTCACCGTTTGAGGCTCTGTACGGGCGTAGGTGTCGTACACCCTTATCTTGGGATGATGTTGGAGAGCGAGCTTTACTGGGACCAGAGATGGTTGTTGACGCAGCCGAGAAGGTGAAGCTCATCAGGAACAGACTTTGCGTGGTGCAGGACAGACATCGGCACTGGGCCGATAGCCACCGGAGGCCATTGGAGTTTGAGGTACAGATTTAGAGATAGGATTAGAAGTAGGTTGTTATTTTTTTGTTTTGTTTGATTGATCATATTTGATTTTTTGTAACTTGAACCTTGCTTGTGATTAGGTTGGAGACATGGTTTTTCTGCGGATATCTCCGACTCGTGGTACGATACATTTTGGTGGAGGTGGAAAGCTTGGCCCGCGCTTCATCGGCCCTTTCGTTATCAGCGGGAGAGTCAGTGACATGGCATACAGGCTAGACTTGCCACCTGCACTAGTGGGAGTTCACAACGTATTCCACGTATCACAGTGAGACGGTATGTGGCTGACCCTAGTCATGTGCTCGATCATTCAGAGATTGAGGTTGGACCTACTCTCAGCTTTCCAGAGCAGCCTGTGGAGATTCTGGATCACCGGGAAATGGTATTGAGGAACCAGGTGTACCCTTGGTACGCGTCGCATGGAGGCATCATTCTCCAGGAGAGTCTACCTGGGAGCGGGAAGATGAGATGCGCGAGCGGTACCCCTATCTATTTGGACCTTGAGGTATACTTTTCTATCCATCTCAGCAGTTTAGTTTCGCCTTTAATTTCGAGGACAAAATTATTTTAAGGAGGGTAGATTTGTCACTACCACTTTTCTAGCTTGAGGGTATTTTGGTCATTTGCAAAATTTTAGGAATTATTTGGAATTATTATTATTATTATTATTATTTAGATTTATTAGAATTAATGTGATTTTTGTGATTTTTAGTGATTTTTAGTATAATTGATTTTTGGGCCTATAGTTGACTTTGACTAGTGTTGACTAGGAGACCAACCTAGAGACTAATCTAGGTCATGACCACTTGGTTAGGTTAAGTAACCTTAGCTTGACCTAAGTTAGTAAGGATTAACTCATTGGAACTTGTTTGGAGAGATTAGGAATTGATTAGGCTAGAATGGCTTGGGACTTCATAAGTCATGACTAATGACTTGAGCCTTAAAGCCCATAGGCCCACACGATGAACCAAACCCTAACCCTAATCAGCCCATGGCTGGTCATATTGGTCTCCCCCATCATATTTAATACTCCTCAAAGTTAGGGCTAGCCTCAATTAGGAATTTTTGCCAAGTTTTAGAAAGAGGTAAGTCTCCATCTTCAATAAATCATAGAAAATCCATTTTAATTCCTTTTTCACCCAAACAAATTGCAATGGGTTCTAATTTTTCTCTACTTGCTATTGGTATCAAGTAATCTCAGCTTGGAAGCAAATTGGAGGAGTTGGCTATCAAGAAGAACACCTCTTTGTGGAGCTTTTTGAGAATTTTGACATACATAGGTAATTTTTATTCCACACCATAGAATTCTGATTTTATTGCATATCTAGGGAGCCCTAGGCCTAACCTAACTGTAGGAATAGAAAACCCTAAAATTTGGGTCCATTTTGTGTCCTATTTGGACACGTTTCAGTGTCACATGGCATGTGTTTGATGAAATACCCTAATGGGCATTTCGTGTAATTTTTAGGAAAGTATTTGAATAGGAAATTAGGTTTAGGTGTCGCTTACATGTTTCTTGAGTCCTTGTGTCATTTTCGTGTCGTGTCGAGTCTGTACGGATACGCGAACATGTTGTCGCGCGCGCGCGTGCACAGGCACTGTGCATGCCCTGTATTTCGGGGGACAAAGCACGTTGGACACGGCTCCCCGACACGTAAAACTTAGCACGTGTCACGGGGCTGACACTGACATGGGGCTTCCCAAATTTTAGAGCCCCACGTGTCGTGTCGGACACGTGCGAGCGCGTGCAATAAAATTGTACTGTGCCGAGTGCTGATAAATTCGAGCACTGATACGCGTGTCCTGTCTCACGCACATGTGTCATAGACACGTGGCAGGGTGTCCTAACCCTAGCCCTATACCTAGTCGATACTGGAACACAACCACGTGGCTTATGTCGCGTCGTATCGAGTGCACGGACACTGTGAACACGTGCACGAGGCTTAGTTCCCACACTGTGTCCAGTTTTCTGATTTTGGATTTTAAATGGATTGGACACGTTTGTTTCCACTTGGGTGGAAACAAACTCATCACATGACATGTACACAATGTGTTTTTACTTTACCAACCACTGTTTTGGTGTTTAGCTCGATTTTCGATGCTCATTTCTCAGATTCCAAATTGTCCTGATACTTAATATCAGTTATTTTCTCACTGTTTGTCCCAGATTTCATATTTCAATTTTGACATCAATTTAACCATTATATGCTGTTAGTTTGTGTGGTTTAGGACCATGTTTTGTTCACCTATTTGTTATCTAAATATATGCTGAAATTGGGGCTGTTTTGGTGTGTGTGGGGTTCAAAATCTGTGATGCAAAGTGTAGACTGAAAAACTGAGATTTGGGTATTTGTTTGAACTGTTTTGATTCAACATATTAAATCTAAGTTTGTATGGACTATTTTAAACTGAGATTGGGTTCTGCTATGGACTGAATGAAAGGGGGGTTCTTCTATGTGAAACCTGAGATTGGGTTATGTGGGACTGAACTGAGCTTTCCTGCACACTGTTTCAGTTTACACACACAAGCTCACTCCCTGTTTGCCTTTTGTTCACTATTCAGTTTTCACACATATTATCCACACACCCTCACTTAACTGTTACATACTCATCACACACAAGTCACTCATCACACACATGTTCTTCCCTCATTCTCATGATACACACACACACGTACACTTGGACACATATTCATGTGCCTCCTTTTTTCATACATCATGTATATATATATGTATTGAGGTATATATATATAGGTATCTTATATATATAATGTGTGTGCCTAAAAATATATATTAGATATTCATGTAGGTGAAGTATACATATAGTTAACCTATATGGTATATGTGCTCCTATACTAGATTATATAATGTGTTAATGTGTGTTTCATATTTAGGCTTATAAAATTGACATGTGATATGATTTATAGGTTGGTTTAGACATGGCTTAGCCTATGGCCTATGGTTGTGTCTGCTTGTCAGTGTAGAGCCTAGAATAGACTAGTGTAGCCTTGTTAGACTTAGAATAGTCTTGTTAGCCTAGTATAGACTAGTTTGACTTAGGTTTGACTTGGTTGACCTAGTTTGACTTCTAGGGTTGACCAGAGTTGACCAAGAGTTGACTTTGGTCTAGATTGACCTAGATTCATGTAGTATGCATCGTAGTGCATCTTATTACTATTCTGGACTTGTTGTGACTTGTGTTGTTCTAATAGGAGCCAGACACCACTCCTCGGACAGTACTTTCGTCTTGGACATTCAGTTAGCAGGCGAGTACATTCTCTGATCTTTTCATACTTGTCTGGACTAAACTCTTGCTTTAGATTACCTTACTTGATGCTGACACGTATCTTCACGAATTAGTACTATATGGATCCCTTCCTGAGATGTTATCCCTCTACGGGTGCATCGGGTATTTCATGTTCATGTACTTTATCATATGCATCAGGTAGTCCTTATACTCGTACTAGTTCATGTATTCACATGTTCTCATGTGCTTTCATGTGCTTTATCATGTGCCTCATATACTACTCATTACATGAGTTCACATATCTTAGCTGTATTCATGTGCCTATAACGTAACTTGAATGGCTCCTTGTGTATTGATTGGGGCATGGTGAGTAGAATTGGTTATGTGGACACTATACCCAGTAGGTATTCATGTGCTTCTTAGTTGTATTCATGTGCTCCTAAGCCGTTTACATAACCATATTATACACTAAATCATGTAGCCACTTACAGTCTTTACTATCATGTATTTATTTTCAGTTACAAAATATCTCCTGTTTACTCGTACTTTCTTTTCAGCACTTCCTGTATTTTACTCTATTGCATGATTTCATACTCCTAACCTGCTATGAACTATTTTGAGAGATATGTGCTCGTTCCCGTCCTGATTGGACATGTTGACAATTTTACAGAGGATGAGGAGGAGGCCTGTTTAGACACTTTCTATGGGACAGCCTTAGAGGACACTTGCGATCCGGACTTCCAATCGGATCCCTTAGCAGTAGAGACTGTTGCTCCATAGTTAGTTTATCTTATTTCATAGTATTTGGAGTTGAGTTGTATATACATTTGGGATCTGTATTATGTCTGGATGTTGTGGAGTTTATCATAGACACTTAGCTCTCTCTACTGTATTTCCTGTGGATTTGGATCTTGCATCTTTTATTATCTATCTATCTTTCTTTCATGTTCTACCTTAGCTGTGATTGAGATATATTATGTTAAGTCACCCCCATTCGGGGAGTATAACTGTTTATTACCTTGAACTGTTAGATGTTGTGACTTAGGACAGCGTTCTATCGCCGACACTACGGTGTAGGCTGGACGTACCCACGTCTCGTGCCCTTACTCTACGGTACGGGTCGTGACAGGAGCCAACAACCCCCCCATCCAGCATCGAGTACCAAACTGGGGGTCACTAGTTTGCCAACGACGCCACGTTCTGCTCCAGAACCCCTAATGGTCAAGTTGCCCAAGTCATCCTCTCAGTCTTCATTTATACAGGGGTGGCCGAAGAAGAACCAGAACTGGCCAAATATATGGCTGTCCACACTGATGTCCCATCCGCAGATGATGTAATCCCGTTAGAAAAGATACCTTACTTCATCAATAAAGGGCTATGTTTGAACTACATCGAGCTTAATAAGCTCTGTACAATGTATGCTATGGAGCACGGTATAGGCACCCACCTACACACACAGGTGACAAATGTTTACACAGCAAATCAACTCACTCCCGTGGAAGATTCTTACCGCATAATCGAGGGAGGGGACCATCCAATCATCTTCGGCCGAAAGAATAATCCATAGCCCTTCAAGATGGAAGAAGTTGAGCTCGAACCCAACACCGGGAGATTGCCCCTTTATCTGTATAGTTCCTAATCCAAGTACCTTATGCAAAAACAAGGATATGATCTGGGAACTACACTAGGCTTGAACTACGGAACTGGACGGCGGTTACCCTTACAATCGCCGATCCCGGCTGGAAAACCACGAGATTACTATAACAAGACGAGACGTGGGCTAGGTTCTGTCACACCTATGACAACACCCAAAAGCTTAGACGAAGAATGCGACTGGCACTCACACTCAACTGGATCACCTACTTTTGATTCGGATATCAGCATCGGGGACATGTTCAGGCAGGTTTGGTCCGTCAATATGGCACTTGCCGATGCGTACGAAGAAGATGAAGATATTCTCGAACTTCTTGAGCTAGAGCCATGGGCACAACAACTAGACGCGCAGTAGGAGAACCGGTTCGAACAAAGAGAGCCTCCCACCGAGGATGAGGTTGTACAAGTTAATCTCGGTGATGAATCCTTCCCAAAACCCATCTTCGTCAGCAAGAATTTGACTGATGAAGAGCGAGAATCACTACTGGAACTTGTCAAAGAATATATTGATGTGTTTGCCTGGAGCTATGAAGACATGTCGGGACTAAACCCCGATGTTGATTTTCACAAGCTCAACATTAGGCCAGATGCAAAGCCAGTCAAACAACAGCAATGACGCTTCCGCCCAGGCATCCTGGATGCAATCGAAGCCGAAGTCGACAAACTGATAGCCAGCAGCTTCATTCGTGAGGAACAACATCCGGACTGGGTCGCTAACATAGTACCGGTCCTCAAGAAGAGTGGAAAGATTCGAATCTGCATCGACTTTCGCAATCTGAACGAGGTATGTCCCAAAGATGAGTTCCCCCTCCCTATCACAGACATCATGATTGACAACACCTGCGGCTTCGAACGTATGTCATTCATGGATGGCTTCTCGGGGTATAACCAAATCAAGATGTCTCCCGACGACGAAAAGCATACATCATTCCCAATACCAATCGGCACATACTACTACACAGTCATGCCTTTCGATTTAAAGAACGCTGGCACCACCTAACAGAGAGCTATGAGCATCATCTTCAGATACCACTTGCGCAAAATAGTGGATTGCAATGTTGACGACATCGACGTCAAAAGCCGCTCTAAGGAAGATCATCTACATGATCTAAGGATAGTGTTCGACTTGATGCGAGCACACAATTTGAAAATGAACCCCACAAAATCCTTCTTGGGCGTATCCAGCGGGAAGTTCTTGGGTTTCATCATTACCTCCCAAGGTATCCACGTAGACCTTGAGAAGACAAAGGCGGTCATGGAGATGGGTCCTCCGAGAAATCTTCGTGAACTCCGAGGCCTTCAAAGGAGGCTAGCCTACATCAGGAGGTTTATCTCTAACCTCTCCGGGCGATGTCAGCCATTCACCCATCTCATGAAGAAGGGCGTCTAATTCGTATGGGATGATGAATGCCAACGTGCCTTCGATAGCATCAAAGAATACTTATCGAACCCTCCAGTCCTGTTGGCCTCGATTGCTGGAAAACCATTCCTGCTCTACGTACGAGCAAAAGAGCATTCCCTCGACGCTCTGCTAGCACAAAACAACGATGCAGGCCATGAGCAAGCTATATATTACCTCAGCCGAATGATGATCGGGCCAGAGCATCGATATACCGCCGTGGAGAAGGAATGCCTCGCCCTGGTATTTGCCATTCAAAAGACGCGACACTATGTCGCGGGGCAAACCATACATGTGATATCATGAGTCAACCCCCTCAGGGTCCTCATGACGAAACCAGGGGCACTCAGCTCTCGCCTTGCTATATGGGCAATATTATTGTCCCCCTACCATATGATCTTCGTCCCGTAAAAGGCTATCAAAGGTCAAGCTCTGGCAGACTTTTTAGCAGCCCACCCAGGTTCGGGGTCGGCCAGAATAAATAAAGAAATACCAGATGAGACCGCCGACTTGCATGCGGCCTCTCACGATAATATATGGCGAATGTTCTTCGATGGTGCTTCAAGGACCGGATCCAAGGGCAACATCATCGCCGGAGTCGGGGTGGTGCTGGTTTCTCCTTCCGGACTTGTGATCAATCGTGCTTACTCCCTCACAGAACCCTGCTCTAACAATGTGGCCGAGTACAACGCTTTAGTCATTGGCCTCCAACTTGTGAGAGAGCTGGGGGTAGAATATCTTGAAGCGTATGGTGATTCACAGTTAATCGTCAATCAGATTCGGGGTTCATACGAAGTCCGCCATGAAGACATGATCCCCTATCACCAAACAACGATCAACATCATCTCGTCATTTGAAGGGTTCTTCATCGAACACGTTCGCAGACTCCAAAATATCGAGGCCGATGCCCTAGCAGGCCTTGTCGCTTCCCTAGCAGTGCCAAACAATATTCATCATTTGGTGGACGTGATAGGCCATGAATTGGTCTGTCCCAAGAACAACATTCAATTCGTGGCGAGTTATTCCGCTTAGACGATCAACGAAGTACCAGACTGGAGACAACTATTTATTGACTTTGTAGTCTACGACATCCTGTCCGAAAACCCAAAGGAAGCCACCTCTATCAGAAGGTGTTCTCTCAGATTCTTCTACGATACAGAGATGAAAATGCTGTATTGCCGATCCTACGATGTATTATTACTTCGATGTCTGTCAAACGCAGAAGCCAAAGAAGCCATATGCGAAGCTCATGACGGTGTCTGTGGAACCCATCATCCTGGCTCAAAATTGCAAGATCATCTTCGCCGAATGGGCTATTACTGGCCCACGATGGTAGCAGATGTGATAGACTATGTAAGAAAGTACAAAGCCTGCCAAGTGCACGCGGACTTCATCCACCAGCCATCCGAATTTCTACATCCGACAGTGGCGTCCTGGCCATTTAAAGTATGGGGAATGAATATCATTGGTCCGATCACTCCACCTTCTTTCCGAGGACATCGTTTCATACTCGCAATCATAGATTACTTCTCCAAATGGGCGGAAGCTGTTCCGCTACAGAAGTAAAGACTTCAAACGTGATCAGCTTTCTCAAGCATCACGTCATCTATCACTTTGGACTGCCCCGAAGGATCATCTACGATAATGGTCCGCAGTTCGCAAGCCACGCCTTCTATCGATTCTGTGACAAACATCGAATTCAGAATATTGCTTCGACGCCATACAATCCGACAGCGAATGGGTTGGCAGAAGCATTCAACAAAACAATTATCAAACTTCTCAATAAGTTTGTATCATCTAACAAATACGACTGGAACGAGAAGCTTGGTGAATGCTTATGGGCGTACCGTACTACAGTCCGAACGGCCACTAGAAACACACCATTCTCCTTGGTGTACGGGAGTGAGGCAGTTCTCCCATTGGAGACTCAAATACCCTCGCTTTGCGCTACTCTCACTTACCAATTGACGATGGATGATAACTACCGTCGTCGGCTACAAGAGTTGGAGGCCTTAGATGAAAAGCGCCTCTTGGCTTAGCAACGAATCGAGCTATACCAAGCACGCATTTCCGGAGCCTTCAATAAGAAGGTTAAAATCAGAACATTCCAAGTGGACGATTTCGTTCTGGCTGTTCGGAGGCCGATGGTTATGACTCACAAAACCACAGGTAAATTCCAGCCAAAGTGGGAAGGGCCATTTATCATTGAGGCTGTATTCTCCAACGGTGCTTACCTCCTCGCAAAACAAAACGGAGACTTGCTCATATTGCCCGTCAATGGCAAGTTCCTGAAGAAATTTTATGTCTAAACGATATTCTCCAAAATGTTGAGTTATGTACCCACCGGTACCACTGAACGCACATTCTCCAAACCCCAGATTATTGAGTTATGTACCCGCCGGTACCGCTGAACTCACATTCTCCAAATTTCAAATTATTGACTTATGTACACTCCGGTACCGCTGAACTCACATTCACAAAATCCCAGATTGATGAGTTATGTACCCTCCAGTACCGCTGAACTCACATTCTTCCTCCAAATATCCCAGATTGCTGAGTTATGTACCCGCAGGCACCTCTGAACTTACATTTCGGTTACTCTTTTAGGTAGTAAGTCATGTATAACCATACCTCTGAACTTATTCTTTTGAAAGAGCTCCTCCTTCATGATCCACTACCCACACTCTCAGTGCACAAAAAAGGTAACAGATCCACAAATTTCTAAAGCGACCACGTCGATGTTACCTCTGAGTCGTCTCACTTTCGCCAAAAACAAATCTCCCCCTACATAGAACCTCCATGTCCTCATTACCTCTTAGTCGTTCTATGTACACCTTCATGGAGCCCACTCCTGACATGTCCTCCTTACCTCTGAGTGGAAAGGCTCCATCGAAGAAATCCTCATGCTTGCCATGTCCTCATTACCTCGGAGTAAGTATGCTGGTTCCCTTTCGACTTATTATCCGTACCCAAAACCGGCGTACGCCAAGGATAATAGGTCCACAAATGTCCTTTGTTGACCACAAATATCTTCCGCTGAGTCCACTCCTGCCATGTCCTCATTAACTCTGAGTAGAAAGATTCTGCGGTAAAACCCCCATACTAGCCATGTCCTTATTACCCCTGAGTAAGTATGTTGGTTTTCTCTCGTCCTATTATCTGTATCCTTAACTGGAGTACACCAACGATAATAGGTCCACAAATGTCCTCTGTTGACCACAAATATCCTCCGCTAAGTCCACTCCTGCCATGTCCTCATTACCTCTGAGTAGGAAGATTCTGCGGTAAAACCCCCATACTTTCCATGTCCTCATTACCTCTGAGTAAGTATGTTGGTTTTCTCTCGTCCAATTATCCGTATCCTGAACCAGAGTACGCCAAGGATAATAGGTCCACAAATGTCCTCTGTTGACCACAAATATCCTCCGCTAAGTCCACTACTGCCATGTCCTCATTATCTCTGAGTAGGAAGATTCTGCGGTAAAACCCTCATACTTGCCATGTCCTTATTACCTCTGAATAAGTATGTTGGTTTTCTCTCGTCCTATTATCCATATCCTGAACCAGGGTACGCCAAGGATAATAGGCCCACAAAGGTCCTCTGTTGACTACAAATGCTGTACTAAGTTTTCTAGTACATGCACATCATTCCTCATCATGCCCTGGGAGCCCAGCTACTCCATGGCATTCTTTCTCCCGATACTAGGAACGTCCATGACCACCTTACCGTGGAATTGTTCTAGGTATCCCCATCAAACTTGTTATCCATACCTAAAACCCAGGTATACCAAGGGTAACAGGTCCATAAATAGTCCCCCAAGCGGGGCAAACACCACCATAACACCACAAGTACTTTCGCTTTTCAAACAAAAGAAGACAAATGAGTTTCTCTGTCCTAACAGCACCTTATTTATAGGCAAACATAGGAGAAGCACGTGGACCGATGGAGCGCTTCGGGTCGTGTACTAACAGGCAAAATCGACTCCTAGGATTTCGCCCCCTATCATGAAGGAGATTCATCCAAAGAAAATCCAAAATTTAATAAACCGACTCTTGGGACTTCCCCCAAAAGACGGCTCAAATCAAAGGCAATCAATGTAAAGATTTACACACGTGGCATGAAGACGTGGCAAGGAGCCCATGCGGCCAAGCAACCCATGCGGCTGGAAAGCCCATACGGCTCAGATGGCCATGCGGCTGAGGAGGCCATGCGGCTGAGACATCCATGCGGCCAGAACATCCCATGCGGCCCGAAGAGTTTTTAACATGGCCATGCTTCATATTCAAAGTATTTCAATTTTGTAAATTGAAAACTTTGAAGGGGGTCTTGTAGAAGCATGAAAAAGAATAAAGAAAGACCTATGCGGCTCAGGATCCCCATGCGGCTCAGGATCCCCATGCGGCTCAGAAGTCCATGCGGCTCAGAAGTCCATGCGGCTCAGGGGTCCATACGGCTCAGATAGATCCATACGGCTCAGAAAGAAGCCACGTGGCCTTCAACAGTTCTTCTCTAAATTCGGCTGCATTTAATGCCCTGACGGCTGCTCTGACAAATAACAGCCATGACAGCTCTGACATAAGGACGTAATAATGACTCTGACATGATGGCGTGATCCTAGAAAAGAGAAGAAAATCTCCTTACAGCTGGCAAAATTCACCAAGTCCCGAGGGCACTCCATGCGGCTACCCATCTGCATGCGGCTGCCTATCTGAATCCCCATGCGACTGCCCATCTGCATACGGCTGTCTATCCCTATGTGGTTATCCATCTACATGCGGCTGCCTATCTACATACGGCTACCCATCCTCATGCGGCTGCCCATCCTTATGCGACTGCATGTTTCATACGACTGAGAGGACCTTCCCATATGCGGCTCGACCAGGACGGTCTAGTTGAGACACGTGGTGCTCTTCGTGACAATTAAGACATGTGGCAGTATGGGTGCTAACAAATCCTAACAAAATTAGATTTGTTGCGATCATCATAATGGCCCAGATCAAATCAAATCAAGCAAACTGGACACGTGGCAGGATATCACAAATCACGAATATTCATGGCAATCAACATTTATTGCCCACAGAGATTTGATGCAATCACATTTATTGTCCAAATTTATTATATTCAAGATGAATGGCCCAGATTAATTGATCCTTAACTGCCGACTTCTGAAGGAGGCAATCATTTACAAACCCTAGTGAGCACACCCCCATTCCTATAAATAGCAAGGTGCCATTCCCTTGTAGAAAAAAAAGTAGAGAGGAGAAAAGAGCAAGGAGCAGCAGAGAAAAGAGAGAGAGCACTACAGAGACATCCAGAGATCTAGCAACCAAAGGCGCAAGAGAGTCTTCCCACACGTCCAAGAGCATTTCTTCACCAGAGCCAAGGCTGCGTCCGATCGTCCAAGGAGTAAGGCAGAGCTGCCGTCGCTTTTCCGAGCCTCTACCGTCACCCCCAGAAAAACTAAACAATTGTACTTAGATTGCTGTACCTAGGTTTTCGTCCCTAGACTTTCTTTGTATGAGCGAGTTTGTATTGTAAAGTAAAAGTCTAGTCCTCCGATATAATTGTTCCGTTATTTTATAATCAATGGCAAACAAGCACATGCACTGGACTACCCCAAATTCGAACATGTTTCAGACTAGGCTTACGCCCAATCCACAGCTCTATAGGAGTAAGAGGTACTGACTTAGAAGGAACCAAGTTCAGAATTTAAGCTGCAGTCTCTAAGACATATCCCGAAATGAATCTGGTAAGTTTGAATAACTCATCATTGACCTAACTATCTCCATAAGAGTTCTATTCCTTCTTTCGGCTACACCATTCTGCTTGGGCGTTCCAGGTGCAGTCAATTGGGATGTAATCCCAGCCTCTGATAAATAATCCCTAAATTCTTCAAAGTGGTACTCGCCACCATGATCTGATCGTAATGACTCGATACATTTTCTATGACATTTCTCTGTTTCAGCCTTGTATCCTTTGAATTTTTCAAAGCACTCAGACTTACGGCGCATCAAATAAATATATCCATACCTTGAATAATCGTCAATAAATGTGGCAAAATATTCAAAGTCACCTCTATCTTGGATAGTCATTAGTCCACACATATCAGAATGAACCAATTCTAACACATCTTTGGCCCTATACCACTTTGTCGTAAAAGGCCTTTTGGTCATTTTTGTAATCCCCCAAAATTTTGGAGAATTTTTTAATTTTATATAAACAAAGTTTGGTATTTAATTGTGTAAATATTTTTATAGGGTAGATTAGCAACAGAAATGCTACACTTAGTGTTGTTGCACAATCTCACTCAAAAATACATTTTCAAGTGATTACTAAATTTTTAGATTTTATTCTAAATATTTTAAGATATGTTGCATTAATCAAATTATTTAGTAAATAACTAGATATAAAAAGTTTTGGTTATTTTAAATCAAAATCCAGTGTAAATATCTTTCTATGGTATCTACTTGCCAAAGAATATTTTCAAAATATTTTATAAGGTCTAATTAAATTATTAGGATTTTTTTGTATATTTATTTGGTCTTATAATTATTAAATACTATAGATAGATATATATACATATAAATATAAATATATATATATATATATTTATATATAATTATTAAATACTATATATATGTATTTAATATATACATATTATATATATATATTTTATTTTATTTTTGTATATTTATTTGGTCTTATAATTATTAAATACTATAGATAGATATATATATACATATAAATATAAATATATATATATATATTTTTATATAATTATTAAATACTATATATATGTATTTAATATATACATATTATATATATATATATATATATATATATATATATATATATATATATATATATATATATATACATATATATATACATATATATATATATATATATATATATATATATATATATATATATATATATATATATATATTATTATATATATATATATATATATATATATATATTAAAAAATATATATATATATATATATATATATATATATATATATAATATATATATATATATATATATATATATATATATATATATATATATATATATGTATATATATATATATGTATATATATATATTTATATATATATGTATTTACTGTTTAAAAAAAAAGAAAGAGCTCAGCCCACTGTTCCCCGAAGGGAACAGTGACTGCTTGGCCCATGGGGCTACACCCCGAGCGCCTTAAGCAAACAGCAGCATAGTTATATATATAACTCTGTTATATATACGTGGCTAAAACACGAAGATCGAGAACCCCAAACCCTAACAAACTCACCGCTGCGGCCCGACCCTGTGTTTCCTGATGATCTCCAGGCCCAGGCGACTTCCCCAGCCGCCTGTAGCTGCCCCTCGCTGACGGCGATCACCGGAGCAGCAGCCTCCAACCCGAAACAGAGGAAGCTTTGTTAACGTGCAGCCATTAGGTACTCCCCTTCTCCTCAACCTTACTCCCTATCGATTCAATCGATTTTGAATTTACAAACTTCTACGAATAGTCTACATGACCCTCTTAGAGATCCATAAGATGGATTTTGAAACCACCCTCCGATGCGCTCGAAAAATCGAGACAAACTTGGACAAATTCAATTTTTTCTGTGATAAGATAAATGGTTTCAAAACCTAACTTAGAAGTCGATTTTCGATCCATATACTGAAGGTTTCGACAAACCAGTTAACATAACCGAGAGTAAAACGCTTCTGTTAGATCGAAGTTTCGATCAATATACAGAGAGTAATTCATGATTGAAATTGACAAAAATATTGTTTTCAAAATATTAAGAACTTATAAATTTCTCCGATACGACGTACGCCCCGACAAACCGGGCGTCGTGGTGGTGCACTATATGCATCGAAAGGCGCGTTTGGATGTTGCCGACATGTGGGAACTGGCGGGACTCAATTTTTTTGTGTGTGCGCGACGAAATCAGGGCGTATCCGTCGAGATACCCCCGTATCGACGTTTTGCAAATTTGACCATAACTTCGTGCACGTTCGTCGGATCGACGCAAAACTTGCACCATCAGGACCATATCAATTTTTTGGTCCTGTGTGCCAAGTTTGGTCCGATTCTGAGAAGGTTGATCGGAACGCCAAAATTGGCGGGCCCGCGACCCGCTTTAACGGGCGAATTTGTGCACAGCCCACCGGAACCCAACTTTAGACATACGGTTGGGTTTGTCTCCTCAAACTGGACTTGTAGACATGTAGGTTGACGACTTTAGAGAGCGTAGGTTCTGACATGTATTTTGGTGCAAAACGGGTCCAACGGCGTACATCATTTTGACCCGAAATTACGATTTTACCCCTGTTCCAGAATTGGACTTTTGGACAGGCATTTCCTAAGTATTTCTTTTATGCCAAATCTGTTCGTGATGTTTATCTCAGCATCCGAGGTCGTTCGTAGAAGTTGGCTTTCGTTGCTTCAATATTTTGACGATTTGAGTCATCGGGCGTCGCCATTCTACACACTACCCCGAGGCAAGATACCTTGTCACTCGCTGTTAATTTAATTTAGCTCATATTTTATGCATTATTCATTATTTTCTTTATGTAAAATAAACTATGATACATGGCATAACTTGTTAGAACTTACTGTTCAGTTATATTTCCTGCTATGTATTATTTTCTTACACATTAAACTTAGAGTTAAGGGACCACCCTTTATGTGTTTTGCATTTATAGGCCTTGACACATTTGTACCACGTGTTGTGAGTCACATATAGAACTCGGACATGCATGACTGGCTGGCCACTAGTACGTATAAGCCGTGCGGTAGGATTAACCGCTAATAGATGTTGCATGCTTAGTTTGACTTAGCGGTTAATAGGGGTTACGTATTGGGGATACAACATAGTAGGCATTGGGTGGGGAGTACATATCCTTAGCGTATGGGCTACTTTACACATTTCCTTGTGACCGTACGCTCCACCGGAGATGCGGGTTAACAACCCCTTATTACTGCTGGCCACTGACGTTCGTGGAACGATTATGCCTGAGGCCCCTGGTGCCCCAAGGGGGGACTATACCGATCCTATTTTTAGCCAGGGCCCATGCGTTGGAGGGATGTACTTAAACTGCATTCATATAGAATGGTAGACTACCCTTATCCGTTAGGTACGAGTACTCTTGGTTTGGGTACTTGTATCTGACCGTAGCTTGGAACAATAACTTGTCGTGGATTAGTTTGCCACATATTGTCCTTGTTTGGTTGTATGTATGGCTTACTACTCCGATGAGAAGGTATTGAACCTTGTTGGGGTCCGGATACCATATTGGATTTATAGCATGGAAAGATACGTCACCGTGAATTAGTTTACCATCTCCTGTCCTTGTTTGGTTGGGGGGATGGTAAGCTCGTTCAATATGTGTGTATTAGACCATGTTATAATTCAATTGATTTATTTATTTGAACAATATTTATTCAGTTTATGTGGCATGTTATTTTTGTATCTTGTTACGTCCCTCTGAGGACCTAGTGATCTCTCCAGGTATAGGTGTGCAGGACTTTCCGCAGGAGTATGGCTCCGCTATAGACTCATCCTTCACGTTCGAGCGAGTTGTACCTTCTGATCACAGCTGTCCCTATTGAGTCGAGGAGCCTATCTAGTCATCATTTCTTATTTTATTTAGCTTAGAGGTTGGACTCTATTTCTTTTCAGTTTATTCTAGTGTCGGTAGTGAATTTATCTCCGCCCGGCCAGCAGCTATATTTTGACATTTACTTTGATTTATGAGATACTATTTTCTTTGTATTCTGTGTGGATGAGACATAGTTTTTACCTGTGACTGTCTGTTATTATTATTCACAAAACAGCTTATGCATATATTCGAGATTTTCATATATTGGAGTATATCTCGTATATATGCAGCTGGCATGCTACGTTCCTAGTCCTACGTATTTTGGGACTGGGGCGTTACATATTTTTGTGGTGGCCCATGCTGGTCGAGATAAATTGTTTGGTTATATTACCATACCAAGCAAGCCTGCGTATAGGATTAGAAATTTAGGATCTCATCCACATATATGACATTCTATCTCGCCTTCATTTCGAACTCCCAACTGTCTATCTTGATTGCTTCTTGCTTGAATTATTCTTCCGTAAACCTTTATCCCTCTATCGTGCGTACTAGGTCATCATGCTCCACCATTCAATCATACTACTAGTTCAACTCTTATAAGTTGGGTAGGAAGCCTTACAACCTAAATTCCTTTGACTTTAACCAAGGCCTTAGACAAGAAGACAGTAGGACGACTGCAGAGACACGAACACCGGATACGACTTAGATCCTTAAGTAGCTTAAACTACTTATATTTTCTTTCATCATTATCTTGCGTATTTATAATTGGACTACCTTGACTAATGTTGCTATTATAGCCTAGTTTTACGAGCTTACTCTCTCATCGAGCTTGTAAAGGACATATATTTTATGATGGATGCCCACTGATACATTGTCTTATCAGAACCTGTGTATTGTGGTCTGATCAACCATAGTACAATTGGTTCGCCTTTCATACAATTTTACGTGGATTGAGATACGGTTAGCTTAACATATTTGCCCTCTAGGATATTATCCACGGGTTGTTGACATTTTGAATTCTTTATTAAACTCTCTTTCAATTGCTTGACTCAGAACTTATATGAATCTATTCTAACATTGCCCTTATCTTCGTGCCAACAATATGACTCTACACAGCGGATACGCCTCTACCCTAGCCGTCACATCTGGTGATGCAACTTCCTAGGAAGAACAGGTTTCCCCAATGACCCCGGTGACTTCGTATCAGCTAGAGCCACAGCAGAATACCACGAACCCAACGACGGTGCAACAGGAAGCCTAAGTACCCCCAATCAGCCAGGTTGAGCAAACTACTGCAGTACCACCAGGGGAGACTGCACCATCCCCATTGCCTCAGCAGTTTTTACCACAGCCTGGACCCCATCTTCTCCCACTTCCGACTGATGTGGACCCAACCACCCAGTTCATGTATGTTATGCTCCAATCTCAGTGGCAACAGATGGAAATGTTGAGGCAGAGCATGATAGCCTACCTAGCTAGACCTCCACCATTAGCCCCGGTACTAAATCCAGCACCAGATCCATAACCTTATCTGGGCTCCATTAAGGATTTCATCGACATGGGGACTAAGAATTTTAAGGGTACCGAGAGTCCTTTAGAAGTTTCCGTCTGGCTTAACAGCACCGAAAAATACTTGAGGGCATCCCAGTTTCCAGCACATGATTGGATGACAGCAGTGGACTTACTCTTAGAAGACAATGCTCACCACTAGTGGAAGGCTGAAGAAAGACGACTGGGCACTGGGATCACATGGAAGGAATTTTATGACATTTTCTATAAGAGATTTTTTCCCATCCATGTTCGAGACGCTCTCTATGACCAGTTCCTTCATTTGAAGCAGGGGAACATGTCGGTAGATGAGTACGATACGGAGTTCAGCCGCTTGAGTAAATTTGGTACGTCATTGATACCAACAGAGCATGAGAGAGCGAGGAGGTTCCATCAAGGGCTTTCACCAGAGCTCAAGCCTTACACTACCACACAGTCTCGAGTCTCTCATGCAGCTGTTTTGGAGGAAGCACGTAGCCAGGAGCTCCTCCGTAAGGAGGTACAGCATGACCAGAGGCGTCCTACCCCAATGCACAGACCAGTTAGAGTTAACCCAAGTGGACCTATTAGACGTCCTATGGCATATCAGCAGGAGAGAGCAGGGCCCTACCAGGCTCGAGAGAAGCCTATTTGCCATTTCTGTGGAAGACAAGGGCACATTCAGAGAGATTGTCGCATTCGGTTGGGCCAGTGTTTAGGATGTGGATTGGAGCAACACAAGGTTAATGATTTTCCTGGACGACATGACTTAGCACCGCATCAGCGGGCCTTTAGCACTAGCTCAGCAGCAGATGCCAAGACCCCTAGCACCGGGAATGGGAGCACCATAAAGATATCAGCGGGGACCACCTTTATCTGACCAGGCAGCTCATATTAGGCAGGAGATGAATAGACAAGGGCGTGGACAGGCATTTACCATGAAGGCGATAGACACCCATCCTGAGATTGAGAATCTAGCAGGTATTACCATAGTTATACCATTGTGTTATTATTCATGACATGTTACCAAGACCACACCTTACTAGAAAGTCTATAGGCATAACATAATGCTTCTCTCTGTAGTGATTACCAGTTCTCAACCCAAATGCATGAACACAATCATCGACACTATTAGAAAACTGTATGCATGATCTGTGACCCCGTCAATAACCTTGGAATGCTATAGAAAGGTTAGTCATTCAACCTCTAAGAAAGCCTCTATGAACTTGACAAAAGTCCTCCACTTGAGTTGATAAATCAAGTGGTTTATGACGTCAAAGTCTACCAAGTGTCATTTTGATGCCACTATCGTGACTTCGATATTTGGAGCACAACACTAGCCTTTTCCTTCCAAATTTTTTTACCTTCATGAACTAGACAAACCACCCTACACACATGACTCACAGGTCCCACACGAACACATCATCTTGTTCTCCGATTCAATTACACCTCGTGCATGACTTATTAACCCTTATGACAACCTCGGATGAAATTCTCATCCCACTTGATTTTTACAATGCAAGATCAAACCAATCCCGCAAACAACTGGATGCCCATTATCCATTGTAAGACTAAGAATGCCCTATCTTGTAGAAAATAGCATCAGTCCAAATTTTATTATGACTATCTCCACCCTCTTTACAGAGACCAAGTTACGAAATGAATATCTGCTCTCCCTTAGTTTTCAGCCTCACTATATTCTTCTATTAAGATTTATTGTTATATTTTTATATTAAGTGTTATTTTAATTTCGAGGACGAAATTTTTATAAGTTTGGTAGGATGTAATCCCCCAAAATTTTGGAGAATTTTTATATTTTATATAAACAAAGTTTGGTATTTAATTGTGTAAATATTTTTATAGGGTAGATTAGCAACACAAATGCTACACTTAGTGTTGTTGCACAATCTCACTCAAAAATACATTTTCAAGTGATTACTAAATTTTTAGAAATTTTTAGATTTATTCTAAATATTTTAAGATATGTTGTATTAATCAAATTATTTTGTAAACAACTAGATATAAAAAGTTTTGGTTATTTTAAATCAAAAGCCAGTGTAAATATCTTTCTATGGTATCTACTTGCCAAAGAATATTTTTAAAATATTTTATAAGGTCTAATTAAATTATTAGGATTTTTTTTGTATATTTATTTGGTCTTATAATTATTAAATACTATATATATATATATTTATATATATATATATATATATATATCTACTTGCCAAAGAATATTTTTAAAATACTTTATAAGGTCTAATTAAATTATTAGGATTTTTTTTTGTATATTTATTTGGTCTTATAATTATATATATATATATATATATATATATATATATATATATATATATGTATGTATATATATATAAATATATATATATATATATATATATATATATATATATATATATATATATATATATATATATATATATGTATTTACTGTTTTTAAAAAAAGGAAAGAGCTCGGCCCACTGTTCCCTGAAGGGAACAGTGACTGCTTGGCCCATGGGGCTACACCCCGAGCGCCTTAAGCAAACAGCAGCATAGTTATATATATAACTCTGTTATATATACGCGGCTAAAATACGAAGATCAGGAACCCCAAACCCGAACAAACTCACCGCTGCGGCCCCGACCCTGTGTTTCCTGACGACCTCCAGGCCCAGGCGACTTCTCCAGCCGCCTGTAGCCGCCCCTCGCTGACGGCGATCACCGGAACAGCAGCCTCCAACCCGAAATAGAGGAAGCTCTGTTAACGAACAGCCATTAGGTACTCCCCTTCTCCTCAACCTTACTCCCTATCGATTCAATCGATTTTGAATTTACAAACTTATACGAATAGTCTACATGACCCTCTTCGAGATCCATAAGATGGATTTTGAAACCACCCTCCGATGCGCTCGAAAAATCGAGACAAACTTGGACAAATTCAATTTTTTCTGTGATAAGATAAATGGTTTCAAAACGTAACTTAGAAGCCAATTTTCGATCCATATACTGAAGGTTTCGACAAACTAGTTAAGGACAGTCATAAAGAACATAACCGAGAGTAAAACGCTTCTGTTAGATCGATGTTTCGATCAATATACAGAGAGTAATTCATGATTGAAATTGACAAAAATATTGTTTTCAAAATATTAAAAACTTATAAATTTCTCCGATATGGCGTACGCCCCGACAAACCGGGGTGACGTGGTCGCGCACTATACGCATCGAAAGGCGCGTATGGATGTTGTCGACATGTGGGAACTGACGGAACTCGATTTTGTTGTGTGTGTGCGACAAAATCAGTACGTATCCGTCGAGATACCCCCGTATCGACGTTTTGCAAATTTGACCATAACTTCGTACACGTTCGTCGGATCGATGCGAAACTTGCGCCATCATGACCATATAAAATTTTTGGTCATATATGCCAATTTTGGTCCGATTCTGAGAAGGTTGATCGGAACGCCAAAATTGGCGGGCCTGCGACCCGCTCTAACGGGCGAATTTTTGCACAGCCCACCGGAACCCAACTTTGGACATACGATTGGGTTCGTCTCCTCAAACCGCACTCGTAGACATGTAGTTTGATGACTTTAGAGACCGTAGGTTCTGGCACGTATTTCGGTACAAAACGGGTCCAACGGCGGACATCGTTTTGACCCGAAATTATGATTTTGCCCCTGTTCCAGAATTAGACTTTTGGACAGGCATTTCCTAGGTATTTCTTTTATGCCAAATCTGTTCGTGATGTTTATTTCAGCATCCGAGGTCGTTCGTAGAAGTTGGCTTTCGTTGTTTCTATATTTTGACGATTTGAGTCATCAGGCGTTGCCATTCTGCCACTACCCCCAGGCAAGATACCTTGCCACTCGCTGTTTATTTATTTTAGCTCATATTTCATGCATTATTCATTATTTTTTATGTAAAATAAACTGTGATACATGGCATAACTTGTTAGAACTTACTGTTCAGTTATATTTTCTGCTATGTATTATTTTCTTACACATTAAACTTAGAGTTAAGGGACCACCCTTTGTGTGTTGCATTCATAGGCCTTGACACATTTGTACCACGTGTTTTGAGTCACAAATAGAACTCGAACATGCGTGACTGGCTGGCCACTAGTACGTATAAGCCGTGCGATAGGATTAACCGCTAATAGATGTTGCTTGCTTAGTTTGACTTAGCGGTTAATAGGGGTTACGTGTTGTGGATAAAACATAGTAGACATTGGGTGGCGAGTACATATCCTTAGCGTATGGGATACTTTACACATTCTCTTGTGACCGTACGCTCCACTGGAGATGCGGGTTGACGACCCCTTATTACTGCTGGCCACTAACGTTCGTGGAACGATTATGCCTGAGGCCCCTCGTACCCCAAGGGAGGACTATGCCGATCCTATTTTTAGCCAGGGCCCATGCGTTGGAGGGATATACTTAAACTACATTCACATAGAATGGTAGACTACCCTTATCCGTTAGGTACGAGTACTCTTAGTTTGGGTACTTGTATCTGACCGTGGCTTGGAACAATAACTTGTTGTGGATTAGTTTGCCACATCTTGTCCTTGTTTGGTTGTAGGTGTGGCTTACTACTCCGATGAGAAGGTATTGAACCTTGTTGGGGTCCGAATACCATATTGGATTCATAGCATGGAAAGATACGTCACCGTGAATTAGTTTACCATCTCCTGTCCTTGTTTGGTTGGGGGGATGGTAAGCTTGTTCAATAGGTGTGTATTAGACCATGTTATAATTCAATTGACTTATTTATTTGAACAATATTTATTCAGTTTATGTGGCATGTTCTTTTTGTATCTTGTTACGTCCCTCTGAGGACCTGGTGATCTCTCCAGGTATAGGTGTGCAGGACTTTCCGCAGGAGTATGGCTCCGCTATAGACTCATCCTTCACGTTCGAGCGAGTTGTACCTTCTGATCACAGCTGTCCCTATTGGGTCGAGGAGCCTATCTAGTCATCATTTCTTATTTTATTTAGCTTAGAGGTTGGACTCTATTTCCTTTTAGTTTATTCTAGTGTCGGTAGTGGATTTGTCTCCGCCCGGCCAACAGCTATATTTTGACATTTACTTTGATTCATGAGATACTATTTTTCTTTGTATTCTGTGTGGATGAGACATAGTTTTTACCTGTGACTGTCTGTTATTATTATTCACAAAATAGCTTATGTGTATATTCGAGATTTTCATATATTGGAGTATATCTCGTATATATGCAGCTTGCATGCTACGTTCCTAGTCCTACGTATTTTGGGACTGGAGCGTTACAATTTTACCTTCCAAGCAGGATTTACAGACTGGTAGTGCCTCCACTTCCAATGAACTCAAAGGTCCATCTTTAACTAGCCTTTGAATCCTTCTTAGGTTAATATGCACCAATCGCAAGTGCCAAAGATATGTTTGGTTCATATAAGAAGGTTCATTTCTCTTTTAAGTTAGATGACATATTATTCATTTCCATAAGTTACATTGTGGGCAAAATAGGATTAATAACATACAGATTATCAACTAATGCACAAGAATAGATAAAATTGTTATTCTTTCTAATAACAATATTGTCATTAAAATAAACTGAATATCCATCCTTAACTAACATAGAAACAGAAATTAAATTCCTTTTAAGGGAAGGTGCATAAATACAATCTCTCAATGTCAAAGACTTATTTCTACCAAAAGATAAAGTAACATCTCCTAATGCAATGACCTCTACTTTTGTAGCGTCACCCATGAACAAGCATATCTCTCCATCACTGAGTCGCCTGGTTTCCTGGAACCCCTGCAATGTATTGCAGACGTGATTAGTAGCTCATGTATCTACATATCAGATGCCCGTAGGTAATACCGCTAAACATGTTTTAACTACTAATAAATGAGATATACCTTCCTTGTTCCCTTGTTTGAGAAGTGGACAGTCAGTCTTCCAATATCCTGACCCTTTATACTTGAAACATTTGCCTTTTGGCTTTTTTATAGCGCCTTGAGGTCCCACATCCTTTTTTGCTGAGTTTGCCTGTTTCTGAATGTTATTCTTCTTCTTACCGCCTTTTGTCTTAGAAGTAGAAGCCTTTTCAGAAACAAAAATATTACCACTCTGCATAAAGTGAGATTCAACATCCTGTAGCTTTTTTGCAAGTTTTGCCAAACTATACAACCTTTTGTTCATGTTGTAATTAAGGCAGAAATTGTCAAAACTTTTAGACAGAGTCCCGATAATGATATCGACCTGGAATTCTCCATCGATTTTAGCTCTAAGGATCTCCATCTCATTCAGATGACCCATCATCTTGAGAACATGATCCCTTTCTGGTATACCTTCAGCCATTTTTGTATTCATCAAACACTTCATAGCAAACTGTCTAGCTGCTCTACTCTAATGTCCGAAGAGTTCCTTGAGGTTATACATCATGTCATAAGCTGTGACCATGGCCTGATGCTGATGTTGCAGTACATTTGACATAGATGCCAGAATGTAACACCGTGCCATCTCATCTGCCTTTTTTCACTTCTTATAGGCCTCTTTGACCTCTTCATCAGAGTTAGCATCAGGCTTAGGTGGGCATTCCTCAACAAGTACATATTTGTACTCCTCAGCAGTCAAGACAATGTCTAAATTACGTTTTCAATCAATATAATTAGGTCCAGTAAGCTTGTTTTCTTTAAGAATCACCATAAGTGGACTGAAAGAACCCATTTTTAAAATCCTGAGAATCACATAAATAAAAATTATGTAAGGCAAAAAACTTTTTGAATTAACTAAATATTGATTCCCTCAAAACAATAATAAGAAATTGACCAACACCTTGAACATCATGAATTTAGCATGCCACGATAGCGTGGATGTATACAAATTCAACTTTGTTCAAGTAGGTACTTCTTATTAATTTTACTATCATGTCAACATAACTTTATGACAAATAAAATTAATCTGTTGGTTTTGCTCTGGTCATACAAATAATAGCAGTGACTCTGATGGGGAGGATACCATTATTTGTATCTAAATATATACCATTACTTAATACTAAGTCCATTACCTTGTAATGAGTTCCTTCAGATGGAGAAGTGTACATATACTAGGTAACTTTCTATAATTATCCCTAAGAAAGTTTGTTCTGGTGATCCACAATTATACTTATCCGATATGGAGGAAAGCACTAAATTCTCACCTACAAACCAGTAATGGAGACCAAAGGATTTATGCTAAATAAATTTTCTCTCCCACTTAATTATTTAATAATGAGGGTTTTTTCTACTAGTTGGTATTATGTCCATGTTGTCCATTATTAATGCAGGCTTAGTTTTTCAAAAAACATCTATATAATAATAAATATGTATAATCAGAAAAAACAAAATGACAACAAACAAGAAAAAATTATCCAACTATTATGCTCATCTTTCCTGCTCCATCTTCAACTATCCGTATCCAAAATCTCGTGCTGCACAGATCTATACGGGGTTCGATAGATTGAATGGACATATGAATGATGCATGACACCACTTGGGTGCTACATTGGGAATGCATCTCCCAATAGGTATACTACTAGTCTTTTTTTCTTAGTTTAGACACTATTTCATGCATGGCACCATTAGAAAACTCGCCCATGGACTAGGGGTACCCATAGGAAGAAGAAGATGGCTCTAATGACCATGTTGGTAGAAGTTACATAAAATTTTATACAATTTTTGGGAAAATTTGAGAGTGGTACACCAAGTGTTTGTCATGTGGTTTGATGGACTGAATGGAATATGAATGATGTGTGTGGCTAAATGTGTCCACAAATGGATACTAATAGGTTGTGTCATGTTACACTAGAACATGGAGTCAATTTGGGAGTTTTTACACCAACACTTGTCACACATGTCACATTTCATATGACACATGTACTAGCTAGACACCAAACTAAATTACTTCTTATTGTCATTTTAGATATGCTTATGTCTTGTGGAATGAATAGGACAAGGTTGGGTATAGGTATCTTGGGCGTATTATGAGAGTATTAGAGTTTTAGTACGATACTAGCATGGTGCACACCATGTGTTTGTGAAATTGCATGTGTGTTTCCTATAGGCTAGTGGGAGTGTATGCTTGTGTTAGTATGCATGTGTATAGGGTATCCTAGGGAGAATGCTATTGTATACATGTGTCTATGTGAAGGCATAATATATAAATATATATATTATATATATATATATATATATATATATATATATATATATATAGATTATATATATATATATATATATATATGTATACATATATATATATATATATATATATATATATATATATATATAGATATATATATATATATATAATATTATATATGCCTATATATATATACATAAATATATATATATATATATATATATATATATATATATATATGCCTATATATATATATATGCCTATATATATATATATATATATATATATATATATATATATATATATATATATATGTATATATATATATATTTTCTTTTTTTAAAAAAAAAAAAAGAAAAAAAAATATATATGTATATTTATATATATATATATATATATATATATATATATATATATATATATATATATATATATATATATATATATATGTATAGGCATATATATATATATATGCCTATATATGCCTATATATATACATAAATATATATATATATATATATATATGCCTATATATGCCTATATATATATACATATATATATACATATATATATATATATACATATATATATATATATATATATATATATATATATATATTTTATTTTTTTATTTTATATATATATATATATATATATATATATCTATATATATAAATATATATATATATATATATATATATTATATATATATATATATATATATATATATATATATATATATTAAAAATATATATATATATATATATATATATATATATATATATATATATATATATATATATATATATTTTATATATATATATATATATATATATATATATATATATATATATATATATATATCTATATATATATATATATATATATATATATATATATATACATACATATATGCCTAAATATGCCTATATATTTCCATGTGGTTGTGTGTGTATTCATATATGGGCATATATATAGGCATATATGTGTGTATATATATATATATATATATATATATATATATATATATATATATATATATATATATATTTTAATATATATATTAAAATATATATATATATATATATATATATATATATATATATATATTTTAACACACACACATAATTGTTTTTTTATTTTATTTATATATCTGTGTGTGTGTGTGTGTGTGTGTGTGTGTGTGTGTGTGTGTGTGTTACTACTAGAGTGTGTGTGCCTATGTATATACCCATGTGCATATATATGTGTGTAGGTTGTACATGTGTATGTGTATAGGCCATGTATGTGATGGAACTGGGGATTCCCAGGACTCTATTTTGGTGTGCGTATTGATTGATAGAAAGAATATAAACGTGTAGGCGGAAACTAGGGTTCACGAATTATACCTGCGGCGGGAAGAAGATAACAATTCCTAGTAATCTCAAGCAGTCACGACCCCAAGATCTTCTGCACATATTTCTTCCTCGGGTTGTATGTTATGTGGGCGACAATCTTCCAACCTTTTCTTCTCCTTGGCAGCCCCTTCTTTCTCTCCTTACATGGATCACGAATTTAGAGAAAGCTTCTTAGTTCTAATAATCATTTGGCGGCCAGAGAATAGAGGATATATATAAGGCTATGGCAGAGACCATGAGGAAAAATTAGGGTTAGGTCTCCTAACGGATCTGGGTGTCCTGTGTTCAGTCCGAACACACAACCCAGGCCCATTAACAATAGCTCGGTCTACTAATGAGCTATTGTTGTACTACCTTCCTAATCCCAAATTATGATTGTGGGCTCCTTCTATTATATGCTCATTTGGCTCTCCATGTTAAAATATTGAATGTTCGTCGATCAGATTAAGTTACTGTAACTATATTAATCGACATCTTTTATCCTTAAGTAGGACCACTCAACCTTATTTGTCATGTCGGATATAATCCACCTGCAGGGTTTATATGACAATCCTTATGAGCTTCTTAAGGGGACATCATCAACCCGACGTATCGGGACATGGATTCCTTTTATAATCAACAGCCAATCATACATACAATGTTATTACCCAATTCATAGAGGTTGTTGACCCATAATGAATCTCACTCTTTTATGAGTCAAAGTAATGCACATTGCATATACATGTCGGTTATTATATCCGGATTAAGAGCATAAGCTTCTATAATAACAAAGGTGTCTGTTCTCTTATGTAGTCAGTACAAAGAGAACAACCTCAAGTGGTCCTGTTCAATACACACAAAGTGTACTAGTATAAACCTATAGTCAAGATAGATTAATACCTGATTACACTACAACACTTCTAATAGATTGTCCAAGTCCATCTAGGTTGTGAACCATTTATATATTCCATAGGGAACTGATAATATGATCTTCTGTGTGACACCACACACCATATTATTTACAATATAGAGTATCAGACACTTGTATCAACACTTGTAACAAATACAATATGCAAACATTGTCCATATGATTCTAATTCAAAATTTAATAAAATAAAGTTAATACAAAAGTGATGCTTTTAGTATATAACCCTAACAGTATGTGAGTGTGTTTCCATATGTATGTGTTTGCAAAAACAAAATAATTTGTTTTATTCCAAACTTGTAAAAGAGTACAAAGTACAATGAATTCTGGGGAAGTACAACTTTAGGAATCTGATCAGAAGACGATCACTTTATCCCTTGGACTATATGAACTTGAAGACTGTAGCCTCTGGAGAATGCAGCAGCAATTTTGCCAAAGTTCTTGATCTCTCCATGATGATGATTGGAAACTCTATTTATAGAGTTCAGAAAATAACTATTTTAGCAGTTATTCTGATGTGCGCGAGGCTGGATTGCGCCAACCTTCTGTTGCGCCAACTTTCATTCAGTTGTCAATCTGTACTAACTGTATTTAGACGCGTGGCATCGTATGATTGAGATGCGCATGGTCGTATACATGATAGTAGACATATCTTGAGAGATTAGTGGCATGTGCGCCACGTCATCCTGCTTTAGAACGTAAGTTGTCTCAACTTTATCAGGTTGCACGAGCTTCAGTCAACAAGTCAAACTGCACTTGATTTGAGCGGTGCCTATACACATAGCAGCTTCTGATTAAAAGTCGTTCAGGTTGCGCCTAGGCGCAACTAAGGACTTTGATTAGATTGTGCCTGGGCGCAACTCACGAAATGTACATGACAGTTGTCCACCAACTTTTTCTTGAGCGGCACAATTCACGGGATTCAAAGAGATTTTTCTCATTCACTGTTGTATCAGTCGTCAGTATGGTCAGGTAATGATGACCATTAAGTGTCAGAGTCCACGTAGGCTTTGGCGCAAAAAGATTGGACGCAGTAGTCTAATATCAGGCAAAATCTGATCAGTGGCGCAACTTGATTGTTGGAGCGCAACTTGATCACTGATCAGTATATTGATGGCGCAACTTGATTTTTAGGCTCTACAAGACCTCCTTCAAAATTTCAAAACTTAAAAAATTGTAAAGTTTTGGAATACTTTGAATTTATAAAGTTTGACTAAGTCAGGTTGCGCCGATCTCATGCTCGGTCATCATGATTAAATACCTTTCTCGAAAATATTCAATCTTCTCTTCGTCTTCTGGAGTTTTATTGATTTCAGTTTCCCATGAGAAATACGAAGAGTCAATTGGTTGATATATATATGTAGTTGATTTCTGTACTTTGGTCTTCACTTTTGTTCTTCAATTGCCTCCAAAAAAAAAGAGATGGAGACCAATGCTGACACCACAACCAAGTCTCCTGAAGCGAGACAAGATATTGCGCCTATAACCTTTTTGTTGGAGGCTGACCCAGCTTTGAGGGCGGTAAACTTTCTGAACTGTGTCGGTTTAACCCCGTCAGTCTTTAATCGCTCGAGTGGCGGATCATCCTCTGAGGAGCACGCTAATTCAGAGGGATTTTTCAACCTAATGCGTCGCTCGGAGATCTGCACCATGCAAGAGTTGGACGCCGCCCTTCGTCAGGCTGATGAAGGCAAGGACAAAAATAATGTTCTTTTTTTAATAAGAACAAATTTTGTTATTTTGCTCTCATGTCCTTGGTTGTAGGGGTCCATCCATCTTTATGCAAATAAATTTTTTTAAAATTTCTGATATTGTGTGGCTGTGACTTCGAATGGTGCTCATGGACATATTCTTTTAGCTGATTCTTCATTTTACTGTTTCTTCTAAGGAACACGTAGTAGCCATTACACGCTTTTAGATGCCTATTTTCAGTTCTTTCCCAAAATAGGATCCTAGAACAATGCACCCACCTCTTCTTTAAAAAGGACATCCAGAAAAGAACCATTCATACTCTCTCAAACAAATGTCTTCCCACAAGGCATCATTTGCGCTACTTTATTCTGACACTATTTGCTTACATGCTGTGTCTTCAAAACCTAGTAAGTCTGTGCTAACTATTTCTGAAAATAGGCGCACACTATGGTCCAAATATTTAGCTCTGATTAGAGACGCATATTGCTGTCATATGCCTGTTTGATCAGTGTTCAAAGCTGATATGCACTTATTCGTAGGCACATTGCTGATGTACGCCTATTTATAGGCGCATACTGATGATGTGCGCCTGTTTGTAACTAGCACATAGCTGATGTGCGCCTGTTTATAGGCGCATACTGATGTGCGCCTATTTGTAAGCGCATAGCTGATGTGCGGCTATTTGTAGGCGCATAGCTTATGTGCGCCTGTTTGTAGGTGCATTGCTGACTGATAGATTTTTGCTAACTTCTCCTGTTCCATTGACATTTGCAGGGACTTGGTTAGCGAGCTTCTTCAGAACTGGTATTGGTGATTTGGATGTTGTAGGGAACATTCTTTTGACACCTACATTAGACAGCTCATACGGTTCTGACACTCAAATCAGACAGCTCAGGACTCTTCATGTTGAGAAGGGTCTTCCTCAGATGGTAGGAAGAGCCTGTATACATGAGAGTTGGATGGTGGAGAGACAGAATTAGGAATCGTATCACAAGGGTAATTTCGTTCCTAATTCCCCTGGCGGGTTGTCTCCTTCCACCAGTTGTATTGACAGCAGCTCATCTATGGGCTGCACTCTGGTGTTCTCCTCTCGTCTTTCTGAGAGAGAAGACCAGAGTTGATTCCATTGTCGAGCTCGTTGCTTTAGGTCGAGACGACAAAGAATTGCCACCAACAAATAAGAAGATCCAAAGATGTAATAGACCTTCATTATCGATGAGAAGATCCAAAGATGTAATAGACCTTCATTAGAATGAAAAATCAAAGATGTAATAGATTTTTATGAAGATGTATCTATATTTTTAAAGAAGAAATAAAGAAATGATTGTCTCATTGTTCTTCTTTTTATAATTTAAAGTTTTTTTTGATATGCTAACATAGATAGCAGAATGCAGAGAGAATGTGAATGTGGCAAGTTGTTTGACGTGGCTATTTGAAATTCAGAGACATGGATTCTCATTATGATAAATAATTGAGTGATTATTTACTTCGATTTCCGAGAAAGAAATATTGAATGAATGAATGGCCTTTTAGACTCTCGAAGAAAAGAATAAATGAGTGAATAATCACGTCAGTTTCGAAGAAGGGATAATGAATGGTCAGTTATGAATGAACCGTTAGAAATGAACGAATAGTTGTGCTTCTTTCCAAAAGTTGCATCAGTTCTCGAGGCCGATTACCTAGTTATTTTGTCTATAAATATAACAAAATTTTGTAGATATTGCCAATCTTTTTCTTTTCTGTATGAAAATGTCTTCCAAAGATTTACATGCTCCGAAGATCAAAGAAGAAACCGAGATACTCCCTACTGAGCCTCCTGTGCCTTCTCAGAAAGAAAGAGGTGAAGGCTTAACTGTTCCTCCTGTGCTAGGACAGGATGTGATCTCCAAGTTAGTGGAACCCGGGAAGACTACCGAAGAAGAAGCATTGAGGATGGCTGCTTGCGAGTTTTTCGTGAGTTCTGGCAATGAGATGCTTGAACGATTGGCGAACAATGTATTTAATCATGAAGGATCAGGGCCTCCTCCCCGTCCTTAATATTATGTAATTCAATTCTGCTGAAAACAAAGTATATTTTGTCTTTATACATAATATTTCTTGAGAAATTTGCCATTGATGGGCACTATAGAAACTCTGCCGTCCATATCTGTTAATTGATAGGCTCCATTAGAGAAGACTTTATTTATCTTATACGGTCCTTCCCATTTTGTCTCGAACTTGCCTTTGCTCATATGTGTCATAGTCATAGGACGTCTGACTGTAAGAACCAACTTGCCTTCTTGAAATGTTCGCTTGCGATTGAAAGCTTTTGAAATCTGTACTTGATAAAGTTCAATGTGCTGTTGAGCTAATAACCTTTTCTTATCGAGTGCCTCCAATTTCTGATGCCGAAGACGATCATTATTGTCTGTAGTAAGCTTATTAGCAATGGCAATTCTCAATGATGAAATTTGAATCTCCAAAGGTAGTACCGCTTCACATCCATACACCAGAGAAAAAGGTGTACAACCTGTGGGGTTACAGACAGTAGTACGATATACCCATAGACATTCTCCAAGTTTATCACTCCAATTACGTTTGTTGATAGAGACAAACTTTTTGAGGAGTTTGATAATGGTCTTGTTGAATGCTTCAGCCAATCCGTTAGCTACAGGATTATAGGCTGTTGAGGCAACATTATTGATTCTGTTGTCATCACAGAACCTATGAAAGTTCTGGCTGATGAATTGTGGCTCATTATCATGAATGATTCGACGAGGGATACCAAATCTATATATCACATGATGTTTGATGAAGTTGATGACGCTACTAGTTTTTACTTCAGCTAAAGGTATAACTTCTGCCCACTTGGAAAAATAATCGGTTATAGCTAAGATGAACCGATGTCCTTTAGATGAAGGTGGATTGATAGGGCCAATTATATCCATACCCCAAGCTTCAAAAGGCCATGAGGCCGCAGTTGCATGAAGAAATTGCGATAGTTGGTGAATGAAATCTGCATGAATTTAACATGCACGGCATTTCTTTGCATAAACAATAGCATCTGATGCCATAGAAGGCCAGTAGTAGCCCATACGTCGAATACGATCTTGTAGTTTAGGACCAGGTTGATGTGCTCCACAAACACCATCATGAGCTTCACGTAATATCTGCTTTGCTTCATTACCAGCGAGACACCTCAAGAGTAATCCATCAAAAGTTCTTCGATACAATGTCTTAGTAGTATGATTATAATAGAATCGAAGTGATCGACGACGGATACTTGTAGCTTCTTTAGGATCTTCTGGCAAAATGTCATGTACCGCAAAATCAATGAAAGGTGTCCTCCAGTCTTCACTAATAACATTGACTTCAGTTAGGTTATCAAATTCAATGTTGTGGTTGTTTTCAACACAAAATAATTCTCTATTAGAGATAACCACCATTTGTTTTTTTTTACTGGAACTGCCAATACTGCAGCTAGGTTAGCTAAAGCATCAGCTTATGTATTGCATGTACGACGTACATGTTCGATGAAGAATCCTTTGAATAAAGAAGCTATTCGAGTTGCTACTTCATGGTATGGTACCAAATCTTGATGTCGGACTTCATATATGCCTCTAACCTGATTAACAATCAGCTTAGAGTCACCATATACTTCGAGATATTCAATATTCAATTGTTTGGCTAATTGAAGTCCAATGAGCAAAGCATTGTATTCTGCCACATTGTTAGAGCATGATTCGTCTAAAGAATAGGCCCTTTGAATAGTTAATCCATCAGTGAAACAAGAACAATTCCTACTCCAGCAACAAGAGTACCTCCAGGTCCAATTCTAGAAGCTCCATCAAAGTACAACCTCCAAGTAGGAAATTCTTCTGAGGTCATATTTGATTCCAATGTTTCGTCCGAAATCTCATCATAAAATTTAGATATCTCAGGGACAGGATGAGCTGCTAAAAAGTCAGCAAGTGCTTGGCCTTTCACAAACTTTTGAGGAACATAAACCATATCATATTGTGCTAGCAATATGGCCCATGTGGCAAGCCTAGAATTGAGTGTGCTTGGCTTCTTCATTAAAACTCGAAGAGGATTGACCCGGGATATGAGATAAATAGTTTGGCCTATGATGTAATGTCTTGTCTTCTGAACAGCAAACATTAAGGCTAAACATTCTTTCTCCACTGGACTATAACGATGTTCAGCTTGAATCATCGTTCGACTGAGATAGTAGATGGCTTGTTCATGACCTTCCTTGTTCTTCTGAGCTAGCAAAGCTCCCAATGAATGATCCATTGCTCGGACATACATTAAGAAGGGTATCCCTGAGATCGGTGGTACAAGAACCGGTGGACTCATTAAATACCGCTTTATGTCATCAAACATTCGTTGACATTCTTTCGTCCAAACGAAAGATACACCTTTCTCCATTAATTGAGTAAATGGTCTGCAACATCCAAATAAATTCGAAATGAACCACCTGATGTACGCAAGTCGACCTTGGAATCCTCGTAGCTCTTTTAGGTTGCGTGGAGGATGCATCTCTTGAATGGCTTTGATCTTCTCAGGATCAACGTGTATACCCTTAGAGGTAATGACGAAGCCGAGAAACTTACCACTAGAGACACCCAAGAAAGACTTGGTGGGGTTCATTTTGAGTTGATACTGGCACATTAGATTGAAGATAGTTCTTAAATCTTGAATGTGATCTAATTTGAGACAACTTTTAACAGCAATATCGGCAACATAGCATTCGACAGTCTTTCACAAATAATCTCAAAAGATAGTGCTCATAGCCCGCTGGTAAGTTGCACCTGCGTTCTTAAGACCAAACGGCATGACCGTATAACAGTACACACCCTGAGGAGTACAAAATGAAGTATGTTTTTCATCTTCAGGATCCATCCGGATTTGATTATATCCAGAAAACCCATCCATGAAAGAAATTCGTTCGAATCCACATGTATTATCGATCATAACATCAGTAATTGGGAGAGAGAATTCGTCTTTAGGGCAAGCATCATTGAGATTCCGAAAGTCTATGCAAACTCGAACCTTTTCGGTTTTCTTCAGGACATGGATGACATTGGCCACCCAGTCAGGATGTTGTTCTTCTCTGATAAAGCCACAAGCTATAAGCTTTTTGACTTCATCATCAATTGCATCCATCATTTCAGGCTTGAATCGTCGTTGTTGTTGTTTGACCGGTTTGACATTCGACAAGATGTTAAGCTTGTGAGTTGCAATTTGAGGATCTAATCCCGGCATATCTTTGTAACTCCAGGCGAAAAGGTCAATGTATTTACGAATAAGGTGAATTAATTTCTGTTTATCATCTTCTGGAAGATTCTTGCTGATGAAGATTGGTCGTGATACACCTTTCTCTCCAATATTAATTTAGACCAGTTGATCTTCAGTGGGTGGTTTTTTTTGTTCAAAACGAAGTTTCCACTGATTGTCTATCCTTTGTACCCAAGGATCCATTTCAGTAGCTTCTTCAATGTCACTTTCATCATCTTCTGAGAATTCGACGGACACCATGTTAGAAGATACTATGGCCTTATGAATTCAATCGATGCTGGTATCAGAATTCCATAAGATAGAATCAGAAGAATTTGAGCATTTTTCTTCATCAGATTCAGAAGGTTCTGGAGTTGGAAGTGGTAACATATAACAGAGTCCTCGTTTCGTTTACTGTGGTATTGTTGTGATTTTCTTCTTGGAACAGCAATACGAAGAGGGGTTCGCCTTCCTTTACCATTGTTGAGACCTGTTCTAAAATCATAGCCCATTTTACGGATGATGTCTTAAGATTGTGGACTATAGCGTCGTAATTGTATCTTTCCTATATCATCTCTATTATCATTATAGAGCATGATTTTTGGTTCTTCTCTTTTGTTAAAGAATATAGGCTTTTCATCTTTCTTTCGAGAAGGTACTAAGAAGTACGACTCTTGTATTGAATCCAGTGATACCATATTTCGTCGAGATGATACGACTTCTATTGTAAGTGGTTTAAAGCTATCTAGCATATCCAGATAACACTGAGTATAGTAAAAGACATCAGTATACTGCAAAGGAGATGCTTTATTGATCTTTACACCATTATTTACAACAGGGACTTTAGCCTTAGCAGGCTTAGTCAGATTGATGACAAGAGGGGGAGAAGAAGAACGAGAAGGAGGAGGGAGCTTCTTGCGACGAAGATCGATTACAAGCGGCTCAGAAGAGGTGAGCTCCCTTTGTCCCTGACTATCACCTTTAGGTCGCTTCTCATGGAAAGGTAGATAAATAGTCAGTGGTTGGGAAGACTGAGGACAGGAGGTACGCCCTTTGACTGGAATCACCAAAGTATCATTAGGTATACTCTTCTGTTCTTCATCTACGTCCATTGCTAGTACCACCTTCATGAATTCCTTTTTGTACATACGAGAATCGTTGCAATATGCTTCAACTCCTTTGAAAGGATTCAGATCTGCAACCTCTTTTTGGACTTCTCCATTACCATCCACATATTTGAAACATTGGTGGAGCGTAGAGGGTACAATATTGTGTTCATAGAGGAATGGCCTTCCCAACAAAGCATTGTATGAGCCATAATAATCAATAATATAGAAAGTTACCTTTGTACGAAGATTGCCAATTTGAAGTTTTAGGCGTATCTTCCCCAAATGTTTACTTCTTCCTTGATTGAATCCCAGGATGGTAGTAATAGTTGTAGAAAGATTATGTACTGGGATTTTTAAAGCGTCCAATAAAGACTTTGGCATGATACTAAGTGCAGACCCGGGATCAATCAAAATACGGTCGACTTTCATGGTGTCCACATACCCCGTGAAATAGAGAGGACGATCATGACGATTATCTTCTACTAACATGTCATCTTGTGTAAAAGTGATATTGGGCATTAATTCAAATACACTATGACAATGTGCACAGCTGACTGGCTCCTTTTCGGGCTTCTTGAGAAGATTCAAACAAGTGTCAGCCTGCATCAAAGCTTCACTTAACGTCTTATGAGTTTCTTTTGAGATACATAAAAGTTCAAAGATTGACATTCTTGCTGGAGTATTGGCCAATTGAGCCAATATGTCAAAATTGTAAGGCTTTTCAAGTCCAAGAGATGATGACTTCTTCAATGCTTTATCAAAGCGAACATATTGCTTTCCCTTGTCTGCTGATGTTGGTTTAGGAGGAGATGGTTCGACCACTGGCACAGATGTAGATGGTGTATCTTCAGCAGGAGAAGATGATGGAGGAAGAACATCCAGAGATGGATCTTGATTTTTGGAATACTCCCGAAGATAGGATTTCCCAGATCTAGTGCCCATTAGGATTTCTTCTTCTGTTAATGGTTCAAAGGATACCATATTACAGTTCTTGGATTTAGACTCGGAATGCTTCTTTTGCTTATAAGAGGAAGGCGTTTCAAATTCTGCAACCAGATTTGGATGAATCCATATAATCTCTCCTTTGTCAGTTGACATCGGAACAAGACCTACATTTTGAGGATGCGGGATATTCACAATTTCTAAAGTAGTCCTCAGAATGGGGACAGCTCCATCTTGTACGAGTTGTGGTAGAAAATCACTAAATTGGAGAGAAACCATATTAACAGTCACTATTTTCTCGTCATGCTGTAAAGTAATTGCTCCAGAGTTAACCAACTCTTGGATTTTGCCCTTGAGCACATAACATGCTCTGGTTGGATGTCCTATGAATCTGTGATAGACACAGTATTTAGGGTGATCAGTTTTACCAACTTCTTCTGGTCGCTTTGCCTCTGGAAGCTGAAGCTTATTGCTTTTGATCAAGCAATCGAAGATGCTTAAAGTATCATCTTCGTCGAAAGAATACTCTTCTTTTGGACGAGTTGACTTTTGCAGTGGTGCTGATGGGGTGGATGTCGTTTGAGTGACATTGATAGCCAAAGACTCTTTGCCTTTAAGATTGATATCCAATGTTTCTTTATTCTTGCGGTTATTCTGGCGATTACTACTCCCAGGTATAGAATGTTCATCTTGGTTAGGGTGAGTCATCTGGACTCCTAACTGCTTGAACTTTTCGGCACTCACTTCTGCCGCCTTAGCATTAACAATGAAAGAAGGCCAATCCTGGAATTGTGTAGATCCCATCCATATACTGATAATAGGCAACAAGTTTTATTTGCAAGTGTCTATTATTATAGCAGATGGAGTATCTAAAGGCATTTTGAGTGTCTCTCGGAGGAATCTTTCAATGAAACTCTCTATGGATTTATTGTACATCTGTTTAAGTTTAATTAGGGCAGACATTGTCATATCATTGACTCCCTCATAAAATTGTTCCAAGAACATTTGCTTGAAACCGACAAAAGAAGTGATACAGCCATCCGATAAGCTACGATACCAGTCGTATGCTGCACCGGCTAAACAACCGACAAATACTCTGGTAAGGAGAGCATCATTTGGCTGTAATTGATCAGTCATCACTTTAAAATAATTGATGTACTGACTAGGAGAAGTGCTACCATCAAACAGCATAATGGTTGAGAGTTTATACTTATGAGGAAATGGAACTTCCTTCCACTCTGTAGGATATTGTTGCTTTATGTCCAATCTTTGTAGGCCATCATTCTGTTTGAATGCCTCAAACTGAATACGAAGAAGTTTCACAGCCTCATTTGCATCCCCTGATGTTTAAGAATTGGTAGGCTGGTTAGAAGTGTTAGGAGGAGGAACAGCGTGGTAATTACCATCCCCAGCACCAGACTGACTTGGATCAGCTTGAATTGGCACAGAAGCGACCTGAGGGGCCGGTACCCCCAGACTAACAGGTACAGAAGATGCTATAAGCTTCGTATTTGTAACATGGTTTACAATCGAAGGCACTGTATATTGAGCCACCATTATGGTATGCATACTTGCAACCATTTCTGCCATAGTTTTTAATTTGTCTTCTAATACAACAATTCGCTGCTCTTGGCTGGTTGATATAGAGGCATCTTGATCTTCTGTAATGGTATATGCTGCCACTTCTCTTGCAGCTATTGACGATATAGTTTGTTCAGAACTTTCACTATCTGCATCAAACTCCGAAAGAGAGTCCTCTCCCACATGGGTGATCGGAAGATCTTCTTGATTAAAGACACCTTGGATCAAATGTTAATTTTTTGATCTCGTGTATTGAAAGACACCTTCACTGGATGCATGGATCCGATCTAAGTATTGTTGACTGAGATTACGGGATGCAGTACGTCTTGGACATTTTCCACCCCAGTGCCTTGAGAAGTCATGTTAACAGAAGCATATAATAGCTCATCTTCGTCTTCTATTATATGTTCAGGAGTTGAAGCATAGTTCAGACGATCGAAGACAGATCATCGAGCCGATTGGCAATAATAGTTGATGATGACTTCATGTAGGCAAGTGGCAATTTGAAGCACGATTTGAAGGTAAGGAAAACATTTTCGTAGTCTCCCGCCTTTGTGTAAGACGTTACCGGAGATCAGTTACAACCACAGGACGAGAAGAAGTCAGAGGGACATATTCCTTAATGATGTTAGGAACATGCCTCCTATTCTTCAGGTGTTTGGTTCCTTGAGTGTACAAGGATGTACTCAACAAATTAGCATAGGTAAAAGGGTCTTTCTTTTCAAACTTTGGCTTTTGGTACAGATTGGCCTTTGGCATAGGGTTCTTGCGTTTTGCCAAAGTTGATATTGGTTGACGCCTTTTGAGATAAGCGCATAAATCTAAAAATTCTGCTCCCGGTGTCTCTGTTTGTGATACCTTCAATTTTCCTTGTTTGGATCTTAAAATTTGTAAGGTAGGAAGATCTTGACCAGACCCCATAGGAGTAGGCAAGATACCTCTGTGATCAACATTCTTTCCAGTATCAGAGGTTTGAGGACCTCTGTTTACAGGAATGGAATCTGATACATCTTCCTCTGAGTCATAGACTAGGGAAGTTTAAGGAAAGACCAAAGGGCACTTTTCTTTATTTTGAATAGGGTTAGCTAAGAAGCGTTTTCCTTTGTTCTGTTGTGTGATCATTTTAGGCATAGACTGCGCCAATTGAAAAAATGCCATAGGACTTTTTCCTTTGTTCTGTCTAGTGTTAGCACTAGGACATGATTTCTCTAAGTTCAGAACTTGAGAATTGGAAGAGGGTATAGCCAAAAGACTAGTTCCCTTAAGTTGCACCGGGGTAGCAGATTGCTTGGGTTGCGTCATAGTCCTACGGACTACTGGTAGCGCCTTGGCAGCAACTTTGGTAGACTGTGCATCAACAACAGCTTGAACTGACTGTATTTTGGCAGCAAGGAAAGTGGCAGATTGTACATGGGCAGCAGAGTGAGCAGATTGTGCCATAGCAACAGAAACATGCTGTACCAGAACCACTGAGGCAGATTGTGCCTTGGTCATTGAGCACTCAAGTTGTGCCTGGGCAACAACGACTAATGGGGATTTAGGAGTCCATATAGTCCTATTCTTGGCAATAGCCATCGCGCACTTGTTGCTCTTAGTGTTGATCATATTCTCGTAGGCTATCTGGTTGACTTGAACAACCAGGGTCTTCTGCGTCTTTCCGATCGACGCAATGTCACATTGAGTTGTCACTTTCTCGTCGGAGGAGAAAGTCATCCCCAGCAGAGTCGCCATTTTGTTTGCAAAAACAAAATAATTTGTTTTATTCCAAACTTGTAAAAGAGCACAAAGTACAATAAATTCTGGGAAAGTACAACTTTAGGAATCTGACCAAAAGACGGTCAATTTATCCCTTAGACTATATGAACTTGAAGACTGTAGCCTCTGGAGAATGCAGCAGCAATTTTGCCAGAGTTCTTGATCTCTCCATGATGAAGATTGGAAACTCTATTTATAGAGTTCAAGAAATAACTGTTTTAGCAGTTATTCTGATGTGCGCGAGGCTAGATTGCGCTATACTGGATTGCGCCAACCTTCTGTTGTGCCAACTTTTATTCAGTTGTCAATCGTGTACTAAATGTATTTAGACGCATGGCATCGTATAATTGAGATGCGTGTGGTCGTGTACAGGATAGTAGACACGTCTTGAGAGATTAGTGGTATGTGCGCCACGTCATCCTGCTTTAGAATGTAAGTTGTCTCAACTTTATCAGGTTGCACGAGTTTCAGTCAACAAGTCAAACTGCGCTTGATTTGAGTGGCGCCTAAACACATGGCAGCTTCTGATTAAAAGTCGTTCAGGTTGCGCCTAGGCGCAACTAAGGACTTTGTTTAGATTGCGCCTGGACGCAACTCACGAAATGTACAGGACAGCTGTCCACCAACTTTTCTTTAAGCGGCATAATTACGAGATTCGAAGAGATTTTCCTCGTTCACTGTTGTGTCAGTCGTCAGTGTGGTCATGTAATGATGACAATTAAGTGTCAGATGCCACGTAGGCTTTGGCGCAAAAAGATTGGACGCAGTCTGATATCAGGCACAATCTGATCAGTGGCGCAGTCTGCTTCATATCAGTGGCGCAACTTGATTTTTGGGGCACAACTTGATCACTGATCAGTATATTGAAGGCGCAACTTAATTTTTAGGCTCTACAGTATGCATGTATGTATGTAGTGTGTAGTATATAAGAGGGAGAAAACAACACCTATGTGTATGTGTGTGATCTATACATACATAATATAAATTCTTTTTCTATACATACATACATATATATATATATATATTATATATATATATATTATATATTTTTTTTTATTTATATATATATATATATATATCTATAATATATATATTATATATAATATTATATATTAAAATAAAATCTATATATATATTATATATATATATATAATATAATTATTTATATATATTATATATATATTATATATATATCTATAGATATATATGTATCTATATTATATATATATATATATATATATAATATAATATATATATATAGATATTTTATATATATTATAATATATTTTATATATATATATATATATATCTATATATATATATATATATATATATATATATATATATTATATATTTTGTATATTATATATATACAAAATATATATTTGTAAAAAAAAAAAAAAAAAATAAATATATATATTAATATTTTTATATTATATATATTTTTATAATATTTGTATATATATATATATATATATATATATATATATATATATATATATATATATATATATATATGAAAAATATATATATATATATATATATATATATATATATATATTTTTTTTCATATATATATATATATATATATATATATATATATATATATATATATATGTATGTACTGTTATGTGGGAGTGTGTCTTGAGAGAGGAGGTGTAAAACCCCTAAATTTCTACTACTTTTTTTTATAAATTTGCTACTGATTATTTCTTTAGTTTATTTAATATTATTATTGTACGTCGCGTAGTTGTATTGTACGTCGTGCGTAAAATTTCATTTTTGTAATTGTTCGACGAGTGCGAATATGTGCGAGCGTACATATTTTTACAAAAACGTCTTTTATTTTGAAATAATAGATATAATAATTATTTTGCTAACATTTCTAAGTTTGTTATTTTTACTTCATTTCTAAAAGTTATTGATAATAAATAATATTTTTGTATACTAGAAAGGCATAATTATGTTAAAAAATATTTGTGCATATTTCGTAATTATTTAATAGTTATTTATAAATAAATAATGTAATTTTTAAAATTATTATTATATGTATTTTTAGAAAATATATTTTTAATTTTTGTGGCAATTTAAATCTTTGATTAGATTTTATGGATTTGATTTAAATAGTGTAAATCTAAAGATAGAATTTATATGGAGGTTAGATTATCTATATTTAAATTGGAATTTAATTTGAATTTATATTTAATGTTATTGATTTAAATTTAATAATTGAATTATCTAAATTGGGTTTAATATTCCTAATCATTATCCAACTGGAAATTTCTACATCTTATAAATAGGCAGGTACTGCTCCATAAATTTCACAAGCCATAATTATTCTACAAATATTTCTAGCACAAACGTGCGTGCATCGTGTCCATGTTCCCCGTCCAATTCTTATTCCATTATTTTTACATATACATTATTCTTTCTCGTGTCGACAATCCCGACACAATACAAATCCCCAATTTCCTAATCTCCAAATCCCTAGTTCCTAAACCCTAACCCTAATCCTAACCCCCTGCCTCCACTACCATCGTCGGAATGCCGCGACCACAGCCTGACCCTCGACTACGCCACACCCTCCTCGCCAAACTCCTGCACCACCATCGGCCAACTCCGGCCTACCAAGGACTAACCAACGTCACCACAGCCATCTCCACCCTCTGCCAATCCCAGCACCATCTCCACCATGCTCACCCCGAGCACAGCCCGGCCGCCTCCATCACTCCCCAAACTTCGGCCAAACCCCACAACCACCACCACATCCTCCTCTCTCAGTACCAACACCGGCGTACCATCGACCAACCCAATCGCCACCGCGGCCACTGCCGCGGCAACCCACGCCCGCCACCACCATCCAAAAAAAGAAAGAAAAAAATTTAAACCCTAACCCTAGACTATCCTCGCTGGACCGCCGCCGCCGGCGTAAGCGCCCGCCTCCAGAATCAACCACTAGCCACAGCCACCACGCCTTCGCTTTGACCCAGCGACTGCCGTCGAGCTCCCCATCCCATACGTCGCCATCCGCCGTCTCCCGACCCTGGCGTCTTCCCGAGCGAGTGTCCCTCCGTCGAGCCACCGTCTTAGGCCCCAATCGACCACCGTGCCTCCGCTCGCCGTTACCCCTCTCCCTTCTTGATCTCCCCTTCCCGAGCAACCCTCCACCGCCGCCATCGCGCCGTCCGAGAGCGCCGACTACCGCGCCGCACCCATCCGCCAAACCCTGCCTGAGCCGCAGCTCCTCCCTCAACTCTCCTCCTTCCTCTTCCTCTTCTGCCGGGCCGAACCCCCTCTGGCAGCTCCGCCCCTCTCTCCTTGGGCCTCTTTTCGACCCCCTTTTCTCTCTCTCTCCTTTCTCGTTCTCTCCTCCTTCTTCTGTTTCTTTTTGTTTTCTTTTAATCCATCTTTCTTTCCCTCAAAAGAGAGAGCACTGTTATTTATTATTAATCATTTTATTATTATTATTATTATTATTCTTATTTTTGTTGCAGTTGTTATTTTGGTTATTATAGGTGTGTTATTTTAAGTGTTTTTTATAGATTAATATATTTGTATGTAACAGTGAATTGATAAATACTTTAAATATTATTATATTTATCATTGTTTTACTATTAGTACCACTTATTTATTCTAATTACTTTATTAAGTAAGATAGATAATTACCTTAAAAACTTTTTATGTAACCAAATATTATAGGCTACGATTTATTATTGTAACATTTTTACCTATTCAAAGTTTTTTTTTAAAATTGTAGTTTTACAAAATAGGGTTTTTGTCTTAAACTTTTTTTAGAGTTATTTTGTATTTACCTAAAAACATACTTTGACTAATAAAAATATAGTTTTCAATTATAATAAATATTTTTACAAATTAGTTATTTATTTACTTTTCTTTAATTTCCAAATCTTGACCCTTGCTAGTCATATTTCCATCTTCTTGCAAATCTCGGACTTTCCTATATTATCCCTAACCAATTTGACTATTTTGGACTCAATAACACGATCTGTGCCACCATCAGAGGTCACCTTGTATAGTTGTTAACGAAGTTGCAATTCATGCCACATTGATTATTGCAGTACGCCAGGCATCCTACCAGGCAAGACACCTTGCCATTTGCTGTTAAATTATTTTAGCTCATATTTCATGCATTATTTATTTTTTATGCAAAATAAACTGTGATACATGACATAACCTGTTAGAACTTACTGTTCATTTATATTTCCTGCTATGTATTATTTTTTACACATTAAACCTAGATTTAAGGGACCACCTTGTGTGTTGCATTCATTGGCCTTGATACATTGTAACACGAAGTTGTGTGTCGCATGTAGAACATGGACATACGTGACTGGCTGGCCACCGGTGCGTATAAGCCGTGCGATAGAAATAACCGCTAATAGAGATTGCATGCTAGTTTGACTTAGCGGTTATAGAGGTTTACTGTTGTGGATACAACATATTAGGCATTGGGCGGGGAGGACAATTCCTTGGCGTATGTGCTTCGATGCACTTTCCCTTTGTAACCCATGAGCTCCGCCGGAGACGCGGGTGAGATTATCCATGATTACTGACGGCCACTGACATTCTGCGGAACGTTATGCTCTTATTGATTGGGTCTCTGGTGCCCCAAGGGGGACTACGCCGATCCTATTTAGCCAGGGCCCATGCGTAGGAAGGATTGTTCTTAACTACATTTCACTTAGAATGGATAGGCACCTTTATCCGTTAGGTATAAGTACTTTTGGTTTGGGTACTTGTATCTAACCGAGGCTTGGAACAATAACTTGTCGCGGATTAGTTCGTCACATCTTGTCCTTGTTTGGTTGTAGGTGTGACTTACTACATCGATGAGAAGGTATTGAACCTTGTTGGGGTTCGGATACCATATTGGATTTATAGCATGGGAAGATACGTCACCGTGAATTAGTTTACCATCTCCTGTCCTTGTTTGGTTGGGAAGATGGTAAGCTAGTTCTCTAGGTGTGTATTGGACCATGTTATAATTCAATTAACTTATTTATTTGAGCAATATTTATTCGGTTTATATGGCATAATATTATGTGTCTTGTTACGTCCCTCTGAGGGCCTGGTTATCTCTCTAGATGTGTGCTCTTATCTTTCGCAGGTGTTCTAGCTCTAGCCGTGTTCATCGCTATTTCTTCGAGGATAATTGCACTTGGATCGCCTTCGCTTCGCTCGCCAAAAATTATTTCTTTTCTTATGTATTTTTCCTTTACTTGTTGGTAGTGGATTTGTCTCCGCCCAACATATTGTATTAAGACAATTCATTATCATTATATGATATCATTTATTCATTTATTTTGTGTGGATGAGATTAGTTATGGTTCTACTGCATTTTACAGCTTACGTATATTTATTATACGGCTGGCATATCTACGTTCCTAGTCCTACGTATTTTGGGACTGGGGCGTTACATGTTTTTGTGGTGGCCCATGCAGGTCAAGATAAATTATTTGGTTACTTTATCGTACCAAGCAAGCATACGAATAGGATTAGAAGTCTATGATCTCATCCACATACTTGACCTCTTTCTCGATTCTATGTTCGAACTACCGTTCGACTCATCGATTGCATCTTGCTTAATTCCTTCTATCATTATTCTTATCCTCCCTTCGTGCTTGCTAGAGATTGACCCTACTAGTTAGATGTCCCAAACACCCTTAGTTTAATTTTTAAGTTGGGTAGAATACCCCACGACCTGACACACCCTTGACCATTAAGGAGAATACATATAGGATTATCTAGACTATAGGAACTAGAGGGATTTAACCCATTTGGTCAACCAAGCCTTGGACAATAAACTGTAGACTAATCGTATAGGAATAAACAAGACTTAGATTTTTATGACACTCAGACTATTCATATTGGTTCTTTATTTTTAATCTTAAACTCACGTGCCTATATTTTTACTAATGATGCTAATGTAGCCTAGTTTTTGCAAGCTTATTTCTTTATCGAGCTTGTTTAAGACATATTTTATTTGGGTCGCACCCGCTAACATATTGTCTAATCAGAACCGGTGCATGATGGTCTGATCAACCGAGTGCACTTTGGTTCGCTTTTATCTATCATTCTACGTGGATGAGGACATAACTAAACTTGCCCTCTAGAATCCCATCCACGACTGCCTTGACAATTCCTTTGAAATTATTCGATCGTCTTTGAATCACGTATTCGTATTCGATAACGCCTCCTTCGAACTCTATATTGCTTTCACCTTCACCAATTTTAGAAGGACGAAGGCGTTATACTATAACTTCCTCTAGCCTTCCTATCGACTATGACCATTCTCACTCGATGTTGTTATATCTTCATCCTAAACCACTCATCATTTTCTTGGCCCTATATTCGCTATCATGAACCTTCCAAATCACTTAATTTAGGCATGAATCTAATTCGACCTCTTAATCGTGCCCTTAACCTACACTCAAGAGACCATAACTTTCAGGTCCTTAATTTGTTTTATTTTCTTGAACCCATACTATTCTTTATTGTACGTTATCTTAACCATTTTTCTTCTTGCGTTAATCCATGATTATCTTCGCCATTATCGAAATCATGACTCTAATGCATGTTTTCATTAAACGTCATTTTCTTGTCTCGTCCAATGACTTGACTGTGCTCCCTTATCGATATACCCTTATGCCTTTGTCACTACCATATTTCTAGCTTGAGGGTATTTTGTTCATTTTTGAAATTTTGGGAATTATTTGGAATTATATAGTATTAATTAGAATTATTGGAAATTAAGTGATTTTTAGTATAATTTAATTTAGTACTATTCTTGACTTTGACTCATGGTGACTTTGGAGACTGTCCTAGAAGCTAACCCTAGTCATGACCACTTGGTTAGATTATGAAACCCTAGTTTAACCTAAGTTAATGATACTCTAGTCATTAGGATTAAATTTGGGAAATAGGATTAATGAATGGGTTGGTTAATGACTTGTGATTTCATAAGCCATGACTTATAGCTTAAGGCCCATAGAGGCCCATAAACTAACTAGTGAAACCCTAACCCTAGCCCTATACTACTTGGCCGGCCAAACCTAGGTATTCCCTCCCTATTTAATGTCTTATCCACTTAGGGCTAGCCTCCTTTAGGAAAATAGCAAGTTGGAAAAATAGAGGTAAACCCCATTCTTTTCCAATCACTATCTTCTCCATTTTAACTCCTTTTTCCTTCAAATTTCTTGCAATAGGTTCTAATCTCTGTGTATTTCCTGACCATGGTGAGAAATTTCAGTAGAGGAACAATTTGAAGGAGTTTGGGTAGCAAAAGGAACACTTCTCTTTGAAGCTTTTTGGGCTTTTCACACATCTAGGTAATTTCTTATTTCCACCATAAAATAGTGATTTCAATGCATGAATAGGACGCCCTAGGACTACCCTAACTGTTGGTATAGGTATTGCTAGGTTTCGTGTCCAATACGTGTCCGTATCGGACACGTATAAGCGTGCCTAACTAAGTGTTTGATGAAATGCCACAGTGGGCATTTCTTTCCTGTTTTCTGATTTTGTTTGAATAGGAAATTAGGGTTTGGTCTCGCTTATCGATTTCCAGTAGACTGAGGTGTTGTTAGTGTTGTTCGTGTCGGAATGGACACGGGAACACACTGTTTTTATGCACACCGCATGCGAGTAGCAGTCCCCTGCTATTCGGGGGCCACAGCTCACTGGACACGCCACGTAGACACGAGAAATTTGACACACAGGTCGGGGCTGACACTGACATAGGCTCCCCAAGTTTTGGGAGTCTTCGTGTCGTGTCGGATACGCATTCGTATGTGCATTGGTACGCGCTGTGTCGGTTCAGCCATTTTTTGCGCGACTGATACGTGTGTCATGTCACTGACACATATGTCGTAGACCCAAACCAGGGTGTCAGGATCCTAGACCTTTTCACACTCGACACTGGGACACAAGCTCAGGGCTTGTGTCGTGTCGTGTCATGTGCACAAGGTCGATGAACACGTGCACGAGGCTATTTTATACTGTGTTCAGTTTCTATAATTTTACTGTGTTCTTTTCAATTTTAATTGTTTAAATTTATGGCTAAATTGCTATTTAAATTCTTGGACATGTTTAGTAATCTCTATTAGTTGATTTTGTAAGTTGGATTGGGTTTTTATTGAGAGAATGGAATATTAGAGATGTGGTTAGGACTCGACTGATACCACATTTATATTTCTAATTCCTGAACATTAAATTCCTATTTAATCTAATTTGAACTAATGTTTTCAGTTGTCTATTAATCCTACATGTTATTTGTGAGCACCCTAAATTTTGGGTTGATTTTTTTTATTTTTTTTATTTTTTTGATTGTTTAGTTTCATTAAATAATTTATTCTGTTTAATTATTCTTTAAGTGTACTTTCCCGTGCCTTTGATATTTGGAGTGTCAGGGATGTTCAACTCTGAAAATCTTCTTCACGAGTTTTATAGTGGACATGATTACCTTTATGACGGTATATAATGTCTCACTCAAACTTGTTCCCTTGTACTCTTTCTGCTTCGCACAACTTCGGGTCGATTTAGACGATTTAATTATTAATTAATTTTCCCACTCTTTTCCTTGATCATTTTTAGCACGTCACCGTGACTTTTAATTTGAGAGCACAAGACCAGTTATTTTCTTGAAACCAACTTATCATCCATGATCTACTCGAGACACTCTTCACCCTTGACCTTCTTGTCCCACTCAGACACGTCATTTTGTGCTCCATTTGCTTCACACAACTTTCCTGACACGTGACCTGATTTTATTTCATCCCACGGTGTCACATTCATTTTCCAACTTGATTTGTGGGTACCCTGTCGACCAAAACCTGTCAGCCCCAAATATGGACATGGCCCACATTGAGCCTACTACCCGCATGACACTTGTGTCCCATTTATTGGAATCCCCATGTGCTACTTATTTACTCATGATCATCAACACCTATTTTTTATTCGATTATTTCATAATGTCAGCTTTGATCCAATCCGGCTCCACCAAGTCCAGCCCAGCTCCGTGCTACCCTCTATCGGGACGTCCTCATTTTCTTGCCCAAAAATACTATTTAATATCTGTCTACCTATTTTAATATTCAATAGGAATTTCCTTCTATTAAAAATCCTTAAAGCAAATCTAATTCTCCATTTAAATCCTAGCCCTTGATCTACCCCAACTCATCCTAACCACCAATTTTTCCCCATAGCAGCCAACATCCTTATTTTCCTTACTTGGCCGTCCCTAACTTATAGGAAAGGCTTTTTCTCTCTCCTCCATCTCTCACAAATATTGACTCTCTCTCTCTCTCTCCCTTTATAATACTTTTTTTTACCACTCTACTCAACAACGACAACAACAGCACCATGCACCCCTGGCCGAGCCCGACTACCCCTCCACCTAGGCCGAGCTCGGCCCAACCTTGCCGCCGGCCACCCTGGTCGGTCGTCGACCACCAGTCAACACCCCACCACCACCTTAGGTCACCACCATCATTACCATAATCTCCATCATTTTTCTCACAACCGACCACTACCATCAATAGTAAACTACCACCGCAGCAGCCGTGCACCGCACCGCCGCACCCTCGCCGGCGGGGCCGGGCCGCGCAGCTCCGCGCGCAGCCGTGCGCAACAGTGGGCTACAACAGCCACGGCAGCAGACGGCCGGGAAATGGCCGTGGCGGGCGTGCAGCACCGCCGTGGCTGGCCGCCGCCGCCATGACTGGCCCACGTAGATTGGGCGATCACCGACGACCCCCTGGGTCCGCCGCCGCCATGACTGGCCCACGTAGATTGGGTGATCACCGACGACCCCCTGGGTCCGCCACCTCGCTCTTCGGTGCGACGTATAGGCGATTCGTGCGTTTCGCACGAATTCCCGTCGTGACGCGCACGAAACCAAGTTCATTTTGGCGCTCCGTCGCAGCGACTTCGTGCACATTTTTTTGTGAATCCGACAGTTGGATCGACGATTTCTTTCCTCCGTCACAATCTTGGTATATCCACCTTCACCCCTGTCAAATTTCAGCCGTTGATTTCATCGTTTGATACATCAAAACCGGCCACGAAGTTGACCGTTTAAATTGTATTAATTTTGGACAGTTTTACGGGGTCAACTTCGTCAGCTTGTACCTCCTCCACCGCAGCTCCTTTTTGTGTGCTACCAGTTCCTGTGCGAAGCTGGTATAACCCTCTTGCTACCCCTCCAGTTTCGTTTTATTGTGAGCTTGTTTGATTGGTTGAATTCGACGACAAAGTTGGTTGTCCGAATTTATAATTTTCAACTTGTAAAATTCTATTTTTGAACACGGGACTCCAGATGTCTTTTCTGACACCACCATTAGACTCGTGGCATCGTTCTGGCATGTTTTCTTATAAAATTTGTTAGATTTGGAGGACGTGGGCCCTGGCATGTTTTTCGGTACAAAGTGGGTCCCACAGTCCGGGTCAATGAGACTTTTTGATGTCGGCTCATCGGAATCCAATTCCGGATATACCGTTAAGTTTGTATCGTCATTCTGGACTCGTTGACATATAATTTGCTAGGTTTTGGTGAACATTGGATCTGGCATGCATTTCGGTGCAAGTCGGATACCAATATCCGGGTCAACAGGTCATTTTGAGATCGGCTCATCGGAATCCAATTTCGGATATACTGTTGAGTTCGTATCGTCCTTCTGGACTCGTTGACAGGTAGTTTGCTGAGTTTTGAGAACTTTGGCTTCGGTACGTATTTCCGTGCAAACCGAAATTCTAAGTTCTGGTCAACAGACCAAATTGAGATTGGGTCAACGGAATCCAATTCTGGGGATACCGTTGGGTTCGTATCTCATTCTGGTTTTGTGAACATATAATTTATTATATTTTACAGATTTATTTTCTTGTACGTTTTTCGGTGCAAAACGGCTCCGATATGGACACCGTTTTGACCAAAAATTACCTTTTTGCCCTTGTGTCCAAATTGGACCGATGGGTAGGCTATCCTAGCTAAGTTGACTATTCTGGACATGTTGGCAATGTTTATTTCATCATCTGACAATGATTGTTGATAATTTCTCTGAGTTTAACCTTTTTATAATTAATTAATAATTAATTCTTATAATGTTCATATTTCAGGATTAGTACAACGAAACTGAGCTCAGTCAATTCCAGAGATCTCACATCGCTAAAATTGACAAGATGGGCACGTGGATCACTATAATAAGATTATCAACTATACCGTTGATCATCTCATCTCGATTTACGTGTCATAAGTTTCGACGTACCAATAACGAAGTGCACTTTATATCTTTAATAATTATACTAGAATTGACCCTATTTGACCAGAGTTGACCAGTTGACCAAAAGTCAACTATATGTCAACACTTGACCTAGTTTGACTAAATTATTGATCGGAGTTGACCTAGAGTTGATTTAACTTAGAAGAACCTAGGATAATATAGATTGCTTGTAGAGATTCATTTATTACAACTTGAACACCTTATAACCTGTGTTGCTTTAAATAGGACTCTGTGGCTTCAGTTGGACTCCTATACTTATCAGCTGTTCAGGTTATCAGGCGAATACATTCTCCGATCATTTCATATCCTGCTTAGAATTATTTCCTGCATTAAATTACTTTACTTGTTACTGTCACGTTGGTCACACGGATTGGTACTATAGTATCCCTTCTTGAGATGTTATCCGTAGGGAGCATCGGGTACTACATGTTCTGTGCGTTTCACTTACATGGTGTACCACTATGCTTCATTGGTTCTTCGATCACTTATGACATATACTCTTATGATTACAGAGTCTCCTAGAAACCTTATCCTATTTACTGGGTATCCTAGAATCTCCTAGAATCTCCATTTATGGGACTTTCATATACCACCTTCGGGGGCCTTTGCATGGAATCACAACATAATCTGGTTGGATCCTTGTGTATTGATTGGGGGTACGGGGGAGTAGAAGTGGACATGTGAATAATACACCAGTAGTGTAGCATCAGAATCATTCCATAGTGTAGCATCAGAATTATCCCATGCCATTTACATGTCTATGTTGTACTCTGACTCACTAGCAACATGTTAGTCCTCTATTTATAGTAGATATTTCTATTACAGCTCTCTCTCTATTTACATACAGCATTTCTTTCAGTACCTGTATCTTACTTTACTGCATGATTATATTTTCTAACCTACTATGAACTATTGAGATGTATTGTGCTCGCTCCTGTCCTGACTGGACCTGTTGATAAATTTTACAGATAGCCTGGAGGTTGCCTGCTAGCCTAGAGGAGACACAGTAGAGGTTGTATATGTAGCTAGGATTTTGCTCAGTTTACTTTCAGTTGTCTTTAGTTGTATTTATGGATTTCTGTATTTGAGTTTTGAGATGTATTTCTGGGTTATGTATCTTAGACACTTAGACTTCTATCTGCTGTATCTCTTTTGGATTTCATGTTTTATCTATTTTCCATTATGCTCTACCTTAGATGTGATTGAGTTTACTTTCTGCTATGTCATCCCATTCGGGGAGTATAAACTGCTTAGCCTTATACTGTTAGATGCATGAGACCTAAGACAGCGTTCTACCACTACCAAAATATATAGATTTACCGACGGCCATATCCGTCGGTAGTCCGTCGCCAAAAATAAATACCGACGGATTACCGACGGATATTTTGGTAAAACAGCCGTCGGGAATAACCTCGTCGCTAAAACATATCCGTCGCTACTCCGTCGCTCAGCGACGACTTAGCGACGGAATACCGTCGGGGCATTTAAATATATATAGCGACGGATTACCGACTAGCTTTCGTCGAAACATGTATCAGGATATAGGGTTAGCGACGGAAACCTCCGTCGCTAAAGAGTCGGCAAAACCGTATCAGTGATTTTCTGATACGCAATATCCGTCGCTAATCCGTCGTAAATTTGTCGGTAAAAGCGTATCAGAGATTTTTCCATACGGCAGGTCGTCGTTATGCCGTCGCTAATCCGCCGAGGTATACGACGGATTAGCGTCGTATTAGCGACAAAACATCCGTCGCTAACTGCAAAATTTATGGACATCAAACAGAACCATGTCGACGGATATTCCGTCGCTAAACCGTCGCTAACTGTAAAATTCTCCAGGTAGCGACGGATATTCCGTCGGGACTTTGTCGCCAGTCCGCCGTAAGTTAGTCCCCAATCCGTCGCTAACTGCAAAATTTATGGACATCAAAACAGAACCAGGTCGACGGACATTCCGTCGCTAAACCGTCGCTCAAGGTAAAATTCTCCAGGTAGCGACGGATATTCCGTCGCCAATCCGTCAAAAAATTGAATTCCTACAGTTAGCGACGGATAGTCCGTCGGGACTTTGTTGCCAGTCCGCCGTAAGTTAGTCGCCAATCCGTCGCTAACTGCAAAATTTATTGATATCAAACAGAACCAGGTCGACGGATATTCCGTCGCTAAACCGTCGCTCAATGTAAAATTCTCCAGTTAGCGACGGTTTTTACGTCGCCAATCCGTCGCTAACCTCAGTTTCTCCAGTTAGCGACGGGCTTTCCGTCGCTGAGGGGTCGCCTGTCCGTCGCTAACTTCTAATTTTTGAAAAAAAATACTGCAAACAGACTCTTTCCTGTTTATACAACACATCCAACACAATATCAAACATGCCAAATATCCATATACAACACCATATATCCATATCCAACACTAATATCCAACGTAGCCAATATCGAACACCATATATCCATATGCAAAATATCCATATCCGACACCAATATCCAACGTATCCAATATCCAATAACATATTACCAACACAATACATCCAATATCCAACATTAAATTATCCAAACATAAAAAAAATATCCGATCATACAATGTATCCAAATGTCTACAAAACCAACAACATAAACAAAATCAAACCCCGTCCGTCGGATCATCTCGTGCTCGTGCCGCCGCATCCGCTTTGCGTATGTACTCCTCCACCGTGTGTGCCGGCACTTGGGACAAGACATGGTCTGGAAGCGCGCGTAGCTGCTGTGGCGACAACATGTCAAGGAACGTCAAGATGGTGTTATCCGATACGATGCGGGCGTCCGCAGAGCGGTTAAACGAAAGCCGTCCGGGGGAAGAAGGACCAGGTCGATCCGAAGCACCGGCAGCAGCAGTAGACGGACCGGGAGCAGACGGACCGGGAGCAGACGGATAGCGCCCCAACACTATCGCCCGCAAATCTGACACCGCGGAGGTCAGAGTCGCAAGCTGCGCCCTCACATCGTCAATCGGGGGTGCTGGGGGAGGCGGAGGCGGTGGATATCTCGGGGACGGCTGCAACGAGGGCGCCATGGAACCTAAGCCGTAGACGCGCCCTTTCCTAACACCGCCGACGGATTCTACGAACACGTCGTCATAGCGAGCGGCCATAGAAGAGTGCGTCTGGGTGGGCGTCATTTCGCCGACATTCTCGAAAGAGGGCTCGATCTCAAGCCGACTAAGTGCCTCACGATACGCAGCCTATCCAATGAATGTGTTTGTACTATAAGTTTTCCTAAGTTATAATATAAATCCTATGTTTCCCTAAGTTATAGTCTGAATCCTAAGTTTATCTAATTAACTTAACAATAATTATATTTCTAACATAAATCTCATAAACGTAAGTACTTACATCAGTCTCCTCGGCCCTCGCGTCGACGAAGCTCCCGTCCTTCCGCCTCTTGTGCGTATGCACGAATACATCGTGAGCGGTGACCGTCTCCGCCTCTTTCCCCTGCTTCACCGCCCGTTGGACCTGCATACGTAGAATTTAATTAACTTCGTATATTAACAGTACGAAATTAAATAATAGAATGAACTTGAATTTGCGCTATCTCACCAAATCTGCACGCGTCGATGCGTGGGGCCTTGATCCTCCCGTATGCAGACCCGCGCCCTGTCGATTAGCCTTAGCTTTCTCCGATTTTAGCTTGAACTGCAGAGTATCCATCTTCTCCAACATCTGCTCATAGTACTCCGCCCGAATCCAGTCCTTTCTTGTATGCGCCGTACGAAGGTCGTACACCGCATCCCGTATCTTCTTCCCGGCGGCGGCTTTGTAGGTCCTGCGGATCGCCTCCTCGCGATGGGGGGGCCACCAGAACGTCCTCTGACATACAAATTCAAATATCACGTAATAAAAAATTTAATGATTTAAAGAATAATTAATAATTCACCGACGGATTTATACCCTCATCTCGTCGAGCCAGACGTACTTCATGTCCTGAGGCACTTCAGAAAAATTGATGTAGGGGCCATGGTAGTTATCCCGGATAATGTGCCCTAGAATCCGGGCACCATCCCACGGGAAAAACCTATAAAAAAGCAACGACTGGATTATTAACTTGAATAAATGAAACAAATTTAATAAATTAACTTAAATTTACTTACGATTCACCAGCGGGCTATAGCTCTCGTCGGAACTCGCCCACCAGCCTCTCTGGTGGCGTCGGGGGATCCGCGGGTCCGCGAATGTACTCCCCGGTATCAGGATGAAACTGAATCCCGGGGTACTCCGAGGCCCACCCTGCAGTAACTGCTGGGCCCCCTGCTGCATCTGCTGCTGCATCCGCTGGTACATCCGGTGGCGGAACGGATCCGCTAGCGGATGGAGTCACAGGCCTCGACGACGATGTCAGTGGCACCGAGGAAGAATGACGGCGGGAAGAGCCTGTGATCGGGCTCTCCAAGTCGGGCTCGGAGGTCACATCCGGGGAATGCGGCTGGCGACCACGACCGCTACCACCACGCCCACGCCCACGCCCACGACCACCACCACCGCCGCCGCCGCCGCCGCCACCGCCACGACCACGGCCAGCACCACCAGTACGGGTGCTCGCAACCATGCCCTGTAAATAGAACACATAAATAAAATACCGACAACATAGATTTATAAATGAATATAAACCTAAACATATCCATACCAGCAGCAGGGCGATGAGTGCCGCCCAGACGAGTAGGCCTAGGAGTGCCATCTGCAAAAAGAAACTCATACAATAATACGCAAATATCCCAAACTGAAATAAATATTACAATCAGAAGTGAAGTACGAATAAAAGCTAGATACACAAAATCTGATAAAATCATGCACCAATACAACAAAGTACAATTCTTGTAACTTTTGATGAAAGGGTATCTTGTGTTCCACTAGACTTGTAATTGTAAATCCAAATGTAATAGGGTAATTTAGGATTCGAGACTAGATATTGGGTGCTTCAAGATACAACTGAAATATAGCGATATTTAATCATCGTCATCGTCCTCTTCCTCGGCCTCGGCCTCATCATCATCATCATCCTCATCGTCGAATTCATCTGTATCCTCATCCTCATCCTCATAAAGTTCTTCTTCTTCTTCTTCTTCTTCTTCTTCTTCAGTCTCAATACTTGGGACAAGACGCCTCTTTCTCCCCTGGTTGACATCTAAGTCTTGTATATCAACCTCTTCCTCCCCTCTATTTTCATCAGCAAGAGGTATATCAACCTCTAATTCAACATCCATGTCACAAGACTGTTGTCCCAAATATTGGGGCTTTTCGATCTGGTCCTCTTGGTATGCTGGGTCTCCAACGTTGAATGTATTTCTAGATTTAATCTTGCATACCGCCCACCAGTCAAAGCGATCTCTACGACGCCTTGGGTAGCTTGTATAGTAGACTTGAACAGCCTGACTTGCTATCGCAAACGTGTCGGACCCTCTATACCTCCTGCGATGATTTATATCGACGAATCCAAATTGTTTATCGATTCTCCAACCGATATTTGGTGTCGTATCGAACCACTCACATTTGAACATAACAATATGCATATCAAATGGGGCACTATATTGTAATTCTACAATATCCCGAAGCACTCCATAATAGTCAAAGTCCGGCTCGTCGTCATAGATTGTGCCTCTTATGCAAACACCAGAATGCTTCGTACTGAAGTCGTCATTGAGAAATTCTGCATTTATAGGATGTTGAGTTGTCTTAAACTTGAAGCCATTAACGACATAGCCGGGCCAAGTCTTTGCATGCTTCTTCGGTCCCAATGACAAATAACGGATGCTCTCATTTGTGAGTGTACTTGGTTCAGCTAATAAAACCTGTAAACTTTAAATGTATTAGTGGCATATATATATTTAAATGGTAGCCACATAACATATTATCTCAGTTACTTACGTAATCTCGAAACCATGACGGAAAGGTAAAATCAACCTCTCTTTGAAGTCCCTCATCGGTAATATCGGGTGTCCTTATTTTGACTTCATCTCTAAATACACTGTTAGAGAGAATAAAAATTAGTGTAGTCACTTACCTCACCAAATTAGAGATTATAACGAGGTGTAGTCACTTACTTCTCCAAATCTCTCACTTCTTGTATGTCACAATTTAACAAGACATATCGGTGAGCGGCATCATACTCATCGTCACTCAACCACCGTTTCTTACTAGCCCCAATAGGCTTGCCCCTTAAATTGAATATACCTCCTTCCTCAACGTCTTCGTCATTCCTTTGAGGTCTATTTCGATTTGTCTCAACATGAGTATCGAAATAAATGGAGCAAAAGTTTGACACCTCCTCGATAAGATATGCTTCGCATATCGAAGCCTCTATATGAGCCTTGTTGCCAACTTTCTTCTTTAGATGATGTAGATACCTAGAGAGACAAATTATCTTGAGAATTAACAATGAATTGTAAAATCCACTTAAATTATATCGATTTTTATTTACCTTTCAAAGGGGGTACATCCATCGATAATGAACAGATACACCGACACGGGCTTCCTATGCTAGATGAATCGGTAGATGCTCCATACTGTCGAAGAAACCCGGTGGAAATATTTTCTCTAACTTGCAAATTGTTAAGACAATCTTATCCTCAAGTTGTATCATATGTTGCACCGTGAGCTTAGTTGAACAGATATCCCTGAAGAATGTAGACAGCTCGGCCAACGGAACCCATACAGCAGAAGGCAACAACTCTCTCAACGCAATGGGTAGTAATCTTTCCATAAACGCGTGGCAGTCGTGACTCTTCATTCCTGTTAGCTTGCGTTCATTGAGATCAACGCATCTAGACAAATTCGACACATAGCCGTCGGGAAATCTTAAAGTAGATATCCACTTGCAGATTATTAATCTATCTTCCTTGCTCAATGCGTATGGCGCTATCGGCTTAGTTACTTGTCCACCAGCTCCCCTTTGTATCAAGTTTAGATTATGACGTTTGCATATCTCGGCCATGTCTTGTCTTGCTTTTGGATTGTCCTTCGTCTTTCCTTTAATATCCATAATGGTATTGAAGACATTATCGAACACATTCTTTTCGATATGCATGACATCAAGATTATGCCTAATAAGATTATCTTTCCAATAAGGCAAGTCCCAGAAGATACTCCATTTGGTCCAGTTATGGCTTTGTCCGAACCCCTCTACACGATTGTTCGATAGATCTTCCATTGCGGTGGGCAATTCCTTTACATCTTCCCAAATATTGTATCCCGACAACCTGGCAGGAGGTTCAGAAAATTCTTGTTTTCCATATCTGAACGCGTCCTTGTTCTTTCGCCAAGGATGTCTCGTTGGCAGAAATTGACGGTGACAGTCAAAGAAAGAAGTTTTTCCTCCATGTCTAAGGCGGAACGCTTTACTATTTTTCATACATATCGGACAAGACATGTTGCCGTGCGTACTCCATCCCGACAGCATACCGTATGCTAAAAAATCATTGATTGTCCACATGAGTGAAGCTCTCATCTGAAAGTTTTGTTTTCTGGAAATATCATAGGTCGTGACGCCGATCTCCCACAACTGTTTCAGCTCATCCACCAACGGCTGTAAATATATATCGATGTTCTTTATCGAATTTTTGGGACCGGGTATGATAGCTGTCAAGAACATATAAGGAGTCTTCATACACATCCATGGTGGCAGATTGTAAGGGGTAAGAATGACCGGCCAGCATGAGTATTAAGATCCCGACTATCCGAAAGGGGCGAAGCCATCAGAACATAGCGCCAGGCGTACATTTCTAGGCTCTGCAGCAAAATCTGGATGACACAAATCAAAATATTTCCACGCCTCCCCATCCGAAGGATGTGACAATTCTCCTTCGTCCTTTATGCGATCTTCACTGTGCCACGTTATATGTTCTGCTGTATTCAGAGACATATACATCCTCTGTAAGCGCTTCGTGATCGACAAGTAATGCATATACTTGTAAGGACGTCGTTTTCTAGTTGACTTTCCTTTTCCCTGTACTGTCTTGTAACGATCCGCATTACAGAACCAACAACTTTCTAATACACAATTCTCTTTGTAATACAACATGCATCCGTTGCGACAGCAATCTATCTTCTCGTACCCCAGTCCCAGTTGTCGGACCATCATCTTTGACTTGTAGAAGTTTCTTGGGAGCTCTTTTGATTCCTTCAGTAACACCTCATTAGTTAATTGTGTGATCCGATCATAGCAAGCTTGTGGCAAGTTAAAATCAGACTTTATGTTCAACAATCGCATCGTCACTGACAGTGCGGAATGAGTCTCACAACCAGGATATAGAGGAGTATCTGCGTCCTTAAACATATCATAGAACTCCTTTGCCTCGGGATTAGGATCCTCCGAATCAAAATTAGGCCCTGCCGCAGCATACACCATATCTCGTACAAGGTTCTGCATGTCTCTATAATCCACAGAGCATCCGTCGTCTTCGAGGACATCCGTTGCAGCATTATCATCAAAAGCATAAGTACCAGCTTCTGCAGCCTGTCTTTCTGAATATAATTCACCTTACGATGACCACAGGCCGTAATCACGTACGAAACCCTTACGGGTCAAATGATCTCTCACAGTCATCACTTCTTCGAAACGTCTATTGTGACAATTAACACATGGACACTTGATTTTGTTATCGTCCATGTACTGAGTTTTGCTCATGGCATACTTAAGAAATACTTCCACACCTGCCTGAAAATTGTCACTCACACCAATTCTACTCTCGTGTTGTCATTTGTACATCCATGTACGATCAACAAAGTAACGATTCATGCTCGATTTGATGTGAATATCTGTATCGTAAGACAAACTAAACATAAGAATTAATAGCCCGATACCGATACTCATATCGTAAGAAAAACTAAACTTGTGGATAACACGCTAGGCCTACGACGAGGCTACTTAGTATCACAATCTAACATAATTAGTATATAATCATGTAACTGGTGGATCCGCTAGCTAGTAAGTCGGATGTACTTAATATCAGAGAGTATCAGATTAGTATCAGTATATAGGTTAGGTAGACCGTATCAAACGCATATTGGAATAGTAGGCCGAATAGGAGGCCGAGATAGTCGAGAAGAAGGGAAGAAAGGAGGAGCAGATGTGTCCAGAGCCATGGTGGAGGAGGAGAAGTAACATGAGAGCAGTTTCCGCCGTAACATCTCCTGGCTCTGCTGGCAACTGAAGTCCAGATGCTACAAAGGACGATCCTTCGCTGAAATCGACTACAACACCCATCAGTTCAAGTTCATTCCTATATGAGTAGATTCCAATGCCATAGAAGCCATCAGTTTGTTGACCTTCCTCTATGGCATTGGAATATACTCATATAGGAATGAACTTGAACTGATGGGTGTTGTAGTCGATTTCAGCGAAGGATCGTCCTTTGTAGCATCTGGACTTCAGTTGCCAGCAGAGCCAGGAGATGTTACGGCGGAAACTGCTCTCATGTTACTTCTCCTCCTCCACCATGGCTCTGAACCCATCTGCTCCTTCCTTCTTCCCTTCTTCACATTCGACTATCTCGGCCTCCTATTCGGCCTACTATTCTGATACCGATACTTTGAACCTTGATCTTAACCCAAACCTATATACTGATCGATACTAATCCGCTACGCCCGATACTAAGTATATACGGTCGATACTGATAGCGATAGTCCGATACCGATAGCGATAGTTCGATACCGATAGCGATAGTCCGATACAGATACACATGGACCTACATATCTATATATCACTAGTATCCATACTCCTCTACATACTACTCTACACTAGGATCTAGTAACCATATACTACTCTACACACTAGCTACGTAGTCATACTCTAAAATAAGGTAAACTAATTATGCCTATATATAGATATATATATAGGCATAATTAGTTTACCATAATTAGTTTACCTTATATATATAAGGTAAACTAATTAAGCATCTTAAAATTATGCCTATAAATATATATATATATATATATATATATATATATATATATATATATATATATATATATATATATGTGTCTGTGTGTGTGTGTATCCGTGTGTCTGTGTCCGTGTGTGTCCGTGTGTGTGTGTGTGTGTCTGTGTGTCCGTGTGTGTGTGTGTGTCCGTGTGTGTGTGTGTCCGGCCAGCCCCCCTCCACACATACCCCCCCCCCCCCGCACCCCGCGGCCAGCCCCCGCCCCCATCGTACCCCCCCCAACGCTGCCCACCCCCTCGATCCCACCGCCCTCCACACCCCCCGCCCCCCGCGCACGGCCAGCCCCCCTCCGCAACCCCCCGCACCCCGCGGCCAGCCCCCGCGCGCCCCCATCCCTCCAACGCTTCCCACCCCCTCCCACCGCCCCCTTCACACCTCCCGCCACCGCCGCCACCGCCGCCCCCCGCAGTCGACGCCGCCCCCGCAGCCCCCGACGCCTCCGGCCCGCTGCACCCACGACCACCGCGCGCGCGCGCGAGAGAGAGAGAGAGAGCGAGAAAGAGAGAGAGAGAGAGAGAGAGAGAGAGAGAGGGAGAGGGGGAGGGGATTACCTTTAGGAGAGAGAGAGGAGGGGGGTCGCCGATCACCGCCGCGGGAGAGAGAGGAGAGGGGGTCGCCGATCGATCACCGCGGGAGAGAGAGAGAGAGAGAGGAGAGAGAGTGAAATTTGGGGGGAATGAAAAAGTTCCCCCCGTCGTTTCAATTTAAGTCTGGAACGTAAATTTAGCGACGGAGTAGCGACGGATTATTTCGTCGCTAATGCGTCAGTAAATCTCGCGCGAGTAGCGACGGATTATTCCGTCGCTAAGTCGTCAGTAAATCTCGCGCCAATATTTTAGGCTTTTGCCGCCAAAATATGCGACGTTCTAGCGACGGATATAAAATCGTCGCTACTTGGCCGACTACCTATCGACGGCATAGCGACGGATATGGACATAAAAAAATAAAAAAAATTGTCCACTGCTTTCCGTCGGTATTCCGTCACAAATTCGTCGGTGATCCGACGGTGATAGCGACGGAAAATGTCCGTCGCTAATTTGCTGTCGCTAAAGTACCGTAATTTGGTAGTGTACCGCCGACATTGCGGCGTAGGCTGGGCGTTGTTACGTTCTCGTGCCCTAACTCTAGGGTACGGGTCGTAACACGTTTTTAGTGGTGGCCCATGCAGGTCGAGTTTGTGTAGTGGTATTCGAACTAGAGTATCACTACAGCCTGTAGTAGGATTAGGATATATTTTTGCAGGTACTCAATCACAATTAGGATCCCTTGAGAGATTCCCGGGACGACCCTTGAGAATCTTATTTAACTTCGATTTGAAAACTCTTCTCCCCTTGATTTGATTTGATTTATCTTTACTTTCTGTTGTTGAATTTGATTTTGATGGATTATTGTTGAATTTGAGTTTGTATTTATTGATTTTGATGAAAGATCGTTGAATTTTGAATCTTGATGTTAGCTGTTGCATCCGAGTTTGTATTTATATGATTTGAAGGATTTTTTTTCATTTTTTGAATCTTGATGTTCGTTGATAAATTTGATTTAATTTTTGGGTATTCATTGTTGATTTAATTTAATTTTTGTCAAGATGAAATTATATGGGCTAGGTCATCTGAGTCTTGGAATCTAGTCTTCTATAGTCACATTAGCCAGCATGGTGAGGACATATAGTCTGATTTTGGATATATTTCTCGGGTGTGAGAATTTAAGGTTTTCGCAGCAAAGCTAGCAGCACCGCAAAAATGTTAAATACCATGATTCTAGAGGTATGTGCCTAAGTCGAGGACTTTGTGATTATCGTAGCCTTGCTTACTAGTATGACGAGGATTTAGAGTACCATGATTTTGGATAGACGCATATGATTATTAGATTGTACCTCAAATATTTTTGAACATGTTTTCTCTACTTTTGTTTCAGTCATTCAAAAAAAAGAATTATTATTTTTTTGTTTTGTCTAGTTTCTTATTATTTAACTTAGGAGTAGGTTTAGCTGTTTTTATAAACCTTGTGTAACTTCTTACCATGAATTTCTTCTTAATACAATGAATCGATGATTTTGCTAGACTTTATCTTGGATTTGATATTTTAACTCTGGGTTTCAAAATGGTTCCTTCTTTAAACAGATAAACAGAACAGATTTCATTGTTATTTCCTTCTTGCTATTATTCTCGTATTAAGTAATAATGATAATAAAACTGTCTTGATTTCGTCAATCACCTACTTTATAATCTTGATAGGAATCTAAATGTTGGTCTTAACGTAGAATTAAATTTTATATTGGGGCATGAGAATATATATAAATTTATATAGTGGACACATTCCTGACACGTATGCATGCTACACTTTGATTTCCACATATCTTGATACATATTAATATGTCGTTGATGTTAAATTTTCAAAACTCTAATATTTCTGGTTCTCTGCTTTCTCCAGCTAAATTCGTAATTTAAATATAAATTTTATGATAATAGTTTTGTTTATATCACTGCACATGTATGTTATATACAAGGTTAAAATTTTTAGGAAAATTTGTTAAGTTTTGTGTTTGAAATTGTCAAATCTAAGACTGTGTGCATATTAACCTTTAATACTGGATTTTAAATGTTAGTTCAATTTGTTGTTTTAAATGTAATATTTTTAGCTATATACATTGTGGTATGTAGGGATATAAATTTAGGTTTCATATTCTTACATGTTAGGTTGTGATAAACATTGAGTTGGTTTTGATGTTCAAATTTTTTTTCAAAATCCTGAAAACTGAATACATGTTAACATTTTTACATTGATTTCAAATATTTATTTCAATTTCAGATTTAACATGTAATATTGAACTGTATGCGTAGATAAATGTATGGATAGTATGTAGGGTTTTATTTCTATTATGTCAGGATGTATTGGGAGCATTGAGATCGGTTGTGATGTTTCAAAAACCCAAAAATCTGAAACTGCATTATGTTCATATTACCCTGGTTTAAATGTTAGCTTATTTTCAGTTTTTGTATGTAAATGCTGAACTAAAACTGGGTTTAACCTACTAAAGCTATAACCTTGTATAGTGACACCCACACCCTAATATGGTATACACTGCCATGTAACCTAACATTTCCTCTCTATATTATGTTCATATACCTGTATAGATATATATAGAGTTTATACATACATGTTATAATGTATATAGATACATAACTAAATCTCTACCTCTTTATATATGTATATGTATATGGTTAGCCATGCATGTTATGATTAAATAGGTTGTGTATTGTAGATTGTTTAACCAATATGCCATGAGTAGTGTAACTTGATAGCCGTTGTTTTGAAACCCAAATCCTCCTATACTCTTTATGTATATTTCACATACACCCATGCCAACTATTTAACCATATGAACATGTCCATATATACCCATACACACACGAACCACATAACCATTACATAATGCTAGTTTTCCCTCTCTAACGCTCTCTCTATATATATATTGTGATTGGATTTCAATGCAAGTGACTTTCAATTCTTTAACTTTTGAATTTGATTTTTCTGTACCCTTTTATAGATAATTGGTAGTTACCTTTCTTTATTTTTTGATAAGTACCAGTTTTCATATAGGATAGTAGACTGCCTTACAGTTTTGATGATTTCTTATTTCTGTATCTTTTCTCGTTTAGCACCCTAGATTGCTTGTGTGTTTTGATACCCTATGACCGTTTCGGTTAGCATGACTAGTATACCTAGATGAGACTTTCACTACCACCATATGTCATGATCCTGTATGTCGTCTTCTTTTTAATCATATGTTTTATTTAAGTTCTAGGATTTGGTTGTGGGGGTTTGACCTAAAGTAGTACGAACATTATAATTTCGAGGACGAAATTTTTATAAGGTGGGTAGGATGTGAGCACCCTGAATATCGGGTTAATTTTTTTATTTTTATTTTATTTTTCTGATTGTTTAGTTTCATTAAATAATTTATTCTGTTTAATTATTCTTTAAGTGTACTTTCCCGTGCCTTTGATATTTGGAGTGTCAGGGATGTTCAACTCTGAAAATTTTCTTCACGAGTTTTGTAGTGGACATGATTACCTTCATGACAATATATAATGTCCCACTCAAACTTGTTCCATTGTACTCTTTCTGCTTCGCACAACTTCGGGTCGATTTAGACGATTTAATTATTAATTAATTTTCCCACTCTTTTCCTTGATCATTTTTAGCACGTCACCGTGACTTTTAATTTGAGAGCACAAGACCAGTTATTTTCTTGAAACCAACTTATCATCCATGATCTACTCGAGACACTCTTCACCTTTGACCTTCTTGTCCCACTCAGACACGTCATTTTGTGCTCTATTTGCTTCACACAACTTTTCTGACACGTGACCCGATTTTATTTCACCCACGGTGTCACATTCATTTTTTAACTTGATTTGTGGGTACCCTGTCGACTAAAACCTGTCAGCCCTAAATATGGACATAGCCCACATTGAGCCTACTACCCGCATGACACTTGTGTCCCATTTATTGGAATCCCCATGTGCTACTTATTTACTCGTGATCATCAACACCTATTTTTTATTCGATTATTTCATAATGTCTGATTTTGACCCAATCCGGCTCCACCAAGTCCAGTCCAGCTTCGTGCTACCCTCTATCGGGACGCCCTCATTTTCTTGCCCAAAAATACTATTTAATATCTGTCTACCTATTTTAATATTCAATGGGAATTTCCTTCTATTAAAAATCCCTAAAACAAATCTAATTCTCCATTTAAATCCTAGCCCTTGATCAACCCCAACTCATCCCAACCACCAATTTTTCCCCATAGCAGCCAACATCCTTATTTCCCTCACTTGGCCGGCCCTAACTTCTAGGGAAGGCTTTTTCTCTCTCCTCCCTCTCTCACAAATATTCACTCTCTCTCTCACTTCCTTTCTAATACTTCTTTTTTTACCACTCTACTCAACAACAACAGCAACAGCAACAGCAACAGCACCATGCACCCCTGGTCGAGCTCGACCACCTCTCCACCTAGGCCGAGCTCGGCCCAGCCTCGCCGTCGGCCACCCTGGTCGATCGTCACCACCAGTCAACACCCTACCACCACCTTAGGTCACCACCATCACCACCATCATCTCCATCATCTTCCTCACAACCGACCACCACAATCAATAGTAAACTACCACCATAGCTGTCGTGCACTACACCGTTACGCCCTCGCCAGCCGGGCCTGGCCATGCAGCTCCGTGCGCAGCCGTGCGCAACAGTGGGCTACAGCAACCACGACAACAGACGGCCGGAAAATGGCCGTGGCAGGCGTGCAGCGCCGCCGTGGCCGGCCGCCACCGCCATGGCTGGCCCCGGTAGGCTGGGCGATTACCGACGACCCCCTGGGTCCGCCAACTCGCTCTCCGGCGCGACGTATAGGCGATTCGTGCGTTTCGCACGAATTCCCGCCGTGACGCGCGCGAAACCAAGTTCATTTTGGCGCTCCGTCGCAGCGACTTCGCGCACATTTTCCTGGGAATCCGACCGTTGGATCGGCAATTTCTTCACTCCTCACAATCTCGGTATATCCACCTTCACCCCTGTTAATTTTCAGCCGTTGATTTTATCGTTTGATACATCAAAACCGGCCACCAAGTTGACCGTTTAAATTGTATTAATTTTGGATAGTTTCGTGGGGTCAACTTCGTCAGCTTGTACCTCCTCCACCGTAGCTCTTTTGGTGTGCTACCAGTTCATGTGCAAAGATGGTATAACCCTCTTGCTACCCCTCCAGTTTCGTTTCATTATGAGCTTGTTTGATTGGTTGAATTCGACGCCAAAGTTGGCCGTCCGAATTCGTAATTTTCAACTTGTAAAATTCCATTTTTGAACACGGGACTCCAGATTTCATTTCTGACACCACCATTAGACTCGTGGCATCGTTCTGGCATGTTTTCATATAAAATTTGTTAGATTTGGAGGACGTGGGCCCTGGCACATTTTTTGGTACAAAGTGGGTCCCACAGTCCGGGTCAACTGAACTTTTTGACGCCGGCTCATCGGAATCCAATTCTGGATATACCGTTGAGTTCGTATCGTCATTCTGGACTCGTTGACATATAATTTGCTAGGTTTTAGTGGACATTGGATCTGGCACGCATTTCGGTGCAATTCAGATACCAATATCCGGATCAATGGGTCATTTTGAGATCGGCTCATCGGAATCCAATTTTGGATATACCGTTGAGTTTGTATCGTCATTCTGGACTCGTTGACATGTAGTTTGCCGAGTTTTGAAAACTTTGGCTCTGGCACGCATTTCTGTGCAAACCAGAATTCCAAGTTCTGGTCAACGGACCAAATTGAGATCGGGTCAACGGAATCCAATTCTGGGGACACCGTTGGGTTCGTATCGTCATTATGATTTCGTGGACATATAATTTGTTATATTTATAGACTTTTTTTCTTGTACGTTTTTCGGTGCAAAACGGCTCCGACATGGACACCATTTTGACCAAAAATTACCTTTTTGCCCTTGTGTCCAAATTAGACCGATGGGTAGGCTATCCTAGCTAATTTGACTATTCTGGACACGTTGGCGATGTTTATTTCATCATCCGACAATGATTGTTGATAATTTCTCTGACTTTAACCTTTTAATAATTAATTAATAATTAATTCTTATAATGTTCGTATTTCGGGATTAGTACAACGAAACTAAGCTCAGTCAATTCCAGAGATCTTATATCGCTGAAATTGACAAGATGGGTACGTGGATCACTATAATAAGATTATCAACTTTACCGTTGATCATCTCATCTCGATTTGCGTGTCGTAAGTTTCGACGTACCAATAACGAAGTGCACTTTATATCTTTAATAATTAGACTAGAATTGATCCTGTTTGACCAGAGTTGACCAGTTGACCAAAAGTTAACTATAAGTCAACACTTGATCTAGTTTGACTAAATTATTGACCGGAGTTGACCTAGAGTTGATTTGACTTAGAAGAACATAGGATAATATAGATTGCTTGTAGAGATTCATTTATTACAACTTGAACACCTTATAACCTGTGTTGCTTTAAATAGGACTCTGTGGCTTCAGTTGGACCCCTATACTTATCAGCTGTTCAGGTTATCAGGCGAGTACATTCTCTGATCATTTCATATCCTGCTTAGAATTATTTCCTGCATTAAATTACTTTACTTATTACTGTCACGTTGGTCACACGGATTGGTACTATATGGATCCCTTCTTGAGATGTTATCCTTAGGGAGCATCGGGTACTACATGTTCTGTGCGTTTCACTTACATGGCGTATCACTATGCTTCATTGGTTCTTCGATCACTTGTGACATATACTCTTATGATCACAGAGTCTCCTAAAATCCTTATCTCATTTACTAGGTATCCTAGAATCCCTATTTATGGCACTTCCTTGTACCACCCTTCGAAGGCCTTTGTATGGAATCATAATATAACCTGGTTGGATCCTTATGTATTGATTGGGGGTACGAGGGAGTAGAAGTAGACATGTGAATAATACACTAGTAGTGTAGCATCAAAATCATTCCATAGTGCAGCATCAGAATCATCCCATGCCATTTACATGTCTATGTTGTACTCTGACTCACTAGCCACATGTTAGTTCTCTATTTATAGTAGATATTTCTATTACAGCTCTCTCTCTCTGTTTACATACAGCATTTCTTTCTGTACCTGTATCTTACTTTACTGTATGACAATATTTTCTAACCTGCTATGAACTGTTGAGATGTATTATGCTCGCTCCTGTCCTGACTGGACCTGTTGATAAATTTTACAGATAGCCTGGAGGTTGCCTGCTAGCATAGAGGAGACACAGTAGAGGTTGTATAGGTAGCTAGGGTTTTGCTCAGTTTACTTTTAGTTGTCTTGAGTTGTATTTATGGATTTCTGTATTTGAGTTTTGAGATGTATTTCTGGGTTGTGTATCTTAGACACTTAGAATTCTGTCTGCTGTATCTCTTTTGGATTTTATGTTTTATCTATTTTCCATTATGCTCTACCTTAGATGTGATTGAGTTTACTTTCTGCTATGTCACCCCCATTCGGGGAGTATAAACTGCTTAGCCTTATACTGTTAGATGCATGAGACCTAGGACAGCGTTCTACCGCCGACACTGCGGCGTAGGCTGGACGTTGTTACGTTCTCGTGCCCTAACTCTAGGGTACGGGTTGTGACATTATTTAGTTCATGATTAGTTGATTTTATAAGTTGGATTGGGTTTTTATTGAGAGGATGAGGATTTGACATTGAGTTTGGATTTCGAATGTATAGGACTGATACATTCGAATTGAATGATTTATTTCATATTGTAAACTGTCATAGGAATCCCATAGCTAAGAATTGGTTTCCCTTTCCTTCCTTAACTGAAATTTGAATGTTAATTATTATACTTGTATGGATTTTGTTTTCATTGTTGAATGATGAATTGGTTTATTAAAGAACTTTCAATAGTTCTCATCAAAATCTGAGAAATGAATACCTTTCCTTTAAACTAATCGAAAGTTATTAGCCATGTTAATTGAATGATACTCCTATTCATTGATTGATTCAATGTTGTGTGACCCTCAATGATTTTTCCAGGATTACACTACACTGTGTTTCACTCCCTGTTTTCAGGTTTAAACTCCACTATTTTCCAGTTTTAAACTGTTTTGAAAGTTTATTTGCCAGGACTAAATTCTCATTTATTAATTCACTGATTATTGATTCGTGGGTAACTGAATACAAATGGGTTAGTTTACTGCCAATTGTTCAATATCATCACTGTCACATGATTCCAAAACCTGAGAGTTGATTTCCTTCCCTTTATTTTGAATTCGATAATTGCTTGAAGGGTTATGTTAACTGTCAATTAGTTAACTGTCAAGAGGGAATTGGATTCATTTATGTGAAATGGTTTGAAATTTGTTTATTGAACTGTCATGTGATTTCCTATACCCTCACTGTTTTCCAGGAATTATGCCACACTGTTTCCTATTGACACATGATACCATGTACACACACATACTAAAATTATCACACTCTCATGACACCCTCACTGTTCCATGATACACACACACACACACACACACACACAAACACTCTAATTTACATTGACACTCTCATGTCTCTCAACACACACACACACACACACATGAACACAAATGCACATGTGTATATACATATGTATATATATATATATATATATATATATATATATATATATAAATATATATATTTTATATATATATATATATATATATATATATATATATATATATATATATATATATATATATATATATGTATATATAGGTGATACATACATTATCATGTATCCTATATATTATATTGTATGTACTATTTTATATTAGATACATATATGTTAATTATGTGTATATGTAGATATGTGTTTGCTACAGGTAATATATCCTATGGGCCTATAGCCTAGGGCTCATTACCTATAAGTGTGGCTTGAATGCCAGTATAGGGTATAGTTGACTTGAATAGTCTAGGTATGATGTGTGCTTGCTAGAATAGACTAGTTAGGCCTAATGAGACTTGTTTGACTTAGGTTTGACCTAGTTGACCTAGTTTGACTAGTCTAGTTGACTAGAGTTGACCAAGAGTTGACTTTGGTCTAGATTGACCTAGATTCATGTAGAATGCATTGTAATGCATCTTATTATCATTTTAGACTTATAGTGACTTGTACTGTTCTATAGGAGACAGATACCACTCCTCGGACAGTAGATACTCTACAGATACTCAGGATACAGGCGAGTACATTCTCTGATAGTTCTTCCATTTACTTGTCGTTTACTGTACTTAAGTTGCAGCTAGTTCTATTTGATTCTATATTACAAACACGATTTGATATTACTGGATCCATTTCATACGATCCTCACTTATTCGTGTCTGGCCTCTATTTCTGGAACCACCTACTGGAATCACCCTGGAATTATTTACTGGAACCATTCGTGTACTAGCTGGACTTATACCTATTTTCGTGTCGTGTTATGGGTTCACTTGTACTTGTCGGGCGGAGAAATATTGGAATAGGCATGTGAACATACCCAAATACTGGAACCATTCCCTTGGAATTATACTGGAACGATAGCCATCCTACACTTGGCCGAGTGTGCGTTGTGCCCTATTACCTACAGCCGTTCACATGTCGATCCTGATATTTTAAAACACACTGTTAGAGTATAGACTGGACTCACCCTGGAATCATTGATCACATTTACAGGAATCGTCTCGTACTGGATTCATCTTGTATTAGATTCGTCGTGTACTGGACATATATTGGAGTTACACTTGTCTATATTACGGTCTGGACTCATATCATGCTACTCTAGTTCAGCTAGATTATATTTTTCAGTCTTTATTGCCATGTTTCTCTTCTTGTTTAGTACTTTCCTTTCCTTGTACCTTAACTGTTCTCTATATTATTACCTGTATAAAACTGCCATGATTCATCAATATAACTTTCTATAACTGCTTTATAGTTTTCTGTCATTTACTTGCGATTTCTTGATGAATTGTACTCATTCCTATCCTGACTGGACCTGTTGAAAATATTACAGATGATTGCCCTGAGGACATTTGCCCTACTTGCCTTGGAGCAGGAGATGGCTTAGCTACCTTTGGCCCCGACACTCAGGAGTAATCGGGAGACTAGCTAGTAGACTTGGTTTAGTTTTTATGTTTTAGAACTTGAATTGTAATAACTTGAGATACGAGTTTGTATTTGAGTTTGTTTGAGATATTATTATTTAGTAGTTTAAAATTGTTGTTGTTTAGTCTTTAGTTATAAACTTTTGTGTTATCTTATCGTACTTAGACTGTGATTGAGATTTTATTATATCTATACTTGTCCTCCGTTCGGAGTTGAGGTTTGACAAGTATATTATATAATTGCGTGAGTTGTTGATTAGATAGCAACCTAGGACAACATTCTACCGTCGACACTGCGGCATAGGCTGGGCATCGTTACGTACTCGTACCCTCACAGTGGGTGCGGGTCGTGACACATTTTTAGTGGTGGCCTATGCAGGTCGAGTTTATGTAGCGGTATTTGAACTAGAGTATCACTACATCCTGCAATAGGATTGAGAGATAGGCTTTAAAGGAGAGGTACTCAATCACAGTTAGGAAAAAAATTCTGCTTCAATTCATGCCATCTACTTGTCTTACTGACTGTCTTCTTTGAAATAAACTGCCCTCCTTTGATTTTATCGATTCCTGCTCTGTATTGACTTCCTTTTTGATCTGTCTTTAGGATGGTGGAGACACGATCACATAGCTCTGGTACAGCAGCCGCTGGAGAGGGTCTGCCACCTTTCGTCCATTGCAGCAGCCTGTTGAGACTGTAGCACCTTCTGTTCCTGATCAGACAGGAACGACTGTAGCCTATGGGGGTATGCCTCCACCTGCCCAGAGGCCGACCCAGTCATTCCGGATGTATTTCAGCAGCAGCAGCAGCAGCACCCGCAGCCACCTGCAGGAATGGTTGATGCTGTCCACCTGTTTTCTTTTGTGGAGAGGATTTTGGCGTCTCACCAGCAGCAGTAGCAGCGACAGACTGCTGATTTCCGTCAGGGGATTGACGAGGCTCACCAGCTGGTTCGTACTACAGTAGCGATGGTGACTACTCAAAGGGAGCAGCAGCAGCCTTACCGGAAGGAGAAGGATATCCATGACTTTCAGAAGATGCATCCTTGAGAGTTTCTGGGCATAGAGGGCATCCATTATGCAGACGATTGGATCGAGCATATCGAGGAGATATTCCGACTAGCGGAGATACCAGATCGACTCCAGATCGAGGCGGCGGGCAATCAGATGCAGGACTTAGCCCGTGCGTGGTATCAGACAGATCCCAGGGTGGGAGTTGAGGGCCAGACTTAGGCCCAGTTCAAGGAGCTGTTTAAGAAGCAGTTCTTTCCTGATGTGGCCTTGGAAGGTATCGAGGCACAGTTTGAAGGTCTGGTTTAGGGGAACCAGACGGTAGCTGAGTATGCTGGGGATTTTTATAGATTGGCCCGATTCATAGATGACTTGACTGAGAAGACGAAGGCGATAAAGTTTTGCCGAGACTTGATTAGAGAGGTTCGGTCGCTGACTAAGAGCGACCGGAAAGCTACCTACGCGGAGATCTTTTCTGGAGCTATGGCAGCGGAGGACGACCTAGGGTTGAAGCTAAAGTGAGGTCGAGACTTTCAGGGAGCCAGTAGCAGCGGAGGTCAGGCCAAGAGGCCTCACGTGCAGATTTAGCAGGCACAGGCACCAGTGAAAGTGCAACAGGCACAGCATCAGCCTAGAGGATAGGACTACAGGGTGTCAACTTGTGCCTACTGCAGGAAGGCAGGGAATGTTTGGAAGTCTTGTAGGAGAAGGCTGAAGGTTTGTCTATTTGTGGGTCTGGTGCTCACAAGATGATAGATTTTCCTGCTGTACCTCCTTATGTGAGCTACGCCACATGTAGCTCAGCACCAGAGGGGTGGAGCTTTTGCGATGGCGGTCGAGGAGACCGACGCTGTAGTGATGGGTTAGCAGGTTTGTCCTTCTCATTCTTCCTCCCCACTTTCCTGTGTGATTTCCATTAGTACCTGCCAGGATATTGCTTGTGATTGATAGATAGCATAACTACCCTGTTCAAGACTCTGGAATCACGACCTGTACGATTATGTTTGCATGATTATCTCTCGACTTTGATTTGTTTGGGTTTGACCTAGAAAGGGTGGATCATTTTAATTTCGTCCACGAAATTATTTTAAGGGTGTCACTACCGCATTTCTAGCTTGAAGGTATTTTGGTCATTTTTGAAATTTTGTGAATTATTTGGAATTATATAGTATTAATTAGAATTATTGGAAATTAAGTGATTTTTAGTATAATTTAATTTAGTGCTATTCTTGACTTTGACTCATGGTGACTTTGGAGACTGTCCTAAAAGCTAACCCTAGTCATGACCACTTGGTTAGATTATGAAACCCTAGTTTAATCTAAGTTAATAATATTCTAGTCATTAGGATTAAATTTGGGAAATAGGATTAATGAATGGGTTGGTCAATGACTTGTGATTTCATAAGCCATGACTTATAGCTTAAAGCCCATAGAGGCCCATAACCTAACTAGTGAAACCCTAACCCTAGCCCTACACTACTTGGCCGACCAAACCTAGGTATTCCCTCCCTATTTAATGTCTCATCCACTTAGGGCTAGCCTCCTTTAGGAAAATAGCAAGTTGGAGAAATAAAGGTAAACCCCATTCTTCCCCAATCCCTATATTCTCCATTTCAACTCCCTTTTCCTTCAAATTTCTTGCAATAGGTTCTAATCTCTGTGTATTTCCTGACCATGGTGAGAAATATCAGTGGAGGAACAATTTGGAGGAGTTTAGGTAGCAAGAGGAACACTTCTCTTTGAAGCTTTTTGGGCTTTTCACACATCTAGGTAATTTCTTATTCCCACCATAAAATAGTGATTTCAATGCATGAATAGGAAGCCCTAGGACTACCCTAATTATTGGTATAGGTATTACTAGGTTTCGTGTCCAATACGTGTCCGTATCGGACACGTATCAGCGTGCCTAACTAAGTGTTTGATGAAATGCCATAGTGGGCATTTCTTTCTTGTTTTTTGATTTTGTTTGAACAGAAAATTAGGGTTTGGTCTCGCTTATCGATTTCTAATGGACTGAGGTGTTGTTAATGTTGTGTCGTGTCAGAATGGACACGGGAACACACTGTTTCCATGTGCACCGCACGCGAGTAGCAGTCCCCTGCTACTCGGGGGCCACAGCTCACTGGATACGCCACGTGGATACGGGAAATTCGACACACAGGTCGGGGTTGACACTGCCACGAGGCTCCCCAAGTTTCGTGAGTCCTTTTGTCGTGTCGGACACACAATCGTGTGTGCATTGGTCACGCGCTGTGTTGGTTTAGCCGTTTTTTTGTGCGACTGATACGTGTGTCATGTCACTGACACACGTGTCGTGGACCCAAACCAGGGTGTCAGGATCCTAGACCAAGACAACTCGACAATGGGACACAAGCTCAGGGCTTGTGTCGTGTCGTGTCACGTGCACAAGGTCGATGAACACGTGCACGAGGCTGTTTTACACTGTGTTCAGTTTCTATAATTTTACTGTGTTCTTTCCACCTTTAATTGTTTAAATTTATGATTAAATTGCTATTTAAATTCTTGGACATGTTTAATAATCTCTATTAGTTGATTTTGCAAGTTGGATTGGGTTTTTTTGAGAGAATGGAATATTAGAGATGTGGTTAGGACTCGACTGATACCACATTTATATTTCCAATTCCTGAACATTAAATTCCTATTTAATCTGATTTAAACTAATGTTTTTAGTTGTTTATTAATCCTACATATTATTTAGTTCATGATTAGTTGATTTTACAAGTTGGATTAGGTTTTTATTGAGAGGATGAGGATTTGACATTGAGTTTGGATTTCAAATGTATAGGACTGATACATTCGAATTGAATGATTTATTTCATATTGTAAACTGTCACAGGAATCCCATAGCTGACAATTGGTTTCCCTTTCCTTTTTAACTGAAATTTGAATGTTAATTCTTATACTTGTATGGGTTTTGTTTTCATAGTTGAATGGTGAATTGGTTTATTAAAGAACTGTCAATAGTTCTCATCAAAATCTGAGAAATGAATTCCTTTCCTTTAAACTAATCGAATGTTATTAGCCATGTTAATTGAATGATACTCCTATTCATTGATTGATTCATTGTTGTGTGACCCTCATTGATTTTTCCAGGATTACACTACACTATGTTTCACTCCCTGTTTTCAGGTTTAAACCCCACTGTTTTCCAGTTTTAAACTGTTTTGAAAGTTTCGTTGCCATGACTAAATTCTCATGTATTAATTCACTGATTATTGATTCATGGGTAACTGAATACAAATGGGTTAGTTCACTGCCAATTGTTCAATATCATCACTGTCACATGATTCCAAAGCCTGAGAATTGATTTCCTTCCCTTTATTTTGAATTCGGTAATTGGTTGAAGGGTTATGTTAACTGTCAATTAGTTAACTGTTAAGTGGGAATTGGATTCATTTATGTGAAATGGTTTGAAATTTGTTTATTGAACTGTCATGTGATTTCCTATACCCTCACTGTTTTCCAGGAATTATGCCACACTGTTTCCTATTGACACATGATACCATGTACACACACATGCTAAAATCATCACACTCTCATGACACCCTCACTGTTCCATGATACACACACACACACACTCTAATTTACATGATACTCTCATGTCTCTCAACACACACACACATGAACATAAATGCACATTGCCTTTCCTATCCTTCAATGTATATGTGTATATACATATGTGTATATATATATATATATATATATATATATATATATATATATATATATATATATATATATATATATATGTATATATAGGTGATACATATATTATCATGTATCTTATATATTATATTGTGTGTACTATTTTATATTAGATACATATATGTTAATATGTGTATATGTAGATATGTGTTTGTTATAGGTAATATAGCCTATGGGCCTATAGCCTAGGGCTCATTAATTACCTATGAGTGTGGCTTGAATGCCAGTATAGGGTATAGTTGACTTGAATGCTCTAGGTATGATGCGTGCTTGCTAGAATAGACTATTTAGGCCTAGTGAGATTTGTTTGACTTAGGTTTGACCTAGTTGACCTAGTTTGACTAGTCTAGTTGACTAGAGTTGACCAAGGGTTGACTTTAGTCTAGATTGACCTAGATTCATATAGAATGCATTGTAATGCATCTTATTATCATTTTAGACTTATAATGACTTGTGATGTTCTATAGGAGACAGACACCACTCCTCGGACAGTAGATACTCTACAGATACTCAGGATACAGGCCAGTACATTCTCTGATAGTTCTTCTATTTACTTGTCGTTTACTGTACTTCAGTTGTAGCTAGTTCTATTTGATTCTATATTACAAACACGATTTAATATTACTGGATCCATTTTATGCGACACTCACTTATTCGTGTCTAGCCTCTATTTCTGGAACCACCTACTGGAATTACCCTAGAATCATTTACTGGAACCATTCGTGTACTAGCTGAACTTATACCTATTTTCGTATCGGGTTTTGGGTTCACTTGTACTTGTTGGGCAGGGAAATATTGGAATAGGCATGTGAACATACCCAAATACTGGAACCACTCCCTTGGAATTATACTAGAACGATAGCCATCCCACACTTGGCCGAGTGTTCGATGTGCCGTATTACCTACAACCGTTCACATATCAATCCCGATATTTTAAAACACACTGTTAGAGTATAGGCTGGACTCACCCTGGAATCATTGATCACATTTACTGGAATCGTCTCGTACTGGATTCATCTTATATTAGATTCGTCTTGTACTGAACTTATATTAGAGTTATACGTGTCTATATTACGGTATGGACTTATATCATGCTACTCTAGTTCAGCTAGATTATATTTTTCAGTCTTCATTGCCATGTTTCTCTTCTTGTTTGGTACTTTCCTTTCCTTGTACCTTAACTGTTCTCTATATTATTACCTGTATAAAACTGCCATGATTTATCAATATAACTGTCTATAACTACTTTATAGTTCTCTGTCATTTACTTGGGATTTCTTGATGAATTGTACTCGTTCCTGTCCTGACTGGACCTGTAGAAATATTACAGATGATTGCCCTGAGGACATTTGCCCTACTTGCCTTCGAGCAGGAGATGGCTTAGCTACCTTTGGCCCCGACACTCAGGAGTAATTGGGAGACTAGCTAGTAGACTTGGTTTAGTTTTTATGTTTTAGAACATGAATTGTAATAACTTGAGATACGAGTTTGTATTTGAATTTGTTTGAGATATTATTTATAGTTTAAAATTGTTGTTGTTTAGTCTTTAGTTATAAACTTCTGTGTTATCTTATCGTGCTTAGACTGTGATTGAGATTTCATTATATCTATACTTGTCCTCCGTTCGGAGTTGAGGTTTGACAAGTACATTATAATTGCGTGAGTTGTTGATTAGATAGTAACCTAGGACAGAGATCTATCGTCGACCTGTGGCGTAGGCTGGGCGTCGTTACTTACTCGTACCCTCACAGTAGGTGCGGGTCGTGACAAACTTCTCACCCTCTACTAATTTTTAATTTCACGGACGAAATTCTTTTAAGTTGGGTAGGATGTAAACCCTAAATTTCTGCTATTTTTTTATAAATTTGGTACTGATTATTCTTTATTTTATTTAATATTATTGTACGTCGCGTAATTGTATTGTACGTCGTGCGCAAAAATTTCGTTTTCGTAATTGCTCGATGAGTGCGAATATGTGCGAACGTACATATTTTTAGAAAAACGTCTTCTATTTTGAAATAATAGATATAATAATTATTTTGCTATCATTTCTAAGTTTGTTTTTTTTTTTCATTTCTAAAAGTTATTGATAATAAATAATATTTTCTATACTAAAAAGGCATAATTATGTAAAAAAATATTTGTTCATATTTCGTAATTATTTAATCGTTATTTATAAATAAATAATATAATTTTCAAAATTATTATTATATGTATTTTTAGAAAATATATTTTTAACTTTTGTGGCAATTTAAATCTTTGATTAGATTTTATGGATTTGATTTAAATAGTGTAAATCTAAAAATAGAATTTATATTGAGAATAGATTATCTATATTTAAATTGGAATTTAATTTGAATTATATTTAATGCTATTGATTTAAATTTAATAATTGAATTATCTAAATTGGGTTTAAATATTCTTAATCATTATCCAACTGGGAATTCCCATATCCTATAAATAGGCAGGTACTCCTCTATAAATTCTACAAGCTATAATTATTCCACAAATATTTCTACCACAAACTTGCGTGCATCGTGCCCGTGTTCCCCGTCCAATTCTTATTCCATTATTTTTACATATACATTATTCTCTCTCCTGTCGACAACCCCGACACAATACAAATCCCCAATTTCCTAATCTCTAAATCCCTAGTCCCTAAACCCTAACCCTAATCCTAACCCCCTGCCTCCACCACCATCGTTGGAATGCCACGACCACAGCCCGACCCTCGACTACGTCGCACCCTCCTCGCCAAACTCCTGCACCACCATCGGCCAACTCCGGCTACCAACGGCCAACCATCGTCACCACAGCCACCTCCACCCTCTGCCAATCCCAGCACCATCTCCACCATGCTCACCCCGAGCACAGCCCGACCGTCACCATCACTTCCCGAACTTCGGCCAAATCCCACAACCACCACCTCATCCTCCTCTCTCAGCACCAACACCGGCGTACCACCGACTAACCCAACCGCCACCGTGGCTACTACCACGGCAACCCACGCCCGCCACCACCATCCAAAAAAGAAAGAAAAAAAGATTTAAACTCTAACCCTAGACTAGCCTCGCCGGACCGCCGCCGTCGGCGTAAGCGCCCGCCTCTGCAATCGACCACTAGCCACAACCACCACGCCTTCGCTTTGACACGGCGACTGCCGTCGAGCTCCCCATCCCGTACGTTGCCATCCGCCGTCTCGAGACTCCGCGTCTTCCCGAGCGAGTGTCCCTCCGCTGAGCCACCGCCTTAGGCCCCAATCGACCACCGCGCCTCCGCTCACCATTACCCTCTCCCTCCTTGATCTCCTTCCCGAGCAACCCTCCACAGCCGCCATTACGCCATCCGCGAGTACCGACCGCCGCGCCGCGCCCGTCTGCCAAACCCCGCCTGAGCCGTAGCTCCCCTCAACTCACCTCCTTCCTCTTCCTCTTCCGTCAGGCCGACCCCCCTCCGGCAGCTCTGCCCCCTCTCTCCTTGGGCCCTCTTCGACCCCCTTTCCTCTATCTCCTTTCTCCTCTCTCCTCCTTCATCTGTTTCTTTTGTTTTATTTAATCCATCTTTCTCTCTCTCGAAGAGAGAGCACTGTTATTATTATTATTATTATTATTATTATTATTATTATTATTATTGCAGTTGTTATTTTGGTTATTATAGGTGTGTTATTTTAAGTATTTTTTATAGATTAATATATTTGTATGTAACAGTGAATTGATAAATACTTTAAATATTTTTATCTTTATCATTGTTTTACTATTAGTACCACTTATTTATTCTAATTACTTTATTAATTAAGATAGATAGTTACCTTAAAAACTTTTTGTGTAACCAAATATTATAGGCTACGATATATTATTGTAATATTTTTTACCTATTCAAAGTTTTTTTTACAAAATTTTAGTTTTACAAAAGGGGTTTTTGCCTTAAACTTTTTTTAGAGTTATTTTGTATTTACCTAAAAACATACTTTGACTAATAAAAATATAGTTTTCAATTATAATAATATTTTTCCAAAATAGTTTATTTATTTACTTTTCTTTAATTTCTAAATCTTAACCCTTGCTAGTCATATTTCCATCTTCTTGCAAATCTCGGACTTTCCTATATCATCCCTAACCAATTTGACTATTCCGGACTCAATAATATGATCCGTGCCACCATCATAGGTCACCTTGTATAGTTGTTACCGAAGTCGTAATTCATGCCACATTGATCATTGCAGTACGCCAAGCGTCCTACCAGACAAGACACCTTGTCATTTGCTGTTTATTTATTTTAGCTCATATTTCATGCATTATTTTTTTATGTAAAAGAAATTGTGATACATGGCATAACATGTTAGAACTTACTGTTCATTTATATTTCCTGCTATGTATTATATCTTACACATTTAACCTAGATTTAAGGGACCACCTTGTGTGTTGCATTCATTGGCCTTGACACGTTGTAACACGAAGTTGTGTGTCGCATGTAGAACACGGACGTGACTGGCTGGCCACCGGTGTGTATAAGCCGTGCGATAGAAATAACCGCTAATAGAGATTGCATGCTAGTTTGACTTAGCGGTTATAGAGGTTTACTGTTGTGGGTACAACATATTAGGCATTGGGGAGGAGGACAATTCCTTAGCGTTTAGGCTTCGATGTACTTTCCCTTTGTAACCCGTGAGCTTCGTCGGAGATGCGGGTGAGATTACCCATGATTACTGACGGCCACTGACGTTCTGCGGAACGTTATGCTCTTATTGATTGGGCCTCAGGTACCCCAAGGGGGACTACGCCGATCCTATTTAGCCAGGGCCCATGCGTAGGAAGGATTGTTCTTAACTATATTTCACTTAGAATGGATAGGCACCTTTATCCGTTAGGTACGAGTACTTTTGGTTTGGGTACTTGTATCTGACCGAGGCTTGGAACAATAACTTATCGCGGATTAGTTCGTCACATCTTGTCCTTGTTTGGTTGTAGGTGTGACTTACTACTTCGATGAGAAGGTATTGAACCATGTTGAGGTCCGGATACCATATTGGATTCATAGCATGGGAAGATACATCACCGTGAATTAGTTTACCATCTTCTGTCCTTGTTTGGTTGGGGGATGGTAAGCTAGTTCAATAGGTGTGTATTGGACCATGTTATTTCAATTAACTTATTTATTTGAGCAATATTTATTCAGTTTATATGGTATGATATTATGTGTCTTGTTACGTCCCTCTGAGGACCTAGTTATCTCTCCCGATCTAGAGAATAAGACTATAAGTTCATATATACCCTTTCTATCTGTATTATTGTATATGCTCTACCGCTCCTTAAACTTCACAGTTGCCCCCGATTATTCTGCCTTATCTTCCTGTCCTTCCTACTTCGGAGCGACGAATAGTCGTGCTTACTAGAGTTTACCAATATTTCTTAGCTTCTTGTGTAAAATTGTTGCCTATAGATAGGAGAGAGTTGTAGATGCCGTATGCCATAGATATCCGTCGGTAGTTATTTTTGCAATTAGCTGGAGGGTTATAATGTTATGACATCAGGTGCTTGAAGTGGGTAGTGTGACCAAAGGTGGGTAGAAGTCCTCGATGATTCGTAGTTACGAAATGGCTAGGCGGAGGATATAGGTAGTTCTGAGAAATTAAAATTCGAGGATATTATGGTAATAGTAAATTTATTCTTTTAAGTTTGAATTTTGGCATGTTTAAGAGTTAGAATTTCGTGTACGAAATTATTTTTAAGGTGGGTAGATTCGTAGCCTCCCTTCCCAAAATTTTAAAATATATTTTTATTTTATTTATTTTTAAATGGTGATTTTAGAATTTTATAAATAATTATTTAGTTAATTATTACGGTAGATGACTTTAGCCATAGTCGAGTTTTGAAATTTCAGACGACTAGAAATCATGGCACGGATAGTGCAATGACATACTTTGACTAATGTTTAGCCATGGTAGGGGAATGCCAAGCCATAGGAGTGTCCTAATTAGGAAAACCAGGCCAAGCTGTGATTTAACATCTATAGTGTTTTAATTATTTATTAATTTATTTACTGCTGTATAGAAGACCAGGTTGTACCAAACTAGTCCAAATTGAGCCCAAACCTATGTAGTCTTACGACACGTCCAATGACATTCGTGTTGATAGAATTTGATATGAGGGTGTTGCAATTCGTTTTAAGGATTTAATGAATAATTTCGAGTATTCGTAATTAAATATTATAAATATTACTATTAGTAATATTCGGTGACTTTTGCATAAAATAGGTCTTCGTACATTTCGGGATTATTAGGCTGCGCATAGTGGGATACATACACCATTATTGTTTTATTGAATTTCGTTATACTTATTATTATTTTATTAAGATTATTATATATATATAGTATTATTTTATTGTTACAGGTTATATTAATTTTGTCGATTAAATATTATTATATATAGATAGAAATATATATATAGTGAAATAAATAATAGAAATATACGTAGTGATATATTATATAGATAAATATATATATAGTGATACATGTGTGTATAAATAAGTAATATTTAGATATGTGTAATTGTATATATATGTAAATGCATTACGCATTGTTTATCATTGATTGTAAAAGTACAGAACAGTTTTATGGGAGGACTGAACTTAGACTCACAATACAAACTCGCTTATACAAAGAAAGCCTAGGGACAAAACCTAGGTACAGCAATCTAAGTACAATTATTTATTTTAGATTCTGGGGGATGATGATAGAGGCTCGGGAAGGCGACGGCAACCCTGCCTTACTCCTTGGACGATTGGTATGCAGCCTTGGCTCCTGTGACGAGATGGTTGGCGTTGATGAAGAAATGCTCCTTCTGCTCTCCTCGTATTGCTCTTCTGGCTTCTCTCTCTCTCTCTCTGGATTGATCTCTGTGGATTCTTCTCTCTGACTATCAGGGGAGCCTCTCTGTGTGGGCGTATCTCTCTCTGACAGTATATCTTCACAAGGGAATGGCACCTTGCTATTTATAATAGTGGGATGTGATCATTAGGGTTGCCAATGATTACCTTTTGGAGATGGCGGTGGCCTGTGGATTGGTCAATCTAGGCCGTTCATTCTTGATTGTGACGAATCTGAACCATTGAGTGTAGATTACACCAAATTCTATCAGCAATTAATGCTGATTGGAATAAATCTTCCTCATAATGATCTTCTGATGTCTGCGAATAAATTAGATTTATTCTCCTACCACGTGTCCCAGATTATTGGGATTTGACCCAATCTTTGATTGCAGTAAATCTGAGAAATTGATCGGCTTAGGACACGTGTCCTAGGAGCCACTGGGGGATCTGAACCGCATGACGAGTGAGTCGTATATGATTTTGGGCCGCATATGGTTAGGGCCACTTGTCAGGGCTGCCTGGGTAGTGGCCCTCCCTCGAGCCTTTGAACCACATGTAGGTGATCATTGCGAGCCGCATAGGGATACATCCGCCTGAGCCGCATGGAAATGGTCCTCTTGAACCGCATGGGAAGGCCTCTGCTTGAGCCGCATGAGGCTGTCTCGGCCTGAGCCGTATAGGACGGCTTCATTCTGAGCCGCATGAGAAGGCTTTGTTCGAGCCGCATGAGGCTGTCTCGTCCTGAGCTACATAGGATGGCTTCATTCTGAACCGCATGAGAAGTCTTTGCTCGAGCCGCATACGAACGCCCACATGGCAAGGCCACGTGGCATTTTTATGGCTCTCGGGGGATTTGTGTCAGAGATCTCTTTTCTCTTCCCTAGAAGTTTGTCATTATGACAGAGTCATAATTACTTCTTTTTGTGTCAGGGCTGTCACTTTTTCAGAGTTGTCAGCCATCAAACAATTAATGCGAGAGGGCAGAGGAGAGGGCTATCCCGCCACGTGTCTTCTGAGCCGCATGGGATGTCTTGGGCCGCATAGTCCCTTATGCCGCATGACTCTCTGAGCCGCATGGGCTTTCTGAGCCGCATGGGGTTCTTTGGCCGCATGGGTCATTTTTTAATATTTTCCATGCTTCTACAAGATCCCCTTCAAAGTTTTCAATTTGCAAAATTGAAATACTTTGAATAAGAAGCATGGCTATGTTCTTCTAGCCGCATATGAAACCCTGACCGCATAGAGATCTTGGCCGCATAGATTGTTCAGCCGCGTAGGTGGTTCAGCCGCAGGGGACTATTCAGCCGCATAGCTCTTTGCCACATCATTATTGCCACGTATGGCAATCTTTTGCATTTAAACATTATTGATTTGCTGTCAGCTTTAAAGGCTACTTTTTGGTGCGGGATCCGAGGGGCGTGGCCTCCATTTTCGGTGGCTCATTTTGATAACCGAAGAGTCGGTCTGCGTGTACGCACGGGGATCGAAACGCTTCACTCTAGTTTATAAATATGGATGACTTTGGCCGGAGGGACATCTTTACCTTCTCCTTCGTTCACATCTTTTTGCTGTCTCCTCTTTCTGATCTTCTTTGTCCGCCCGTCGAAGCAAATGGCTCCTAAGTCTTCCAAAGTCATCTCTGCCGCCGCGAAGGGCTAGAGGGTGACGTCTTTGTCGGCCGTCGATCCCGAAGCGCCCGAAGTGCCCTCTGATGTTCGTCCTGCTTTTAATGGTAAGGGTTGCATTTGAATCTTGAGAACCCATGGCTCTGTTGCATATTTATGCACAAGCCTCCCCCTAAGTTGATGGCAGAGCCGCATATGCTGTATGGGCCGCATAACCTTCTCATACCCGAGCCGCATAGAAAATATCCCACGTTTGAATCACATGAGAAGGATTTAAGTCTCTAGATAAAAACCGCATAAAGTCTCCTCTGAACGGAGCCGCATATGTTTCTAGCAGGCTGAACCGCATGGCATTTTGTGCCGCATGAGCTCTTCTGTTAGAACTGCATATATTCATCTGATCCGCATAAGCTATCGAGCTAGAGTCATACGGAACTCCCGTCTGATTTGGGCCGCATGAGACTATGTTGACTCGAACCGCATAGGCTTCCTCGAAACCGCATCTATTGAGACCCAATTGGAATGGAGCCACATAAGGCTTTGTTGACCCGAACCGTATATGCTCGTGGGAGCTTCTTTATTCAGTTATTTTTTGCTTTAACCATCTTTTAATCCTGTTTCTCTTTCTCCTTTTTTTCAGTGAACCTCCCAACCAACCCAGCAGGAGAGCTTCTTGTGGGTTCAGCTCAGTTCGCCGTGGGCGTGCGGCTTGATGACTTAATCCGTCGTATAGTGGATCAGCTATCCACTAATGAACCTAGGGAGAGGGTGGCTGCCATTAATAACCAACCTTTCCACTTTCTTTGTTCAATGATGAATTCGGAGAAGCTGGATGGAGAATATCTGAAACCGGCTTTTCTCTTTGGGGACGCCTTTTCCATAAAGAACTCCCGATTACTGGATGTTTCAGAGCACTGGGATTTTTCTGTAGACGGAGTAAAGATTCATATCCCCGAGATGGAGCAGCATTATCCTCTCTCATGGTTTAACATGGTACCGTTGGGCAGGACAATGGCGGGCTCCCTGACTCCTATCCAACAGGGAATGTTTGTGAGCAACATCAACTACAACAGGCGCAAGGGTTTAGTATGTGCGGGCAAGGAATCAGTGAGTCGGACTGTGATAGGGCTGCTCCCTGGCACTTTTGTAAACACGACTGGCCCTAATTTTACCTTCACTCTAGCTGATACTTTTCTGAATCAGCTCGCTCGCAAGGGGTCTTATCCCATAGGCAGGCTGTTGCTGCTGAACTGGATCAACCCCATTCCCACATGGACTAATCTTACCTCATGGATCTTGAGGAAGTATGGGGAATACCTTCGGGAAATTGACCTCTACTACGCCGTCAGGGGCACCTGCTATGGGTTGCCTATTAACAAGCCTTTGTTTATGGCTCTTTTGGAGCTGTATAATCGGCGTACAGGGACTTTCTTTGCCCCCAGAGGAGAGCTGGGGCTTGCTCTCCATGAGATGAATGCTGTTTCCAGATTACCGTGGGGAGGTGAAGCTTTTGAAGCATATACACCGACGAACGAAGAATTTGAAGACCTGGATCGACGATTTCCTGGTTTCGTCGTCGTGTACCAAGAACTGTTGTGCCATCATAGCGCCTGCCACCAGATGGCTATCAAGAAAGAAAATAGCTCAGAAGGGAGCGCCCCTCACACCACGGCCTGGATTTTGTATCTTTTCAAGTTGCGTCCCTCCGGCCAAGTTTCGTCTCGAACTCTTCGAACCCCGGAGGAGGTGAAAGACATGATGTTGAAGGTCAAAAGGTCGAGGTCTACCCGTGACCGGTTTGGGAGTCGCACTGACTCCCTCAGTTACTTCCACTATGGTACCCAGGAGATGTCTGATAAAGCGATCTTAGCTGGGTTCTTGATGGTGTGGCTACGCAATTGTGTAGTCTCGGGCGGCGCGGGTTCTATGGAAAGGATCAGCCGCTATTTCATTCTTCCTGCTGTAAAATTGGTCTTCAAGGTAAGACTGGCGCTCCTCCCGGCCATGGTGTGTAGCATACACCATGGCCTTCGCGCCTTTTCATCCAAAGTTATTGCTCGTGATGTGTCGATGGACTTTGAATGGATAGAACTACCATACCACTACCTCATGGGGTGGTTATTGATGCACTATCGGTTATTGATGAGGCCAGGAACTGATGAAAATGTCACCGATGATGATGCCTTCCTTTTCCAGTATCGTCATCAGCCTTGGGAGCACGATACCATGCCGGCCTGCCGGAGGGCGTTGGCAAGAGTTGATGGGCCCGAATTCTTCGTATCTCTCCCTGAATTCACCTCTAGAGAAGCGAGGAGGGTACACATTGGCGGCGTTGATCCTCCCCAACTTTTATCTGAGAAGATGCTTCTTTGGTTTCGCAACATCCGCCCCGCGCACCTGGTGTATCGTTACCGGAATAAAGTATACCTGGAGCCTTATCTGTCCAGTAGATTTTCCCGTCAATTTGGGTATAGTCTATTGTTCCTGGATCGCCTTAGCGCTTGCTTGGGCTTTGAGGACAGTGTACTCGATGGCGTCCGGGCTTGGCATTATTATAATGCAGCCCATACCCGGGCCAGCTTCTCATTCCCTGATGCCAAGGTGGCAGGGGATATCTTGTATATAGCGGCCCTTTATCATGTTGAGACGAGCAAGCCTCTTGTCGATTTTGATATGAATACTAGCTTCATCGCTGGAACCGGTTTGGCTGAGAAGCCAGAGGGGTCCAAGAAGAGGAAGAGGGGGGCGAACAGGGTTCCTGTGCCGGACTCAGAGTCCACTACGGCGGATGAGGAAGATGACGAACAAGATGCCGATGATTCATCTCATTCCTCGGACGAGAAAGTTGGGAATCAACCCCTGTCGTGCCGGCTGAAAGGACTGCGGGCCAACCGTCTACTTGGTCTGACGTGGTGGTGGAGGATCAACCATCTGCGGTACCTGGCCCTTCGTGTAAATGAAGAAGGCGCGTGACTATTGCTGAGGACCGAACCTATTCCACGAAGCACGCTGCGGTAAGACGTCGCAGGCTGTTTGTTGATGATATGATCGTTGTTCCTGAGGTGATTTGGGCTTCGGCTGTTCGCTTTCTTCTTCTTTTATGTTATGGCCTAATCATTTGTTTCTTTTGCTCTTTATAGGCGTCGGATAAGCTCGCTCCTCAGGACCCGATTACCGAGGCTGACCCGGTCCTGTCTCATTTAGTCAGTGATGTGTGCACTGCTATCATTGCTGCTGGGGTACTTCCGGTTGCGGTCGAGGATTCCCACCTTGCTGGGACCTCAACCCAGGGGGATGGGGGCTTAACCGCGCCCGTCCCTGAGACATCCAAACCCCAACATGATGACTTTGTGGGTGGGGAAACTACGCCGGCTATGAACGAGCCGTCGCCCCCACGCTCTTCCCCTGGTAATACAAATCAAACCATAGCTTATGAATGAGCCTATGTATTACGTCATCTTATCTTTCAGATTATGTCGACTAATTGTTGCTTTGGATGTTCAGATCCCAACCCGTCATTGCCAGTGATGGATATTGCTGGATTGAACCCTATCGGAGAGGGCCTAACAGGACCTCCCTGTATCGAGGGACCTTCGTCTGGGTCGAGCTTGGGGTCCCAGGTAGCAGCGCAGCTGGGACAAGGGACGATGCCCCATGTGTCCTCCTCTGCGGATGTAGTTTCGGGGGTCAACCTTTCCTCCCTGCCGAGCATCCAGGCTCTTCGGGCGACAGAAGAGGAGTTAGCCACCATTCAAGCATCTTTCCGTACAGAATTTGCTTCCTTGGTGGCGGGTACAGTAACTTCTGAAGCCGCTCCTTCGGTACCGTCTACCACTCTCCCTCTGACGCCGTCCTCTACAGAGGTCTTGGATGACGCGTTACAGGACGTGGTTGCCAGTTTCCATTGCCACCTGAAGAGGGGAATCAAGGCAGCAGTGGAAAGGGGGACTCCCTTTACTCTGGCCCGTCGATGTGCCGGTGGCCAGATTAGTATCCTTAAGACACTCCCTGGCGGAGGGGAACTGGCTGCGCTTCTGGATCCTAAGCTATTAGAGGCTGATCGTCTCGTGGCCCAGTTTCGCATGTTGCAACAGACTGATTTACCGGCAGTCATAAATCAAGAGCGCAACTTTCTCATTACCGCGACGGAGAAGGTGATGGCTGCCCGGGAATCGCTCAAGCCGACCATATTGAAGGACCGTCGGGATTTGACCCGATTGCACGATCAGTGGAGCCGTCGGGCTGACGATTGTGTGGCTCGGGAAGCGGCTGCCTCTCGCAGGGTGACCGACACTCGCGAACAAATCCTCGAACTCCAGAGAAAGTTGGTCTTTTTGGAGTCCGAGCTGGAGGCTACTTGTACTGAAAAAGGAATTGCCATCCAGGAAGCTGACAAGCTTAGCAGGGCCTTCGCCAATCTAGAACTTGCCCTGAAGAAGATAGAGACTAACTGGCAGGCCTATATGTATCTGAATGATGCAGAGCAACTATCCCAAGAGGCCGAGCGCCGAGCTAAACAGTGGCTTGAGCGAGGGACTATCTTGGTGAGAGACCGGCTCATGGAATTGTGCAATACCGAACTGTAGTTGGCCTTTTTCTTCTTGTTTTATTTCTGTTTTCTTTCTTTCTGAAGGGGACGTGATCCCGAAATATGTAATACTTTTTTTTTCTTCCTTCAAATAAAGAGTACTTTCAATTCAACCCTTCATTTGTATTGCTTGCTGCGCCTGTGATATTGTGGTGATGTTCTCCCCCGCATAGGGGATACATTTGTGGACCTGTTACCTATGGTATACCTTGGTTTTAGGTACAGATAACAAGCTTTGGTCAGGATACCTGAAACAGCCATGGCAAAGTGGTCGTGGGTGCTCTTGGTATTGGGAAAAGGAATGTCGTAGAGCAGCTGGGCTCCTGGGGCATGATGAGATGGTATGTTTGTGCTAAGAAACTTAGCTAAGGATATTTGTGGGTCTATTATCCTTGGCGTACCCGGGTTTAAGATACGGATAATAGGACGTACTTGCTCAGAGGTAATGAGGACATGGCAAGTAGAAAAGTTTTTTAGACGTAGAGTTTTCCTATTCAGAGGTAATGAGTACATGGCAGGAGTGAACTCGACGGAGGGTATTTGTGGTCAACAGAGGACATTTGTGGTCAACAGAGGACGTTTATGGTCAACAGAGGACATTTGTGGGCCTATTACCCTTGGCGTACTCCGGTTGTGGGTACAGATAATAGGTTGAAAGGGGATCATCATACTTACTCAGAGGTAATGGGGACATGGCAAGTATGAAGGTTTCTTCGACGGAGCCTTCCCATTCAGAGGTAATGAGGACATGACAGGAGTGGGCTCAATGAAGGAGGGCACATAGAACGACTCAGAGGTAATGAGGACATGGAAGTTCTATTTAAGGGTGATTTGTTTTTGGCGGAAGTGGAACGACTCAGAGGTAATGAGGACATGGCCATTTTGGAAATTTGTGGATCGATTACCCTTTTTTGTGCACTGAAAGTGCGGGTATTGGATCATGGGGGAGGATCTCCTCCAGGAAGGAAGTTCAGAGGTATGATCATACATAACTTTCTATCTGAAAGAGTGACCGAAATGTGAGTTCAGAGGCACCAGCGGGTACATGACTCGAGAATCTGGAGAATGGTGAGCGTGAGTTCAGCGGTACCAGCGGGTACATGACTCGAAAATCTGACAAACTATGGGGGTGAGTTCAGTGGTATCAGCGAATACGTAACTCAAAAATCTGGAAAACTATGGGGGTGAGTTCAGTGGTATCAGCGGATACGTGACTCAATAATCTGGAGAATGTTGTTTAGACATAATATTTCTTTAGGAACTTGACGTTGACGGGCAACATAAGCAAGTCTTCGTTTTGCTTAGCGAGGCGGTAAGCACCGTTGGAGAACACGGCCTCGATGACAAATGGACCTTCCCATTTTGGCTGGAACTTGCCGGCGGTCTTGTGAGTCATGACCATTGGCCTCCGGACTGTCAGAACAAGATCGCCCACTTGGAATATTCTAATTTTGACCTTCTGGTTAAAGGCTCCTGAGATGCGTGCTTGGTATAGCTCGATTCTTTGCTGAGCTAGGAGGCGCTTTTCATCTAAGGCCTCCAACTCTTGTAGTCGACGTCGGTAGTTGTCATCCGTCGTCAATTGATAAGTGAGGGCGACGCGGAGTGAGGGTATTTGAGTCTCTAATGGGAGAACTGCCTCACTCCCGTATACTAGAGAGAATGGTGTGTTTCCAGTAGCTGTTCGGACTGTAGTACGGTACGCCCATAAACACTCGTCGAGTTTCTCGTTCCAGTCGCGTTTGTTAGAGGAGACAAACTTCTTGAGGAGTTTGATGATTGTTTTATTGAATGCCTCTGCCAACCCGTTCGCCGTCGGGTTGTACGGTATCGAAGTAACATTCTGAATACGGTGCTTATCGCAAAATCGATAGAAAGCGTGGCTCACAAACTGCGGACCATTATCATGGATGATCCTTCGGGGCAGTCTAAAGCGGTAGATGACGTAATGCTTAAGGAAACTGATCACGTTTGAAGTCTTGACTTCTGCGATTGAGATAGCTTTCGTCCACTTGGAGAAGTAATCAGTGATCGCAAGTATGAAACGATGTCCTCGGGAGGAAGGTGGAGTGATTGGACCAATGATATCCATTCTCTATGCTTCGAATGGCCAGGACGCCACTGTCGGATGTAAAAATTCAGATGGTTGGTGAATGAAGTCTGCGTGGACTTGATAGGCTTTGCATTTTCTAGCATAATCTATCGCATCTGCCACCATCATGGGCCAATAGTAGCCCATTCGTCGAAGACGGTCTTGCAATTTGGGATCGGGCTGGTGGGCCCCGCAGACACCGTCATGAGCTTCTCGTATGGCTTCTTTGGCTTCTGCGTTTGACAAGCACCGGAGCAGTAATCCGTCGTAGGAGCGGCGATACAGTATTTTCATCTCTGTATCGTAGAAGAATCTGAGAGAACGCCGTCTGATAGAAGTGGCTTCCTTTGGGTTCTCGGGCAGGATGTCGTAGACGACGAAGTCGATGAATGGTTGTCTCCAATCTGGGGCATCATCGATCGTGTCGGCGGAATAACTCGCCACGAATTGCACATTGTTCTTGGGACAGACCAGTTCGTGGCCTGTCACATCCACTGATTGGCGATCATTGTTCGGAACTGCTAGGGAAGCGGCAAGACCAGCTAGGGCATCAGCTTCGATATTTCGGAGTCTGGGGACATGTTCGATGAAGATCCCTTCGAATGACGAGATGATGTCAATCGCTATTTGGTGATAAGGGATCATGTCTTCATGGCAGACTTCGTATAATCCCCTGATCTGATTGACGATTAGTTGGGAATCGCCGTATGCTTCAAGGTATTCTACCCCCGGCTCTCTTGCAAGTTGGAGGCCAATGACCAGAGCGTTGTACTCGGCCACATTGTTAGAACAGGGCTCTATGAGGGAATAAGCGCGGTTAATCACCAATCCGGAAGGGGAGACCAGCACTACCCCGACTCCGACGACTATATTTCCTTTAGGTCCGGTCCTCGAAGCACCGTCGAAGAACATTCGCCATATATCATCGTGAGAGGTTGCATGCGAGTCGACGACCTCATCTGGGATCTCTTCATATATCCTGGAGGACTCCGAGCCTGGGTGGGCTGCTAAGAAGTCTGTCAGGGCTTGACCTTTGACTGCCTTTTGGGGGACGAAGATCATATAATAAGGGGACAATAATATTGTCCATGTAGCGAGGCGAGAGCTGAGTGCCCCTGGTTTAGTCATGAGGATCCTGAGAGGGTTGACTCGTGAGATCACATGTATCGTTTGTCCGGTGACATAGTGTCGCATTTTCTGAATGGCGAACACCAGGGCAAGGCATTCCTTCTCCACAGCGGTATATCGGTGCTCTGGCCCAATCATCATTCGGCTGAGGTAATATATGGCTTGCTCATGGCCTGTATCGTTGTTTTGTGCGAGCAGAGCCCCGAGGGAATGTTCCATTGCTCATACATAGAGCAGGAATGGTTTTCCAGAAACCGGGGCCACCAGGACTGGAGGGTTTGACAAATATTCTTTGATGCTGTCGAAGGCGCGCTGGCATTCTTCATTCCATACGAATGAGACGCCTTTCTTCATGAGATGGGTGAATGGTCGACAACGCCCGGAGAGGTTGGAAATGAACCTCCTGATGTAAGCTAGCCTCCCTTGAAGGCCTCTGAGTTCGCAGAGATTTCTCGGGGGACCCATCTCCATGATTGCTTTCATCTTCTCAGGGTCTACATGGATACCCTGTGCAGTGATGATGAAGCCCAAGAACTTCCCGCTGGATACGCCCAGGAAGGACTTCGTAGGGTTCATTTTCAAATTGTGCGCTCGTATTAGGTCAAATACCGTCCTTAGATCCTGCAGATGGTCTCCTTTGCAGCGACTCTTAACGGCTATATCGTCAACATAGCACTCCACTGTCTTGCGTAAGTGGTCTCTGAAGATGATGCTCATGGCTCTTTGATATGTGGTGCCGGCATTCTTTAAACCGAAAGGCATGACTGTGTAGCAGTACGTGCCAATTGGTGTTCGAAATAATGTATGCTTTTCGTTGTCAGGAGGCATTTTGATTTGGTTGTACCCCGAGAAGCCATCCATGAACGACATACGTTCGAAGCCGCAGGTATTGTCGATCATGATGTCTGTGATAGGAAGGGGGAATTCATCTTTGGGGAAAGCCTCGTTTAGATTGCGGAAGTCGATACAGATTCGAATCTTCCCATTCTTCTTGAGGACGGGCACTATATTGGCGACCCAATCGGGATGTTGTTCCTCACGAATGAAACCACTGGTTATCAGTTTGTTGACTTCGGCTTCGATCGCATCCATGATGCCCGGGCGGAAGCGTCGCTGTTGTTGTTTGACTGGCTTCGCATTCGGCCGAATATTGAGTTTGTGAAGAGCAATGTCGGGATTTAACCCTGACATATCTTCATAGCTCCAGACGAACACATCAATGTATTCTCTGATAAGTTCCAGCAGTGATTTTCGCTCTTCGTCTGTTAAGCTTTTACTGACAAAGATTGGCTTTGGAGAGGATTCGCTGTCGAGGTCGACCTACATAACCTTATCTTCGGTAGGAGGTTCTCTCTGCTCGAACCGCTTTTCCCATTGTGCATCTAGCTGTTGGGCCCACGGCTCTAGTTCGAGGATTTCAGGAATGTTTTCGTCTTCTTCGTAAGCGTCGGCGAATGCCATATTGGCCGACAGGACTTGTCTGAATATGTCTCCGATGCTGGTATCCGAGTCGGAGGTTGGTGATCTGGTTGAATGTGACTGCCAGTCACACTCCTTATCTGAACTCTCAGGGGTCATCGTGGGAGTTACATACCCTAGTCCACATCGAATTTTGCTATAGTAGTCCCGTGGCTTGCCAGCCGGAACTGGCGGCTTCAAAGGTGATCGTCGCCCAATGCCGTAGCTCAAACCTGGCATCGTCTCGAGATCATACCCCTGTTTCTGCATGAGATATTTAGATTGAGGGCTATAGAGATACAGAGGCAGTCTCCCGATATCTGACCCGAGGTCGGCTTCCTCTATGGTGAAGGGATGCGGGTCGTCCTTCCGGCCGGAAATGATCGGATGATCTCCTTCCTCGATTATGCGGTACGCGTCTTCTGCTGGGATAAGCTGGATTGCGGTATGCACATTTGTCACCTGTGTGTGTAGGTGGATGCCTATACCATGTTCCATAGCGTATATTGTACAAAGCTTATTAAGCTCGATGTAGTTCAAAGATAGCCCTTTATTGATGAAATAAGGTATCTTTTCTAGGGGGATTACATCATCTGCGGAAGGAACATTAGTATGGGCAGCCACATACTTGGCTAGCTCCGGTTCCTCTTCGGCAACCCCCTGCGTGAATGAAGACTGAGAGGACGACCTGGGAAGCTTGATTGTCAGTGGTTCAGTTGATGGTGCAGAGCGTGGAGTCGTTGGCAGACTAGCGACCCCCAGTTTGGTACTCGATGTAGAGCAAGGAGTGGCCGGTTCGCTAGAAGTGTCAGACCTCGCATCGGGGTGACGACCCTTCTTGGGAAGGCGTATCGTCAGTGACCTATCGGAGGGATTGAGCTTCTCCGTTTGGGGTTGACCGACTCTCTGCAGTCTGATTGTCAGTGGCATCATTGTGGATCTTGGTACTTGGCCAGACCTTGGCAGCCGGATTATCATCTGCTCTTTCTGTGCCGAGAGGCTGATCGCGTCCCTCCATAGAGTGGCAGTAAGGGGCACGGACTTGCCCGGTTTGCGAGCTTGGAGGTGGATCGTCAGAGGTTCCTCTGATCCTGTGGCTGTCTCGGTACCAGTTTGTACATCTCCTTCACCAAGATGCTTCTTCGATTTTTCGTACAGGCAGGAGTCTGAGTAGTAAGATTCGACCCCTTTGAAGGGATCGATGTCAGCAAATTCCGTCTTTACGAGGTCGTATTTGTCGACATATTTGAAGCACTGGTATAGCGTAGAAGGCACGATCATATAATCGTGTATCCATGGGTGCCCCAAGAGGATGTTGTAAGAAGTGTCTGCATCTATGACGTAGCAGGTGACTTCGGTTTGGAGATCGCCAATCTGACACTTCAGACGAATCTTCCCAATTGGGTAGCTCCTGCCCGAATTGAAACCGCTGATGGCGGTGCTTGTAGGTGTCAGGCGATGCATTAGGATGCGGAGATGATGTAGCAGACCCTTCGGGATAATGCTTATGGAAGAGCCAGGATTTATGTGCATCCGATGCACCTTTACGTCGCCGATGTATTCCGTGTAGTACAGCGGGCGATCGTGTAGGTTGGTTTTGATGAGCATGTCCTGCGGAGTGAAGACGATGTTGGGCATTACTCCCGTGCAGGCACTGTCTTGGAGATCCACGGGTGAGTCCTCCCCGGTGAGGTTGAATTGAGCCAGATAGACATCGACATTTTGGAGTGCTTCGCTTAATGCAATACGAACGTCCTTGGAGAGCCTTAGGAGTTCGTACAGTGACAACTTGGCCGGTGTGTTAGCCAATTACGCTAAGATGTCAAAGTTGTAGGGCCTCTCTAGCCCTTGGGCTGCCTCCTTTCGGAGGGATTTGTCGAAGCGAGTCTCCCTTGGCCTAGGCTTGTCGGTCGTCGAAGGTTGAGCCGGTCCCGGAGCATCAGTTGTAGTGGATTGATAATTTTTAGCTGGATCGTCAACTATAGGTTGGGATTGTCCTCTGGACCGCGTGACGACGGCTGTAGCTTTCTCGTTGTCTGCCGAGATTGTATGGCAGGTCCTGACTTTTCTATTTTTCTTCTTGTCGGTGGAAGATGGTGTGGGCCGAGTCACTTTTGACACCAAGTCTGGGTGGATCCACATGACCTCCCCTCGTGATGTGGTGAGGGGTACTAGACCGGCAGCCTGGTCTCGAGGAGGTGGAAGATTGGTAATCTCCATTATCGCTAGAGGGACGGGGATTACCCCGTCCTGAGTCTCCGTCGGAGGAAAGTTGTCGAATTGTACGGAGACCATATTGGACGCCACGGTTACCTCTTCGAAATCGATGGCCAGAGCGTTTGAATCGATGAGGTTTTGGATGTACCGTTTCAGCTGGTAGCAATCGTGTGTAGCATGATGGACATAGCAATGATAATGGCAGTACTTTGGATTCTCCATCTCTGTCGGCCGCGGTTCTCGTCTTGGTGGAGGAAGCTGAATTCTGTCCCCTTGTATGAGCATGTCCAAGATGGGCTTGACATGACCGTCTTCGAAGGAGTAAGTGATTTGCGGCCATTGTTTGTCTGCTGGCTTCGGCTCAGGTTTTTGTGCTATATCGGCCACCATAGCCTGCTTTCCTTTGCTATCCCGATTGTTGGAGGGGCTACCCCCATTATCGTTGTTGGGACGCTTGCCCTTGTTTTTTCCTTCTGAGATGTGCAATCCAAGTTGGCGAGCCTTTCTCAATCGTTCTTCGACACTTGTGGCACTGATGATAAATGCCTTCTAGTCCTTGAATTGACTCTCGCCCATCCAGAAACTAATTGTTGGGAGAAATCTCTTTTGGCAAATTTCAATTAAGGAAGAATTCGGATTTCCGGAGGGCAGCTTCATGGCGGTTTGGCGGAACCGTTCAATGTAGTTCCTTGTCAACTCCTTCTCCCCTTGGACGACGTCCATGAGGGTGGACATGGTGACGTCCTATCCTACTTCGTAGAATCTCTCCAAGAACAGGCGCTTGAAGCCGACGAAGGAGTGGATGCAGTTGTCCGGCAAATTGCGATACCAGTCGAAAGCGACTCCTTCCAATGTCCCAATGAATAATCGCGTGAGGATAGCATCATCATGGGGCAGATGGTCGGTGGTGACCTCGAAGTAAGTGATGTACCGACCTGCTGAGGTCTTGCCATCATACGGGTTGATATTGAACGGCTTATATCTTGGTGGGAATGGAACATCCCTCCATTCGGCAGGGTATGATTGCCGCATTCTGAGGTCTTGAGCGTTTTCTCCGGCATGGAACATGGCTCGGAGCTCCTGGACCTCTCTTCTTACTTCTCGGGCCTCATCTGTTGCGGCAGGGGCTGTTATTTCGGGAGGATTATTGCCCGGGTTTGGTGCCGCTGAGTTCGAGTCCGCATTGACCGCGGGACCCGTGCTTGTTTGGCCAGGCGTTCCTTCTTGCAGAGTTGGAAGAGCGGCTTTGATTTCATCTACAGACTTGACCAAGGCCTGCAGTATAGCCTCCAAAGTGTCGATACGTTGGCGATCGCTGGAACCAGCTTGATTACTGTCCGTCATGAATACCGTCTTTATATGAGGAGTGATGGAAGGAACGGTGGAGGATGTGCCCTCCGAGTCATACCCATACACCGAGAAGTCATCGGGGTAGGTGGGAATGTTCTCTTCGGGCTCGGACTCGGAGGGAACGGTATCCCCAGCCTCAGAGCTTGCTTCGTCTTGAGAGTCATGGATGTCCTTGGGGACATCAGCGTCTGTTGTACCTGATGAGAGAGTTGTTTCCCCGGGCTCGGCTCCTTGAAACATCGAATTATTCTGGATGTTCGGAGGAGTGCTACCTCCAGTTTCCATGACCCCCAGCGATGTGGATGATGAATTTCCTATTGCAGCAGATTTCGTCTTTGAACGGGTGTGTTGGAATACTCCGGTGGAGGACAGCCGTTTAGACGACAGTTTCTTAGCTGTAGTGGTTGATATTTTAGGGCTGGAGATGCTTGTCTTCTTCCCTCTCCCCTCGGCGGGGACGTTCTGAGTGGAATTGCAGGAGACAACAGGAGGTGCCTCGTCCTCTGAGCTCGGATGTTGTAGTCTTTGGAAGACTGACGACCGATCTTTCGTTGCTGCCGCGTTGTTGCAACAGCAGTTGACGATGATTTGGATGCAGTAATGTCCAAGCGAGGACTCTTTGCACGCTGAAGCTCCTACTCTTTCCTTGCACTTGTGGAGGATCGCCTCACGCAAGTCAGAGGAACCACTTTGTCCTTTTGCCGCCGGGGGCAGGACTCGAGCGGTTCTATACAACTTTCCATCAGAGGCCCGTGTGATAGTCAACGGGACGCCCCAATAGTCAGAGGTTGGGACAGCTGACTGGGCTTGATGAGCCCGCGCTGCCCTAGACTCCTTTTTTTTAGCACTTGCGGGTGCGTAATAAGAAGAGTCTAAGTTGAATACCACAGAGTCTGGCTTATCATCTAGAGAACCATCAGGGTCAGGACCGTATGAGAGACGGTCGAAGACTGATCGAGAGGAGCGTGAAACGGACGCTATGCGGCTAGGGTTGGAAACCGTACAGGCTGTCTGCATGCGGTTGTCCTTAGCTGCCGGATGAGTTGCTTTGGTGTGATTAGTAGGAGTCACGATCGTGCAGGCTGGCCGCATGCGGTTGGCAATTGTGGCCGCATGAGTTTTCTGCAAGCGATTGACTTCAGTAACCGCATAGGCTTCATCCATGTGGTTAGCGACTGTAGCCGCATAAGCTATGCGGCTGACAGATGTGACCGCATGAGTTTTCTTCATGCGGCTAGCGAATGTGGCTGCATGAGCTTTTTCCATGCGGCTAGCACCCTTATGCGGCTCGGATCGCGTAGAGTTCCTCTTTGCCCCTGTAAGTCCAGCATCATAGTGTTTTCTTCTACCAGACTTGGGGACAGCAGAGTTACCTACGGTCTGAAGTAGGGCCGCAGGAGAGTCTTGCTCGCCGTCTTGAACAACAGAGGGTATCTCTGCAAGAGCTTCAGTAGGAACGAAGGATCGGGGTCTCCACTCCTTGCGGGCCTTCTTTGTGCGGGCTCGCTTCTGGACCGGGCCGGCGCTCTTGTCGGAGAGCATTTTTTCGAACGCTTGTTGGTCGAACCGGGCGACCATCTTTTGTTGCATGGAGCCAAGCTTGGTTGCATCCGATTGCGTCACCAACTCCTCAGCCGTGGAGAAGTTTGTCTCCAGCAGAGTCGCCATCGTGTTTGCCATTGATTGTAAAAGTACAGAACAGTTTTATGGGAGGACTGAACTTAGACTCACAATACAAACTAGCTTGTACAAAGAAAGCCTAGGGACGAAAACCTAGGTACATCAATCTAAGTACAATTGTTTATTTTAGATTCTGGAGGATGACGATAGAGGCTCGGAAAGGCGACGGCAGCCCTACCTTACTCCTTGGACGATCGGTATGCAGCCTTGGCTCCTGTGACGAGATGGTTGGCGTTGATGAAGAAATGCTCCTCCTGCTCTCCTCGTATTGCTCTTCTGGCTTCTCTCTCTCTCTGGATTGATCTCTGTGGATTCTTCTCTCTGACTATCGGGGGAGCCTCTCTGTATGGGCGTATCTCTCTCTGACAGTATATCTTCACAAGGGAATGGCACCTTGCTATTTATAATAGTGGGATGTGATCATTAGGGTTGCCAATGATTGCCTCTTGGAGATGGCGGCGGCCTGTGGATTGGTCAATCTAGGCCGTTCATTCTTGATTATGACGAATCCGAACCATTGAGTGTAGATTACACCAAATCCCATCAGCAATTAATGCTGATTGGAATAAATCTTCCTTATAATGATCTTCTGATGTCTGCGAATAAATTAGATTTATTCTCCTGCCACGTGTCCCAGATTATTGGGATTTGACCCAATCTTTGATTGCAGTAAATCTGAGAAATTGATCGGCTTAGGACACGTGTCCTAGGAGCCACTGGGGAGATCTGAACCGCATGACGAGTGAGCCGCATATGATTTTGGGCCGCATATGGTTAGGGCCACTTGTCAGGGCTGCCTGGGTAGTGGCCCTCCCTCGAGCTTTTGAACCACATGGAGGTGATCATTGCGAGCCGCATAGGGATACATCCGCCTGAGCCGCATGGAAATGGTCCTCTTGAACCGCATGGGAAGGCCTCTGCTTGAGCCGTATGAGGCTGTCTCGGCCTGAGCCGCATAGGACGGCTTCATTCTGAGCCGCATGAGAAGGCTTTGCTCGAGCCGCATGAGGCTGTCTCGGCCTGAGCCGCATAGGATGGCTTCATTCTGAACCGCATGACAAGTCTTTGCTCGAGCCACATACGAACGCCCACGTGGCAAGGCCATGTGGCACTTTTATGGCTCTCGGGGGATTTCTGTCAGAGATCTCTTTTCTCTTCCCTAGAAGTTTGTCATTATGACAGAGTCATAATTACTTCTTTTTATGTCAGGACTGTCACTTTTTCAGAGTTGTCAGCCGTCAAACAATTAATGCAAGAGGACAGAGGAGAGGGCTGTCCCGCCACGTGTCTTCTGAGCCGCATGGGATGTCTTGGGCCGCATAGTCCCTTATGCCGCATGACTCTCTGAGCCGCATGGGCTTTCTGAGCCGCATGGGGTTCTTTGGCCGCATGGGTTATTTTCTTTAATATTTTCCATGCTTCTACACGCATAGATATACATGTGAATATAAATATAGATATAGATATATATGTGAATATAAATATATTGTGTACATGTATGTATATATATATATATTTTATATATATATATATATATATATATATATATATATAATATATTTTTTTTATTTTATATATATATATATATATATATATATAATATATATATATATATATATATATATATATATATATATATATATATATATATATATATGATTAATAATATATATATACATGAATATGTGTATAGGTGTATTTATATATAAATATATAATATAAATATGTACATATGTGTGTGCGTATATATACATATATATATATATGTGTGTATATATATAAGTATTTTGTGTGTATATATATTAGCTATATATGTATGTTTATATAAATATAAATATACGTATATAAGCGGGTATATAATATATATATATGTATATTATGTGCGTATATATATATACGTATAAATATATATATTGGTATTTATATATATATATATGAAGATATACATATATATGTATATATGAAAAGAATTGTTAAAAGGGAGAAAACCAAACAGAGCCAACAGGCCCATCCCACACCACAGCCTTTCCATCCCAGCCCATGGAATAGGGCCTTAAGCCGACCCCCACAAGAGAATTGCAAGCAAATTCCCCACAGCAGGAATGCATTAGAACCCGACCCAAACCGTATATACATAAGTATATACAGTACGCGCGAACAGAGGGATGGAGAGTTCCTCGAAAACCCTAAATTCTCGACCTCTCCAGCGCCGACCCAGGCAAACCCCCTCCCCATGCGCATGCACAGGCGGCCGAGCGCGGCCAGGCATCGTCGGAGTCGGCCACGGCCGCTCTGAGAAAGCACTCGCGCGCGCGCGAAGGGACAGGGAGCAAACGACGGGAGCCCGACTTCGCTGGACGAGTGCGTCGTCCACAAACGTTCTTACCTCAAACCGATTTCTCAGGTGCGTCACTAACCTAACCATCTTCGACTCTGTTCCAATAGTTCATAAGCATCTGACATCGGTCGCCCGAAAATTCAATGCGAAGTCAGCGATAAACTACTGTCACAATTGACAGAAGTTAGACTCAGGTACCCGTATTTGGTGGTATTTTCTGATCAACCTAATAGTAATTTGCAAAAACTCCCTAAACAGTAAAATCGACCACCTGTAGCTCTTTAGTTTTCTATTTGTGGTTTAATTTTTTAGATGCGGTATGCATATTTATTCGAATCCAAAGTTTCAGAAAAAACTGTTTTTAAATAGTAAAAATTTTAAAAAATTGCTCCACACGACGTGCGTCTCGCCATTCCGGGCGACATGGTCGCGAACCGAAAGCATCGAAAGTTGCGTAACGGCTTCGTGGTCGTGTGGGCTTTGACGGAATTCAAATTGGTCGCGTGTGCGCGACGAATTTGATGCGTATCCGTCGAAATTTACCGTATCGTGCACTTTGCAAATTTTCTAATTACTTTGCGCACGCTCGTCAGATCGAGACGAAACTTGCGCCAACAGAACCGTATCGTTTTTCTGGTCCTGTATGCCATGTTTGGTCCGATTCTGAGACAGTTGATAAAATCACCGTTTTGCAGACGCTACGGTTCCACTCAACGGGCGATTTTGTGCACGGCCCGTCGGAATCCAACTCTGGACATACGGTTGGATTCGTATCAAAAAACCGGATCCATAGACATGTAGTTTGTTGACCTTAGAGACCGTTGACTCTGGTACGTTTTTCAGTGCAGAGCGGGTCCAACGGCGGATACCATTTTGTCTGAAATTACCGTTTTGCCCCTGTGTCCAGAATTGGACTTAAGGACAGGCAATCCTAGCTAATTTGACTATTCCGAGAATGTTGGTACTGTTTATTTCAGCATCTGGAGACTTCTGCATGTGTTGACTGATTGTGGCTCTTTGAGTGGTATATTATTATTGGTTTATCCAGCTAAGGACCTCAGGCAAGTGCACTTTCTGATTGCTTTCCGATTCATAGTAGTCTTTTCATTTCATGTCTATACATATAGCTTGCTGCTTGTTGACACGCTCGTCACAAGGAGTAGTCGGGAGAGGAAATATCTTAGTTACATGTGAACTACCCAGAACTTTTCCATGAGTCTATTCTTGAACGATAGCAGCTGCACACGACACGTGCAGTGAGCCGTATTTACCCCTAGCCGTTCACATGTCGAAACAAATATTTCACACCACCTAGATAGATGTCTTTTATTAGTTTTTCCTTGTTTACTTCTCTATCGTGCTATGTCATCAGTTTTCTTACTAGCTTTCATATTCCATATGCTATTTTCGTGTCTTGTTAATTCTATTGTGTTTTGCATTGTCGTCGGTTTGTGTACTTGTTCCATTCCTGACTGGAAACCAACATTTTTCAGGTTTAGCCGCGATCATTCTTAACACTGGAAAGATTTGAGTATGTTGAGGCCAACCTAGAAGTAGATAGCCATTGTACCATTTCATTAATTGTAAAACTTTGTATTTTTCTTTAAATATAAATGTTGTAACTTTTGTAATAAATTAGAAATATGAATGAGCAGTAAATATGATATTTTTTGAGCATTTATTTCTTGCGGGCTTGACAGCGTTCTACCACCGACTCTGCGGCGTAGGCTGGCTTGGACACGTCTCGTATCCGAAAACCGGGTGCGGGTCGTGACATGGTGTGCACCTACACATGTAGGTATGTATAGAATATTAGACAAATAAAAGATGGAGTAGTATGATGTCCTGTACACACAGACAGCCTCTATGTGCCCAGGCAAAGTAGGGAAAATTAATTCCTTATACAGGCACAAGCATGCATTGAGTGCATAGCACAGTAAGGTACAATAGATAGGTAAGTCCTACACACAAGAATACGGAGCTTTAGTGTGTTGACCCAAACTGGATCACAGTCAACCTGATCTTGATAATTAACAAGGCGATATCCGTTATGATCCAACTTGACACATCTGATGGAACTGGAGATTCCCAGGACCCTTCCTTTGGTGTACGTATTGATCGATAGAAAGTTAAACAGATCTAATACGTGTTCTAACCCTTCATAGGCAGAAACTAGGGTTCATGAATTATACCTGGGGCAAAAAGGAGACAAGTGATTTCTGGCAATCTCGAGCGGACGACCCCAAGATCTTCTGCACGTATTCCTTCCTCGAGTTGGACGTCGTGTGGGCGACGATCTCCCAACCTTTTTTTCTCCTTGGCAGCCCTCTCTTTCTCTCCTTACGTGAATCACGAATTTATAGAAAGTTTCAGATTTCTGATCCGTAATATAGTGGCCAGAGAATAGAGGATATATTTAGGCTACGGCAGGGACCATGAGGAGAAATTAGGGTTAGGCCTCCTAACGGATCTGGATATCCCGTGTTCAGTCCGAACACACAATCCAGGCCCATTAACAATAGCTCGGTCCACTAATGAGCTATTGTTGCACTACCTCCTTAATACCAAATTATGTTTGTAGGCTCCTTTTATTATATGCTCGTTTGGCTCCCCATGTTAAGATATCGTATGTCCGTCGATCAAATTAAGTTACTGACAACTATATTGATTCGACATCTTTTATCCTTAAGTAGTACCGCTCAACTTTATTTGTCATGTCGGATATAATCCACCGGCAGGATTTACATGACAATCCTTATGAGCTCCTTAAGGGGACATCATCAACCCAATGTATCGGGACATAGATTCCATTTACAATCAACAGCCCATCATACATACAATGTTATTATCCAATTCATAGATGTTGTTAATCCATAATGAATCTTACTCTTTTATGAATTAAAATAATGCACACTACATATACATGTCCGTTATTATATCCGGGTTAAGAGTACAAGCATCCATAATAACAGAGGTGTTTGTTCTCTTATGTAGTCGGTACAAAGAGAACAACCTCAAGTGGTCCTGTTCAATATACACAAAGTGTACTAGTGTAAACCTATAGTCAAGATAGACTAACACCAGATTACACTATAACCTTTCCAATAGATTGTCCAAGTCCATCTAGGTTGTGAACTATTTATATACTCATAGGGAACTGATAATATGATCTTCTGTGTGACACTACACACCATATTATCTACAATATAAAATATCAGACATTTGCATTAACACTTACAAAAAATACAATATGCAAACATTTGCCCATATGATTCTGATTCAAAATTTAAGGAAATAAGGTTACTAAAAAAGTGATGCTTTTAGTATATAACCCTAACAATCTCTCACTTATACTCAAAGCATTGCTTTTCAGTATGCTGTTACAAATCTCCCACTTATACTTAAAGCCAGGCTGCTACACATCTGACTCCCATTCCCTCAACATGACTATCAAAAGCCTTAGCTGGTAAGCTCTTTGTAAAGGGATCAGCTTGGTTGTCGGTTGATGCTATCTTGATCACAGCAACTTTTCCTTTCTTTATGAAATCTCGTATCAGGTGGTACTTGCGCTCAATATTTTTGCCAGACTTATGGTCTCGTGGTTCCTTTGAGTTTGCAACTGCACCATTATTATCACAATAAAGTGTAATAGACTTAGGCAAACTAGGTACCACATCCAAGTCCAACAAAAAGTTTCTGAGCTAAACCGCTTCTTTGGCTGCCTCAGAGGCTGCCACATACTCGACTTCCATGGTGGAATCAGTAATACATTTTTTCTTGATACTCCTCCACACAATGGCTCCACCTCCTAAAGTAAACACATAACCTGAGGTAGATTTCCTGGAATTCCTATCTGACTGAAAATCTGAATCTGTATACCCCAAGGGAACTAAACTATCTGCCTGGTAAACTAGCATATACTCTTTAGTCCTTTTCAGGTACTTCAAAATATGCTTTACGGCAGTCCAGTACTCTTATCCTGGGTTAGACTGATATCTGCTGACCATACCTACGGCAAAGCAGATGTCTGGTCTCATACATAGTATTGCATACATTAAGCTTCCTACTGCTAAAGCATAAGGAACTGCCTTCATGTTCTCTATCTCTTTAGGTGTCCTCGGATACTGCTCCTTTGATAGAGCAATTCTATGTCTAAAAGGTAAGAAACCTTTCTTAGAATTTTGTATACTAAAACGAGTTAGTACAGTATCGATATAGGAAGCTTGGGATAAGCCCAACATCCTTTTCTTACGATCTCGTAGAACTTTGATCCCAAGGATGTGACCTACTTCTCCCAAGTCCTTCATATCAAACTGTTTGGATAACCATACCCTTACATCAGATAATACCTTCACATTGTTTCCAATGAGCAAGATGTCATCCACATAAAGTACTAGGAACACTACCACATTTTCGTCACACTTTCTGTATACACATGATTCATCCTGACATTGATCAAATCCATAGGATTTTATCACCTGATCAAAACATATGTTCCAAGATCTAGAAGCTTGCTTAAGTCCATAAATTGACTTCTTGAGCTTACAAATAAGATGCTCTTGGCCCTTTTCAATGAACCCGTCTGGTTGCTTCATATAGATGTCTTCCTCAAGACTCCCATTAAGGAAAGCTGTCTTGATATCCATTTGCCAAATCTCATAATCGAGATGAGCTACAATAGATAAAAGAATTCGGATAGACTTAAGCATGGCTACATGAGAAAAGGTTTCCTCATAATTGTAGGTCATAAAAAATCAAGTTGCATCAATCAACAAAGTCAAAAATTCAAGATATTCATCATTTTGATGAGTTGTGCAGACAACAGATTGCGCAGACATCACTTTGCGCAGGTTGGTTTGCGGATGTTCCCAACTGCGCAGGCTGACGTGGCAGAAGTCATCATTGACTGAATCAAATCAGATCTTCCTGACAGCTGCCAACACGAATAACGAGGAGACTGTTCGTTTTTGACGCCGCACAGTGCTCGAGGGCGGCTGACAGGTGGCAGCGCAATCCGTGGTTGCACAAACCATTCATGCGCCATCCGTGGTTGCGCAAACCATTCATGCGCAGTCTGAGTCTGCGCAAACCAAAGTCTGCGCAGTTCACTTTGTGCATTCTACCAACATAACTGACCAATTACATGTGGCATTCATGCCATCAATTGCTCATTACGTGGCAACTGTCTATGCACGATCATGCGCATTTCAATTAAATAATGCCATGTGTCTCAGATAGTTGGCCCACGATCCAATAACTGCCTGCGCAGTCCAGTGCTGCGCAAACCAGTTGCTTCGCAAATCAGCTTGCGCAGTCCAAAATAACTGAAAGTTAGTTATTTTCAGAACTCTATAAATAGAGTTTTAAGTCTTCATTTCAAGGGGATCAAGATCAGAGATCAAAAATCAGAGAGTTCAGGAGTTCTTGCCAAAGTGCTGTTGCATTCTTTTGAGACTTTTGTCTTCAACTTCAGAGGCTTTTGCCTTCAGTTTCCAGAGTTGTTTTCAACTTCAAAGGCTTCGTCTTCAAAGTTCACATCGTCCAAGGGATAAAGCAATCGTCATCAAGATTGGATTCCTATAGTTGTAATTTTCCAAGAATTCTTGTAATCTTTATTACAGTTTGTATCAATAAAGTTTTATACTTTTGTTTTTGCAAACAAAATGGCGACTCTGCTGGGGACAACTTTCTCCTCCGACGAGGAAGTAGCAACTCAATGTGACGTAGCGTCTATCGGGAAGACTCAGAAGACGCTGGTTGTTAAGGTCAACCAGACAGCCTACGAGGCGATGCTCAACTCCAAGACCACTCCCCATACTGCAGTCACTTCTGCCAAGAGCAAAGTGCGCTCAGTTTGGGTTTCCAAGTCTGTTGCACAATCTGACAGTTTTGCCACCAAGGATGCTGTGCCAACTGTTGCACAATCTGCTAGTCAGACTGCTGCACAAACTGCTGTGTCAACTGTTGTACAGTCTGTCTCAGCAACTGCTGCACAATCTGTTGCAGTCAAGGCTGCACAGTCTGCTGCAACTGTTGCGCAAGCTACTTCATATGCTGTCTTGTCAAAACAGAAGACTCCTATGACTCTGGCGCAATTGGCAGTGGCTTTTCCTGCGCAAAATAGCACTCCAGTAACTAAAGTGCATCCCAAGCACTCTAAGACAAGGACTCTTGATGCACTTTCTACCAAAGTTTCTACTGCACAAATGACTAGTGCACCTTCCACCCATGCGCAAACCAAGTCTGCACAATCCAAGAAAAATAGCCTTTTGGCTAAATTCCCTTCTTCTCACAATAAAAGAAGAGATTCTACTCCTCTTCCTAAACACCCTATTGCTTCTGCGCAATCCACTGAGGGTAGTCCTTTGACTATTCCTCCTTCTCTTCAAAGCAAAGGAAAAGGTCCATTGGTCTTTTCTCAAACTTCCTTGTCTCATGACTTGGAAGATAACAGAGGAAAACGCTCTTTAGCTAACCCTTCATCTCAAAACAAGGGAAAAGGCCCTTTGGTCTTTTCTCAGTCTTCTTCAGTCTTTACTGCAGAGGATCCATCTCAATGTGTCTCGACACCAATCAGTTCGAGAACTCTGGCGAACAAGGATTCTTCTTTCCTTTATAACAAGAGTACTTGTACTAATCAAAGAGGTATTCTGCCTACTCCGATAGCAGAATTCCAGGACCTCCCGACTCTCCAAATTTGTCGTTCCAGACAGGGAAAACTGTTAGTGTCTCAAACAGAAACTCCTGGGGGTGAATTTGCTGACCTCAGAACTTATCTTAATCGACCCACTTCGTAAAAATGCAAACAGCCAATGCCGAAGGTCAAACATCATCAGAAACAAATCTCCAAGGTCAAAAATCCTGACACTTATGCCAATGAAGTGAGTACTTCCCTGTATACTCAAGGGACTAAACATTTGAAGAATCGGAATCATGTTCTAAATGTTATCAAAGAACAGATCCCTCGGAACTTTCCTCGTCCTGTTGTAGATCTTCGAGAACATCTAAGACAAAAATAGGATAATGTCTCAATATCTCCATCTCAACCATCTGATCATCACTGTAATCATAAAGTCATCATCCATTGCTGTTGTCAAACGACAAAACGATCTGTCTTCGATCGTTTAACTTTTGCTAAATCTGAACCTATGTCAGAAGAAGACGAAGTTTTGTATGCTTCTGTTAACATGACTTCCCGAGACACTGGGGGTAAAAGATGCTCTAAGCATGGTAGACTCTGCAAGCCAAGCCAACGGTATTTGGAATTACTTCAAGAATCTTCTGAAGGAGTATTTCAACATACCCGTTCTCGAAGCCGAGATACAATCGGTCAAAGGAATCTTCCTCAAAATCTTTTAAGTCATCTTTCTGTTACCCAGTCAGGAGATGATTCGTTCTCTGATTATGATGCATACAGTGAAAGCTCTGAACAAACAGTATCTTCCACTGTGCCAAGAGAAGTGACGGCTTATGTTGTCACCGATGATCCGGATGTTTCAACTTCCGCAAATCAAGAACAGCGAATTGCTGCACTTGAAGACAAATTAAAAACCATGGCTGAGATGGTTGCTAGTACGCATTCCATCATTGTAGCACAGCATGTTATACCACCAACTACACCTATTACTAGTCCAGAGATCATAGCATCTTCAATACCTGCCAATACTGGGCTGGGGGTAGTGCCTCCCCAAATGCCTCCTGTACAAGTGCAAGTACAAACTACGCCTAGCCAGTCAGGAGCTGGGGGTAGTGCTTACAACGCTGTTCTTTCTCCTATCACTACAACTCAACCTGCTCCTTCTTCTTCATCAGAAGACGCCAATGAAGCTGTCAAACTCTTACGAACCCAGTTTGAAGCATTTAAAGAGAAAGACAATCTACAAAGGTTGGGGATTAAACAGCCCTATCCGGTTGAATGGAAGGACGTCCCGTTTCCCCCAAAGTACAAAATCCCTACAATCTCTCTGTTCGATGGCAGTACTTCCCCGAGTCAATTCATCAATCATTTTGAGGTAATGACTGTTCAACTTCAGCCAAATGACGCTCTTCTTACCAGAGTGTTCGTTGGTTGTTTAGCCGGCGTAGCATACGACTGGTACAGAAGTTTGCCCGATGGTTGCATCACATCCTTTTCAGGTCTCAAACAAATCTTTCTGGAATGATTCTATGAAGGATTTAATGATATGACTATGTCAGCTCTCAACAAAATCAAACAAAAACATAATGAAACTGCTGAGAGCTTTATTGAACGGTTCCGCCGTGAAGCTTTGAAAATGCCTCCAGGGACTCCAGCTGCTGTCACTATTGATACTTGTAAGGCAAATCTTTTACCTATTATCAGTATGTGGACGGGATCTACCCAATTCCAAGATTGGCCCTCATTCATCGTCAACGCCAAAGCTGCTGAAGTAAGTGCCGACAAGTTCAAACAATTGGGGGTACAAATGTCTAACCCTGATCGCGATGAGCATCAGAATTCAGGTGGTGGCAATCGTCAGAATAATCGCAAAGCGAAAGAGACTTTGAACATTAACTTGAACAAAATAAAGAATCTTTGGCTGTCAATGTGGCCCCACCTACATCTATTTCTACTCCTTCTGTACCTCCACCGAGGGAACCTCGTCCAAAAGTAGAATATTCTTTTGATGAGAATGACACTGCAAGTATCTTTGAATGTTTACTCAAAAGCAATAAAATTCAACTCCCTGATCCAAAGAAACCTGATGAAGTCAATAAGACTGATCATCCCAAGTATTGTGTCTATCACCGATTCATTGGACATCCTACTCGAGCATGCTATGTGCTCAAAGGTAAAATTCAAGAGCTTGTCAATGCTGGTGTAGTCACTCTGCAACAAGATGAGAAGACTGTTACTGCAAATATAGTTTCAGTCCAGTTTGGAGATTTCCCTCCACAGATGATACAGCATGGTGTCATTCCAATTCCTAAAGCAGCCCTTGAGATTAAGAATCTCCCGCTTCCATCCAATGAAGGTCTTATTCCCTTATCTCTTGACAACGGTGAAATTATGTGGATCCATCCTGATCTTGCTCCAGAATTTGAGATATCTTCCAAGAAGAAAACTCGTTCTAAAGGCAAAACCAAGATTTGCAACATGGTATCTTTTGATCCCATTGTTGACGAAGAGAATCTGTTAGGCACCAGATCAGGGAAAGCTTATTTGAAAGATCATTCTGAAGGTCAAAAGGATCCTACTTCTTCTTCCGAACCTGCTTCGGCACAACCTGCATCTGCTGAAGAGGTCCCTTCTACATCTTCACCAGTTGTAGTATCAATTCCTCCTAAGCCAACAACGGCTGACAAAGGCAAGTAACAAGTTCGATTTGACAAACCTCTAAAGAAGTCATCTCCTACTGGGCTTGAGAAGCCTTACAACTTTGATATATTGGCTCAATTAGCCAATACACCAGCTAGGCTGTCAATCTTTGAACTTTTGCGTCTTTCCAAAGAGACACGAGAAACTCTAAGTGAAGCTCTGATGCAGGCTGAAACTTGCTTAACTCTTCTCAAGAAGCCAGAATCAGAACCAGTCTCTTGTCATCACTGTCATAGTGTCTTGGAACTGATCCCAAACATTACCTTCACTCAGGATGATATGCTAATGGAAGATAATAGACATGATCGTCCTCTTTACTATACAGGATATGTAGATTCAATGAAGGTTGATCGTATCTTGATAGATCCAGGATCTGCACTTAGTATCATGCCAAAGACTATGCTAGATGCGTTGAAGATACCGGTGCATAGTCTTTCAACTACAATCACTACTATCTTAAGATTTAACCAAGGGAAGAGTGAACCTTTGGGTAAGATCCGCCTGAAACTTCAAATAGGCAATCTTCGCACAAAGGTGACCTTTTATATCATTGACAATCATGGTTGTTCTTACAATGCTCTCCTGGGAAGGCCATTCCTCCATGAACACAATGTCATTCCATCAACTCTTTATCAATGCTTTAAATACGTTGATGACAAAGGACAAGTTCACAAGGAAGTTACGGACCTTTATCCTTTCAAGGGTGTTGAAGCTTATTGCAACGATGCTCGTATGTACAAGGATGAATTTATGAAGGTGGTATTGGCTATGGATGCTGAAGAAGATCAAAAAGCAGTACCTCAAGACACTCTTATCATACCTGTTAAGGGGCGAGTTTCTCATCCTCAATCTTCCAAGCCACTGGTTATTCACTTACCAGTTCAAAAGAAATCAGTTGATGCTGATGAAAATCAAAGGGAGTTCACCTCTTCTGAGCCACTTGTTATCGACTTACGTCGTAACAAAGACAAAAAGCAGCTCATTCCTTCTGAGCTACTTGTTGTTGATCTAAATCGCAACAAAGAAAAAAGAGAGCTCACCTCTTCTGAGCCACTTGTTATCGTCCTCCGTCGTAACAAGCCTCCTCCACGTTCTTCTTCTCCCCCTCTTGTAATCAATTTGACCAAACCTGCTAAGGTTAAAGGTCCTGTTGTAAATACTGATATACAAATCAATGAAAAAGCACCTACTTTCCAGTATATTGATGTTATTTATTATACTAAAAGTTATTTGGATATGTTAGATAGCTTCCAATTAATTACACTGGGAGTCGTACAATCTCTTCAGACAGAAGTCTCGCTTGAAGATCCAGATGATTCTTACCGTATTCACCCTTCTTTGAAGAAAGGTGAAAGTCCAGCATTTTTATATAAAAGACCGGAAACAAAGATTAACTATACGGATGATAGCAAAGTTAACTATACGGGACGTCTCCAGTTCCATCGTTATAGTCAACAATCAAAAAAACATCCTCCGAAAGATGGGTTACGACTTCAAGAGCGGCCTTAACTATGGTAAAGGTAGACGAACTCCCATTCGTACAACAGTTCCAAACGAAAAATCACAAATGTATTATGGCAGGACCAAGAAAGGTCTCGGATATACTTTTCCTCCACTGTTATCCCCAGCGGCTTTTGAATCAGATAGTGAAGAACGTTCTAATTCTTCTGATTCCAGATCATGGGATTCCGATACCAGCATCGGTGATCCATCGTATAATCGTATCTTCTAACATGGTCTCCGTTGAACTACCAGAAGGCTGTGATGAAGATGTTGAAGAAAGTCCGGAAACAGATCCTTGGGCTCAACATATGGATAACCAATGGGTACTTCGTTTTGAACAACGTGAACCTCCTACTGAAGATCAACTAATTCAAATTGATGTAGGGGAAAGTGATTCACCTCGGCCAATCTTTATTAGCAAGAATCTTCAAGAAGCAGATAAGCAAGAGTTGATTCTTCTTATTAAAGAATACATAGACGTCTTTGCTTGGAGTTACGAAGACATGCCAGGTTTAGATTCCAAGATTGCTACTCACAAACTGAACATTCTTCCTAATGCTAAACCGGTCAAACAGCAACAAAGGCGATTTAAGCCTGAAATGATGGACGCAATTGATGATGAAGTCAAGAAGCTCATCGCTTGTGGCTTTATTCGAGAAGAGCAGCATCCTGATTGGGTAGCCAATATCGTCCCAGTTTTGAAGAAAACTGGAAAAGTTCGAGTCTGCATCGACTTCCGAGATCTCAATGAAGCATGTCCGAAAGATGAATTTTCTCTTTCTATCACAGACGTTATGATTGATAATACTTGTGGGTTTGAAAGAATATCTTTTATGGATGGATTTTTCGGGTATAATCAGATGAAAATGCATCCTGAAGATGAAAAGCATACATCTTTCCGTACTTCTCGAAGAGTCTATTGTTATACAGTAATGCCATTTGGTCTTAAGAACGCTGGTGCAACTTATCAGCGAGCTATGAGTACCATTTTCAGAGAACATCTTCGTAAAACAGTCGAATGCTACGTTGACGATATTGCTGTTAAAAGTCGTCTAAAAGAAGATCATATCCAAGATTTGAGAACAATATTTAATCTCATGCGTCAACATCAGCTCAAGATGAATCCCACCAAGTCATTCTTGGGTGTCTCTAGTGGGAAATTTTCTCGGCTTCGTCATTACCTCTAAGGGTATACACGTGGATCCCGAGAAGATCAAAGCCATCCAAGAGATGCGTCCTCCACGCAACCTAAAAGAGCTACGAGGATTCCAAGGCCGACTTGCGTACATCAGGCGATTTATTTCGAACTTGTCTGGACGCTACAGACCATTCACTCAACTAATGAAGAAGGGTGCATCTTTTGTTTGGACTGAAGAGTGTCAACGAGCATTCGACGATATCAAACAATATCTTATGAACCCACCAGTTTTGGTGCCACTTATCTCTGGTATTCCATTCTTGATGTATGTCCGTGCTATGGACCATTCATTGGGTGCTTTACTTGCCCAAAAGAACAAAGAAGGCCATAAACAAGCTATCTACTATCTTAGCTGAACTATGATTGGTGCTGAACATCGTTATAGTCCGGTCGAGAAAGAATGCCTGGCTCTCATGTTTGCTGTGTAAAAGACGAGACATTATATCATTGGTCAACTATTCATGTTATATCTCGAGTTAACCCTCTCCGGGTACTCATGAAGAAACCTAGTACACTTAATTCTCGGTTGGCTACATGGGCAATCCTACTAGCTCAATATGACATGGTGTATGTTCCACAGAAATCTGTCAAAGGTCAAGCGTTGGCGGACTTCTTAGCAGCTCATCCTGTGCCTGAGACATCTAAACTCTATGACGAAATTCCTGACGAGACATTAGAAGTCAACATGATCTCCAAAGAGTTTCCAACCTGGCATCTATTTTTTGATGGTACATCAAGAATTGGACCAAATAGTGCTATAGTGGCAGGTGTTGGAGTTGTTCTCGTTTCTCCAGACGGATTAACTATCCAAAGAGCCTACTCTTTAGATAAACCTTGCTCTAACAATGTAGCAGAGTACAATGCTTTACTTGTCGGCCTTCAGCTAGCTAAACAACTGAATGTTGAATATCTGGAAGTCTATGGTGATTCTAAACTGGTTGTGAACCAGGTTAGAGGAACCTATGAAGTCCGTCATCAAGACCTGGTGCCTTATCATGAAGCGGCAATCAATATAGCTACATCATCCAAAGCTTTCTTCATCGATTATGTTCGACGAGCTTGCAATACTGAAGCCGATGCTTTGGCCAATCTTACAGCTGTCTTAGCCATCCCTATCAAAAGACATCAGGTGGTGGTTATTTCTAATCGAGAACTGTTCTGTATTGAGAATAATCGTAATATTGAATTTAGCAATCTTGCTGAGGTCAATGTTATTGATGACGATTGGAGAACTCCTTTTATTGATTTCGTAGTACATGACATACTCCCTGAAGATCCTAAGGAGGCTACAAGCATTCGACGTCGATCTCTACGATTCTATTACAATCAAACCACCAAAACACTCTATCGGCGAACTTATGATGGTCTTCTTCTATGCTGTTTAGCTGGTGATGAAGCCAAACAAGTGTTGCATGAAGCTCACGATGGCGTCTGTGGAGCACATCAACCTGGTCCTAAGCTACAGGATCGCATCCGACGCATGGGTTATTATTGGCCCTCTATGGTATCAGATGCCATTGAATATGAAAGAAAATGTTGTGCTTGTCAAATCCATGCAGACTTCATTCATCAACCCTCGGAATTCTTACACCCGACTGCTGCTTCCTGGCCTTTTGAAGCTTGGGGTATGGACATCATAGGTCCTATTAATCCTCCTTCTTCTAGAGGACATCGGTTCATATTGGCGATAACCGATTACTTCTCCAAGTAGGCTGAAGCTATACCTCTGGCTGAAGTCAAGACTAGCAGTATCATCAACTTCGTTAAACACCATGTCATCTATAGATTCGATGTACCTCGAAGAATCATTCATGACAATGGACCTCAATTCATTAGTCAGAAGTTCACTAGATTCTGCGATGATCATCGGATTAACAATGTTGCTTCGACGGCCTACAATCCTGCTGCTAATGGTTTAGCTGAAGCCTTTAACAAAACCATTATTAAGCTCCTTAAGAAATTTGTATCCACTAACAAACGGAATTGGAGCGAGAAACTTGGCGAGTGTCTTTGGGCCTATCGAACTACAGTCCGCAATCCCACAGGCTTTACACCTTTCTCTTTGGTGTATGGCTGTGAAGCTGTCCTTCCTTTGGAGTTACAAATTCCTTCTTTAAGGATTGCTATTGCCAATGAGCTCACGACAGAAAACAATGACCTTCTTCGACTTCAAGAGTTAGAGGCATTGGATGAAAAGCGGTTAATGGCTCAACAGCATATTGAGTTATACCAAGCCCGTATCTCAAAGACATTTAATCGTAAAGTGAAGGTCAGAGCCTTTCAGCAAGGAGAACTTGTTCTAACGGTCAGACGTCCTATGACTATGACTCATATGAGCAAAGGGAAATTCAATGCGAAATGGGAAGGTCCCTATGTTGTAAGCAAAGTCTTCTCAAACGGAGCTTATCAACTTTCAGAACTTGATGGTCGAGTTGCTATGATGCCTATCAATGGCAAATTCTTAAAGAAGTATTATGTATAAATGTAAATACTTGTAAATTATCAGACAGAATCAAGTTCATAAATAAAATTCAAATTTTATTATATGATAGTACATATTAAAGGTCACTATCATCTTTTTCTACATTGGGACGAGGGCCACTGCCGTCCTTCTTAAAAATGCGGTCAGCAAAAGAGCCGAGAACCTCCTTGCTGGATCCTACAAGAAACTTGCAGGCGGCCATCCTCATGGCTTCTTCTTCTTTAGTCTTTCCTGGTTCGAGCAGGAAGTCCAAAATATCCCGTGGTGGCTGGGGTGCAGATGAACCTTCGCCTACTTCTGCTTCCTTTGGCTGAACTGGATCGGCAGGGTGTTCTTTAATACCCTTCTGAACCTTCGAGACAGTCTCAACCTTCTTAGATGCTTCTCCGGAAGACATTTTTATGTTGAAGAGTAGAAGTGTTCGTTCCTGTCAGATTTTTGCTATATTTATAGACAGAAGTTCCTCAATTAATGAAGCATTACATTCATCCGACGGTTCATCCGTTCATTAACACCTGACGGTTCATCCGTTCATTTATTACACTCATCCGACGGTTCGTCCGTTCGTTAATATCTGACGGTTCATCTGTTCATCTATTTTGACGGTTAACCGTTCATTATTATCATTTGACGGTTAATTCGTTCATTTCAACATCATTTGACGATTTACCCGTTCTTTTCATTACTTGACGGTATTCCCGTTCATTCATTTTCATACATTGACGATTCATCATCGTTCATTTCTACATCGGCAACTTGTCGTTTTCGATTAAGTTGTCAATAAATATATCATATCTATTATTTATATCTGAATAAGTATGCAATAAATAATGGAGCCACAACAAATGTCTTTTATATCAAAAAAATGAGACATTACAAAAATGCAGCTACATCACAAAACCCAAATACAAATCAAGAAGGAGGGACAATCAGATTGTCAATTGCTGCTTCAATGTCTGCAGCTCTTCTTCGTGTGTTGACGTATTATTCGTTCTTGCCTCCTCCATCGCTTTCTTC
>JANAVB010009999.1:23522954-23684234 GCA_029216955.1 Iris pallida
GACGAAATTCCTGACGAGACATTAGAAGTCAACATGATCTCCAAAGAGTTTCCAACCTGGCATCTATTTTGATGTGGACATCAAGAATTGGGACAAATAGTGCTATAGTGGCAGGTGTTGGAGTTGTTCTCGTTCTCCCAGACGGATTAACTATCCAAAGAGCCTACTCTTAGATAAACCTTGCTCTAACAATGTAGCAGAGTACAATGCTTTACTTGTCGGCCTTCAGCTAGCTAAACAACTGAATGTTGAAATCTGGAAGTCTATGGTGATTCTAATGGTTGTGAACCAGGTTAGAGGACCTATGAAGTCCGTCATCAAGACCTGGTGCCTTATCATGAAGCGGCAATCAATATAGCTAATCATCCAAAGCTTTCTTCATCGATTATGTTCGACGAGCTTGCAATACTGAAGCCGATGCTTTGGCCAATCTTACAGCTGTCTTAGCCACCATATCAAAAGACTCAGGTGGTGGTTATTTCTAATCGAGAACTGTTCTGTTTGAGAATAATCGTAATATTGAATTTAGCAATCTTGCTGAGGTCATGTTTATTGACGATTGGAGAACTCCTTTATTGATTTCGAGTACATGACATACTCCTGAAGATCCTAAGGAGGCTACAAGCATCGACGTCGATCTCTACGATTCTATTACAATCAAACCACCAAAACCACTTATCGGCGACTTATGATGGTCTTCTTCTATGCTGTTTAGCTGGTGTGAAGCCAAACAAGTGTTGCATGAAGCTCACGATGGGTCTGTGGAGCACATCAAACCTGGTCCTAAGCTACAGGATCGCATCCGACGCATGGGTTATTATTGGCCCTCTATGGTATCAGATGCCATTGAATATGAAAGAATGTTGCTTGTCAAATCCATGCAGACTTCATTCATCAACCCTCGGAATTCTTACACCCGACTGCTGCTTCCTGGCCTTTTGAAGCTTGGGGTATGGACATCATAGGTCCTATTAATCCTCTCTTCTAGAGGACATCGGTTCATATTGGCGATAACCGATTACTTCTCCAAGTAGGCTGAAGCTATACCTCTGGCTGAAGTCAAGACTAGCGTATCATCAACTTCGTTAAACACCATGTCATCTATAGATTCGAGATGTACCTCGAAGAATCATTCATGACAATGACCTCAATTCATTAGTCAGAAGTTCACTAGATTCTGCGATGATCATCGGATTAACAATGTTGCTTCGACGGCCTACAATCCTGCTGCTAATGGTTTAGCTGAAGCCTTTAACAAAACCATTATTAAGCTCCTTAAGAAATTTGTATCCACTAACAAACGGAATTGGGCGAGAAACTTGGCGAGTGTCTTTGGGCCTATCGAACTACAGTCCGCAACCCACAGGCTTTACACCTTTCTCTTTGGTGTATGGCTGTGAGCTGTCCTTCCTTTGGAGTTACAAATTCCTTCTTTAAGGATTGCTATTGCCAATGAGCTCACGAAGAAAACAATGACTTCTTCGACTTCAAAGAGTTAGAGGCATTGGATGAAAAGCGGTAATGCTCAACAGCATATTGAGTTATACCAAGCCCGTATCTCAAAACATTTAATCGTAAAGTGAAGGTCAGAGCCTTTCCGCAGGAGAACTTGTTCTAACGGTCAGACGTCCTATGACTATGACTCATAGAAAAGGGAAATTCAATGCGAAATGAAATGGGAAGGTCCCTATGTGTAAGCAAAGTCTTCTCAAACGGAGCTTATCACTTTCAGAACTTGGGTCGAGTTGCTATGATGCCTATCAATGGCAAATTCTTAAGAAGTATTATGTATAAATGTAAATACTTGTAATTATCAGACAGAATCAAGTTCATAAATAAAATTCAAATTTTATTATATGATAGTACATATTAAAGGTCACTATATCTTTTTCTACATTGGGACGAGGCCACTGCCTCCTTCTTAAAAATGCGGTCAGCAAAAGAGCCGAGAACCTCCTTGCTGGATCCTACAAGAAACTTGCAGGCGGCCATCCTCATGGCTTTTCTTCTTTAGTCTTTCCGGTTCGAGCGAGAAGTCCAAAATATCCCGTGGTGGGGGGTGCAGATGAACCTTCGCCTACTTCTGCTTCCTTTGGCTGAAGGATCGGCAGGGTGTTCTTTAATACCTTCTGAACCTTCGAGACAGTCTCACAATTCTTAGATGTTCTCCGGAAGACCTTTTATGTTGAAGAGTAGAAGTGTTCGTTCCTGTCAGTTTTTGCTATATTTATAGACAGAGTCCTCAATTAATGAAGCATTACATTCATCCGACGGTTCATCCGTTCATTAACACCTGACGGTTCATCCGTTTCATTTATTACACTCATCCGACGTTCGTTCGTTAATATCTGACGGTTCATCTGTTCATCTATTTTGACGGTTAACCCGTTCATTTATTATCATTTGACGGTTAATTCGTTCATTTCAACATCATTTGACGATTACCCTTTTTCTTCATCATTACTTACGGTATTCCCGTTCATTCATTTTCATATACTTGACGATTCATCATCGTTCATTTCTACATCGGCAACTTGTCGTTTTCGATTAAGTTGTCATAATATATTCTATCTATCTATTATTTATATCTGAATAAGTAGCAATAATGGAGCCACAACAAAATGTCTTTTATAAAAAAATGAGACATTACAAAATGCAGCTACATCAACAAAACCCAAATACAAAATCAAGAAGGAGGGACAATCAGATTGTCAATTTGCTGCTTCAATGTCTGCAGCTCTTCTTCGTGTGTTGACGCTATTATCTTTCTTGCCTCCTCCATCCCGCTTTCTTCATCAAAAATGGGCATATCTACTGTCCTGCGAGTGATCTCTTCACCATGAGTGGTCTCATACTCATTCCTTTCTTCAATCAATGCATTAAATTGTTCAATCACCAGTTGGTGATTAACAGTTTCTTCTTCAAACTCTTGTTAGAGGCGAGTAATTTTAGCCTTCAGCTCAGCAAGTCGCCGTCCTTTGTTTTCAGCCACTAGGGTAATTGATTCTATTTTAGAATTATATTCAGCTGATTTTGCTGAATAAGCTTCTAACAGATTTTGAAGAGTTAACCTTTCCATATCAGCAGCTTGAGCCAGCCGCTCAAATTCAGCTTGTACTAAAGAATCTACATCTTTCTTCTTGAGTTCTTTATACTTCTTGATGGAGACTTCTAATTCATCCAGTATATATTCAAGGATAGTGGCCTGAGCTTCGTCTCCTTGGTCTCTTATGGCTCTTATCAAGAAAGAAGTGGGCTTCCTAACCATAATGAAGTCAGCCCCTTCTTTCTCTATCATTTTACGGATGAGAGATCCCAGCGACTCAAAAAAACATCGGGTAAAAGACTGGACCACTTGTTGATTGATGGCCAGAGTTCCAGGAGTCGCTGCTACTCTTGATGAAGACGAAGTAACAGGTTGCTCGATTCTTTTAGGTTGGACAATAGGCTCTTTAAATAAGGGAGCCAGAGTAGAGCTGGTTGCTCCTCCTGCTTGATCTTCTGCAAAAGTAAATTGTTATTTTACTAATTGATTGTTGAGCACAAAAAGATCAAATGAAAAGCAATTTTACCTTGGTTTGGTTTAACAACAAGTTCATTCCCTACTGGAATAGACTCCTGTTGAACAGAAGTAGCCTCCGCTGCAACAGCCTGGCTGCTGCCCGCCTCAGAACCACAAGATAAATGATGACTACTGCTAATAACCACCGTTGGTATAGGCACCATAATCAGGTCCGTTGGAGGTATTGGCAAAGTCCCAAGATCTGCAAATGAAGATATTAGTTATCAGTTTATTTTAAAAAAAGAAAAGATTGTTAAATCTCGTTTTATACCTTGAGGGTCGGTGGCAGGATTTTCTTTTAGCACACCTTCGTCGGCTACTTCTTCAGGAGATATTTCTATTTCAACATCGACAGCCTTTTCTGCAGACGCCTCCACTTCAATATCCTTTTAGGATTTGAAATATCATCGACAATATCAAGAGATCTGTGTTCTTCAGTTTGCTTTTTAGGATCTTGTAAATACTCATCACATTTTCGGATGAAGAACCTTCCTCGTCTTCTTCTTCTTCTTCTTCTTCTACTGCTGCATTTCTACTGCTAGTGGCAGCCTGATCTTCCTGCAAGCTATAACTGCAATCTTCCAGAGCTGCAATCATTTCACGGCCTTTGTCCTCACGAAGAGTCCTGGGAGTAGGAGGAGGTTGAGTAATATCTGCAATAGGAGAATGAGGTCGTACAACACTTTGTTCTTTCTCTAAGATATGTTCTCTAGGCTTTTCAATTCTTGGGGCAAAATCTCCCCTCTGTTCATTCTCCTCGAGAGTTTTGCTCCCTGATTCAGAAGTAGGTGTGGGAGATGCCATTAGAAGTCCTGCAGCAGCATCTACTGAAGTCAGAAGTTGTATAGAAGAAGACTCTTCCAAGACTCTTCTGGTAACTACTCTTTTCTTTCTGTGTAGAGGTCTAACAGGACTCTCTACATTTTCTGGCTCTGCTTACTTTTGCACGGAAGTTGGTGTAGTGGCAACTTCTTGATGTGTCTCGGCCAATTGCCGGGATTGAGATCTGGTAGTCACCTTTTTAGAAGAAACATCAAGAATCAATTTCTTCTTCGCCACAGGAGCAGGAGGCTCCTCTCTTCTTCTCTTCTTCGTAGGAGATTTACCCACCTTCAGAGAAATACGAAGTGGTGCATTCACTTCTTGGAGGAATATAATATCCCTTGTAGTCTCCAGAGGTGCATCTGTCGGTTCCTGTGCCTCCTCATTTATAGGGATCGATGGAGCAATTCTCCCTCTTCTCAATCTTGTTGCAGTAGCGAAACTATCTGCGAGATTGAAATTTTCGGCAAAAGTATTCGCTGATGTGTAAAACACGGAGTATGTAAAAAGCATTCGAGGACCCTGAGGAGTAGTCCTTGCTGGCATGGAGAAAGTGGCTTTTGTATCACGGGCATTGTAATAAGCCCAAGCCCTAGCTCCGTCTATCAGATAACCTTTGCCTTGGAGGCAGGTAATTACGTTCCCTACATGGAACTGATCATACCCAAACTATCGAGCAAAATGGCTTGGGAGGTATGGTTCTAAGTAGCACTCTTCTTCGAATCGGTAGACCAAATGAGATGGTCGAATTGTCTTCAACCATTCAAAAGCGATACGAGTTAGAGGCTGCAGTTTCGAATCCACCATATTCGTGGGCATCTGATCATACCCAGCAGGAAAAGGAGCGCAGCAGAAGTTCCAGCCTCTGTTCAGATTCAACATAAATCTACACTCAGTTAAGGAAGTATATTTCCATTTTCCATCGGAATACCTTCGAAGAAAACTGCCGTCAACTGGTCCCATGCCAGGATCCATTAGAGTTGGATAGTGAAGAAGCAATCATCCAAACAAATATGTATATGGAAATTCTAAGCGAGGGAATTCTCTTTCTCCTTTCGCTTTCAACATCAAGTCAACATATAAACGAAGACTGGCATTTAGCTTGCAGGTCATTGCTGATAGTAAGTCCATTTTATAGCCGAAGACCAATTTAACAGCTGCAAATAAGACGCCACGGTGAAAACGATCTACTGCACTGGATCCGGGAACTATGAACCTTCGCAGCCAGTATGTCAAGAATCCTGCCAATTGTGCTGCTTCTGACATGGGCCTATAGCCCATTCTCAAGTAACTTTCCAAATTATCTCCTCTCTTCAAAGGAGGATATTCATGGTCATCTTTCACTTCTTTATCAAAGTGACCACTCTGTTCCATTAACTTTTTGACCTCTGTATGGCTCAAAGGTTTAAAAAAGGTTGGGTAGCATTTATCGTTCTCCTTGGTTTTCTTCTCCTCTATATGATTAAGAAACAGATATGGTAGCCACTTTGAAGAATAACAAGTATTGGCAGTGGCACTCTTGTAAAATAAAGAGCAGATCTTGTAATGGCACAATAGTTCTTCGAACACTGTCACCATCTCTGGATTCTCTTTTCTGAGCTTGTTCAACTCATCATTTGTTGGTACATACTCCTCATACGGAGCATCTGCCATGGGCAAGTACGAGATATACTTCATCTCGTGGAGTGCAAAGCCCATCTCTCCCCCTGGGGTCATGAAAGTTCCGGTCCTGTAGTTGTATCCCTCAGCTAAGGCTAAGAACATATGAGGATTGGGAGCAAATCCGTAAACAGTGGCATCCACTGCTTCATATAGGTTGATTTGTTGGAGTCTGTCTTGGAATTTTCCCAGAACCCAATTCGCGATATAATTCCATCGCTTGTAGTCTGGATTCACCAATCCAGTCATTCTTATATCTTGCTCGGGATATTTTCCTTCAACCTTCGCAAACTCATTTACGAATATTGGTGTCCTAACAGGCATTAGCATGGAGGAGTTCTCTGGTGGAATGCAGCCAGGTCTTAAGCCTCTCAGTAGGACACTATATCTGTCGGAAGAGCTATAAAACATATCCTTATGTTGTGGCCCCTTCTTTACGAAGATTTTTCCTGCCCGAGCATCCTGAAATAGAGTGATATTCCATTCCATCTTCCTAGGGTAGCTTGCATGAGCGTACCGTGACAAAGGAAGGCAGCGAGCGATGTCGGGTATAAAAAAAGATCTATCTTGCTGGTGAACTACCCTATCTTCCATCCTTGGCCTAGGCTGAGAGGCTCTCTCAAAGGCGTCACCGAATAGGAATAAGGGTTTCTTGTGAATTACAGCATCAACTGATTCTAAAGGCTGTCCGTTCATCAAACACATCAAAGTTTCATTGTCCTGAGAAATCAATATAGCCTGACGGGAGGCCGGTAGATCATACTGAGGGTAATGGACATGAGACAGATCTTCCTTGTATTCAGACTCTGTAAGGGTTCCCATAAAATATTCGTAATCTGGATCTTCATTGACTTCAACTGCATCAACAAACAGATAAAAATTAGTCCAAGACAAAGATTCTGTTTTTAAAACATAAAACATTAGAGTGCGCAACCTCAGACTGCGCTGACATGATTTGCGCAACCTCAGACTGCGCTGACATGATTTGTGCAACCTCAGATTGCGCTGACATGACTTGCGCAACATCAGTTTGCGCATCATAAAATGATGCGCAAAGCAATGGTTTGCGCTGATATCTGCGCAACTTAATTGTTTGCACTGACTTCCTGTCAGCACAAATCAACAATTTGCGCAAGAATGCAGCCTTCATAAAAATGAAGAACTGATAGTTGATGCAACCGAAACCCTAAAAAGGGTGGCGCAATATGAACTTATCTCTAAAAATAGATGAGTTTCAAGGGAGTCGAATCACCCTAAGAAGGGGTTTTTCGATCGGTTCAACTACCTCTCAGAGCAGGGTGTGCGGATTCGTGTCGGGAGGCTCGCCGTGCAACCCGGTCAGAAGACTCGGCCGGAGCTTTTCCCTTCGCGGCGGCGGCAGCGGCAGCATTTGATCGTCGTGGGACCATGACAATCGTCGGAGGAGGAGAACAGTGAAGGTTTTCTTCTCAAAAAAGCTCGAAAGATTGCTAAGTAAAGAATTGAAAACGAAAAGAGGAGTATTTATAGTTTTTGAAATGCAAAACGGATGCCTCGGATTGCGCCTAAACTTGTGGTCTATTCGCTTTGCGCAGACAGCTCATCATATTGCGCAAAATGATTCAACATTCAAAAATTCAAAGTATTTCGAAATTTTGATTATAATCAACTTTTGAAAACTTTGAAGGGGGTCTTGTAGGTCCTAAAAATCAAGTTGCATCAATCAACAAAGTCAAAAATTCAAGATATTCATTATTTTGATGAGTTGCGCAGACAACAGATTGTGCAGACATCACTTTGCGCAGGTTGGTTTGCGCATGTTCCCAACTGCGCAGGCTGACGTGGCAGAAGTCATCATTGACTGAATTAAATCAGATCTTCTCGACAGCTGACAACACGAATAACGAGGAGACTGTTCGTTTTTGACGCCGCACAGTGCTCGAGGGCGGCTGACAGGTGGCAGCGCAATCCGTGGTTGCGCAAACCATTCATGCGCCATCCGTGGTTGCACAAACCATTCATGCGCAGTCTGAGTCTACGCAAACCAAAGTCTGTGCAGTTCACTTTGTGCATTCTACCAAAATAACTGACCAATTACATGTGGCATTCATGCCATCAATTGCTCATTACGTGGCAACTGTCTATGCACGATCATGCGCATTTCAATAAAATAATGCCATGTGTCTCAGATAGTTGGCCCGTGATCCAATAACTGCCTGCGCAGTCCAGTGCTGCGCAAACCAGTTGCTGCGCAAATCAGCTTGCACAGTCCAAAATAACTGAAAGTTAGTTATTTTCAGAACTCTATAAATAGAGTTTCAAGTCTTCATTTCAAGGGGATCAAGATCAGAGATCAAAAATCAGAGAGTTCAGGAGTTCTTGCCAAAGTGCTGCTGCATTCTTCCGAGACTTTTGTCTTCAACTTCAGAGGCTTTTGCCTTCAGTTTCCAGAGTTGTTTTCAACTTCAAAGGCTTCGTCTTCAAAGTTCACATCATCCAAGGGATAAAGCAATCGTCATCAAGATTGGATTCCTATAGTTGTAATTTTTCCAGAATTCTTGTAATCTTTATTACAGTTTGTATCAATAAAGTTTTATACTTTTGTTTTTACAAACAATAATCGATACCCTCTCTTTGAGTAAAACCTTTTACTACAAGCCGAGCTTTAAAGGTTTCAACCTTACCGTCTGATCCTCCTTTTTTTATAGACCCACTTGCATCCAATGGCTTTTACACCAACAGGTGGTTCTACAAGCTCCCAGACCTGATTAGAATCCATAGATTCTATTTCAGATATTATTGCTTTTTGCCAAGACTCTGCATCTTTATCTTGGAGTGCTTCATTGTAGGTACAGGGATCATAATCTTGTTCCTCAGGGACGAAGTCTGATGACTCTCCCAAGAACATATATCTATCAGGTAGTATCACAACCCTCCCACTACGACGAGGCACTATCGGTTGTGATGTAACATTTGTGACACGTTGTGCAGTTATTTGTGGTTCAACCTTTTGTACTGTTGGTATTGAAGTACTTGGTGTCTCATGCCTCAATTCTTCTAGAACAACTCTACTTGTGGGTTTATGGTTCATCACATAGTCTTCCTCTAAGAATCGGGCATTGGTGCTAACAATAACCTTCTGATCCTTTAGACTATAAAATAAACCTCCTTTCGTTCCTCTTGGATAGCCTACAAACAAGCGTACTTCTGTACGAGATTCCAACTTATCTGCTTTTCCATTCAGCATATGTACTGGACTACCCCAAATGCGAACATGTTTCAGACTAGGCTTACGTCCAATCCAAAGCTCTGTAGGAGTTAGAGGTACTGACTTAGAAGGAACCAAGTTCAAAATATAAGCTGCAGTCTCTAAGGCATATCCCCAAAACGAATCTGGCAAATCCGAATAACTTATTATTTATCTAACCATCTCCATAAGAGTTCTATTCCTTCTTTCGGCTACACCAATCTGCTGGGGCGTTCCAGGTGCAGTCAATTGGGATGTAATCCCAGCCTCTGATAAATAATCCCTAAACTCTCCAAAGAGGTACTCGCCACCACGATCTGATCGTAATAACTTGATACATTTTCCATGACGTTTCTCCGTTTCAGCCTTGTACTCGTTGAATTTTTTAAAGCACTCAGACTTACGGCGTATCAAATAAATGTATCTATACCTTGAATAATCGTCAATAAATGTGACAAAATATTCAAAGCCACCTCTAGCTTGGATATTCATGGGTCTACACAAATCAGAATGAACCAATTTTAACACATCTTTGGCCCTATACCCCTTTGCCGTAAAAGACCTTTTGGTCATTTTACCTTCCAAGCAGGATTCACAGACTGGTAGTGCCTCCACTTCCAATGAACTCAAAGGTTCATCTTCAACCAGTCTTTGAATCCTTCTTAGGTTAATATGCCCCAATCTCAAGTGCCAAAGATATGTTTAGTTCATACAAGAAGGTTCTTTTCTCTTATTTAAGTTAGATGACATATTATTCATTTCCATAAGTTAAATTGTGGGCGAAATATGATTAATGACATAGAAATTATCAACCAATGTACCAGAACAGATAAAATGTTTATTCTTTCTAATAACAATAATGTCATTAAAATAAACTGAATATCCATCCTTAACTAACATAGAAACAGAAACTAAATTCCTTCTAAGTGAAGGTGCTTAAAGACAATCTCTCAATGTCAAAGACTTATTTCTACCAAAAGATAAAGTAACATCTCCTAATGCAACGACCGATACTTTTGTAGCATCACCCATGAACAAGCATATCTCTCCATTACTGAGCCGCCTGGTTTTCTGGAACCCCTACAATGTATTGCAGACATGATTAGTGGCTCCTGTATCTACACACCAGGTGCCGGTAGATAACACCGCTAAACATGTTTCAATTACTAGTAAATGAGATATACCTTCTTTGTTCCCTTGTTTGAGAAGTGGACAATCAGTCTTCCAATGTCCTGACCCTTTGCACTTGAAACATTTGCCTTTCTGCTTTTTCACCGCGCCTTGAGGTCCCATGCTCTTCTTTGCTGAGTTTGCCTATTTCTGAATGTTATTCTTCTTCTTACCGCCTTTTGGCTTAGAAGTAGAAGCCTTTTCAGAAACAAAAACATGACCACTCTGCCTAAAGAGAGATTCAGCATCCTGTAGCTCTTTTGCAAGTTCTGCCAAACTATACAACCTTTTGTTCATGTTGTAATTAAGGTAAAAATTGTCAAAACTTTTAGGCAGAGTTCCGAGAATGATATCGACCTAGGATTCCCCATCGATTTCAGCTCCAAAGATCTCTATCTCATTCAGATGACCCATCATCTTGAGAACATGATCCCTTACTGGTGTACCCTCAGCCATTTTTGTATTCATCAAACATTTCATGGCAAACTGCCTAGCTGCTCTACTCTGATGTCCGAAGAGTTCCTTGAGGTTATACATCATGTCATAAGCAGTGGCCATGGCCTGATGCTGATGTTGCAGTACATTTGACATAGATGCCAGAATGTAACACTACGCCATCACATCTGCCTTTTTCCACTTCTTATAAGCCTCTTTGACCTCTTCATCAGAGTTAGCATCAGGCTTAGGTGGGCATTCCTCAACAAGTACATATTTGTACTCCTCAGCAGTCAGAACAATATCTAAATTACGTTTCCAGTCAATATAATTAGGTCCATTAAGTTTGTTTTCTTTAAGAATTACCATAAGTGGACTGAAAGAACCCATTTTTGAAATCCTGAGAATCACATAAATAAAATTATGTAGGGCAAAAAAACTTTTTGAATTAACTAAATATTGATTCCCTCAAAATAATAATAAGAAATTCACCAACACCTTGAATACCATAAATTTAGCATGCTACGATAGTGTGGACGTATACAAATACAACTTTGTTCAAGTAGGTTTTTCTTATTAATTTTACTATCATGTCAACATAACTTTATGACAAATAAAATTAATATGTTGGTCTTGCTCTGGTTATACAAATAATAGCAGTGACTCCGATGGGGAGGATACCATTATTTGTATCTAAGTGTATACCATTACTTAATACTAAGTCCATTACCTTGTAATGAGTTCCTTCAGATGGAGAGGTGAACACATACTAGATAACTTTCTACAATTATCCCTAAGGAAGTTTGTACTGGTGATCCATAATTATACTCATCCGATATGGAGGAAAGTACTATAGCCAATACACAAGTATAATTACATCACCTACAAACCAGTAATGGAGACCATAGGATTTAAACTAAATAAATATCCTCTCCCACTTAGTTATTTAATAATGAGGGTTTTTCTACTAGTTGATATTATATCCATGTTGTCCATTATTAATGTAGGCTTGGTTTTTCAAAAAAAACAACCACACAATAATAAACATGCATAATCAGAAAAAGCAAAATGACAAAAACAAAAGAAAATATCCAACTATTATGGTCATCTTTGCTGCTCCGTCCTCAACTATCCGAATCCAAAATCTGGCGCTGCGCATATCTATTCGGGGTTCGGGGCAGCGCCCCAATTTTTTTTAAGGTTTTGACTGTCGATTCCTTCATCGAAAATCATCTGTCTGCCTCTGGACTGCTTAAAACCAGCATCTCGTCCGACGTATGAAATAGCCACCACCGCCATCACGATTGATAAAAAAAATTAAAATTACATCAATCCTATGCCTCCCGAAGGAGTTCACACATAATCTAGATTACAAAATTTAAATAATAAGCACGATCAACCCTCGTGATTTTAATTACATTCACAGCAACAACAACATCCACGACATGTCCGTAGTTTAAACAACACAATCAAAAACATGCATTGGACCATAATAGTTGGATCTAAGATGCCTGCAAAACCGAATTAGAACAGATCTACATCTAACGACTATTACACATCGCAGGTTTTATTGGACAACATGAACCTATCAATCAATACGTAGATCCAAAGTGGCTCTGATACCAATTGATGGAACTGGAGATTCCCAGGACCCTTTCTTTGGTGTGCGTATTGATCAATAGAAAGTTAAACAGATCTAATACGTGTTCTAACCCTTCATAGGCAAAAACTAGGGTTCACGAATTATACCTGCGGCGAAAAGGAGACAAGTAATTCTTGGCAATCTCGAGCGGACGATCCCAAGATCTTCTGCACGTATTCCTTCCTCGAGTTGGACGTCGTGTGGGCGACGATCTCCCAACCTTTTTTTTCTCCTTGGCAGCCCTCTCTTTCTCTCCTTACGTGAATCACGAATTTATAGAAAGTTTCAGATTTCTGATCCGTAATATAGCGGCTAGAGAATAGAGGATATATTTAGGCTACGGCAGGGACCATGAGGAGAAATTAGGGTTAGGCCTCCTAACGGATCTGGATATCCCGTGTTCAGCCCGAACACACAATCCAGGCCCATTAACAATAGCTCGGTCCACTAATGAGCTATTGTTGCACTACCTCCTTAATACCAAATTATGTTTGTGGGCTCCTTTTATTATATGCTCGTTTGGCTCCCCATGTTAAGATATCGTATGTCCGTCGATCAAATTAAGTTACTGACAACTATATTGATTCGACATCTTTTATCCTTAAGTAGTACCGCTCAACTTTATTTGTCATGTCGGATATAATCCACCGGCAGGATTTACATGACAATCCTTATGAGCTCCTTAAGGGGACATCATCAACCCAATGTATCAGGACATAGATTCCATTTACAATCAACAGCCCATCATACATACAATGTTATTACCCAATTCATAGATGTTGTTAATCGATAATGAATCTTACTCTTTTATGAATTAAAATAATGCACACTACATATACATGTCCGTTATTATATCCGGGTTAAGAGTACAAGCATCCATAATAACAGAGGTGTTTGTTCTCTTATGTAGTCGGTACAAAGAGAACAACCTCAAGTGGTCCTGTTCAATATACACAAAGTGTACTAGTGTAAACCTATAGTCAAGATAGACTAATACCAGATTATACTATAACCTTTCCAATAGATTGTCCAAGTCCATCTTGGTTATGAACTATTTATATACTCCATAGGGAACTGATAATATGATCTTCTGTGTGACACCACACACCATATTATCTATAATATAGAATATCAGACATTTGCATTAACACTTGCAAAAAATACAATATGCAAACATTTGTCCATATTATTCTCATTCAAATTTAAGGAAATAAGGTTACTAAAAAAGTGATGCTTTTAGTATATAACCCTAACAACATCGAGCTTCGTCGAGCTCCAAAACAGAACATCATCACATATCATTTAAAGATAGACATCATTGACGATTGGTTCGACAGTGCAGCTATTACTTGTACTCTGAGTTTGTACTTTTATCTTTTATTGCATCTAGGATGTTGTAAGTTGAGTCGCACTGGGTCTCTCAAAGCTTAGACTTAATACCCAAAGCTGTACCAAACAAACTCTAAGACAAACCAAGCCCATATAGCCTATTTGAACATTCTGTCCCCTAGGAGACAAAATTTGGGCCGAACTCTGCCTCACACAGAGTTCGGGCCGAACTTTGCCCCCTAGAATCCTGGACCTTAATTTTAGGGTTTTCTTGATGCTATCTGTTCAACGGTCAAAATATTTGAATTTTTGGGATAGAGTTCTGGCCGAACTCTGCCTCTCTGGACTAGTATATATAGGGCTTGTTTCCATTCATTTTCAATCATCCAATCTTCTCGTCTTCTCTTCTTTTATAGCCTCATATATTCTAAGCCTACTCTTCCCATCTAACTAGTCACAAAACTTTCCAAGCCCCAAAGGTGCTCGGGACGAGTCAGCTAGAAGTTTGTGTGCAAAAGTTTTCAAAAGAAGTCACTTCGATAATTTCAAGTTTTGCCATCTACAAATCTGTAAGAAGTTGACGTGCTCTTCTGAGTAAAGGCACGTGGTTGTACGCTATTTCACAAATAGTGGATTTCAATCATGAGCTACAGTTCTCAGAACTGGACTAATTCTCCACGAGAGAAACAAGGTTAAAAACTGATGTGTCTGTGTATGCTTTTCTGATCTCTATTTATATTCCGTATTTATATCTGATTATACTTTTTGTTGGTTGGACTTGAATAGAGTTAATTTTTAATTGGGTATTTTTGACACATACTCTATTCACCCTCCCTTAGAGTTGCCTTTACGTACTTCCATTGGTATCAGAGCTCTATTCTCTTATATTGTATTAACATCCTAGAGCTGATCCATAGCAACCACACAACCTATCTTTTCCAACTATGGTGAGGGACAGTCCACAAATAGGCCACCCCTATTTGACGGAACTAACTACACCTATTGAAAAACTAGGATGAGTTTTTATCTCAAGTCACTAGACTTTGATCTGTGGACCATCGTCGCTGATGGTTACAAGAAGCCTGCCAGAATAGTTATCGAGGGGACTCTTGTTTAAAAATCCTATGACAAATATTTCGACCAGGAAAAGAAATATACAAGTCAAGATGCTGGGCTTTTAATGCTCTCTTCTATGCAATAGACAGGACTGAATTCAACAGGGTCTCTACATGCTCTACCTCACACGAAGTATGGAGGCTTCTGGAGGTGACTCATGAAGGAACCACACAGGTTAAAGAATCAAAGATCAACCATCTGACATAAGAATACGAGGCATTTAAAATGAAGCCAAATGAGACGATTACTCAGATGTTCACCAGATTCCTTGACATCGTCAACCCTTTGTCCTCCCTTGGCAAAGTATATTCCAACTATAAGAAGATACGCAAAGTGCTAAGAGGATTGCCGAAGATCTGGAATCCCAAGGTCTCGACAATTATCAAAGGAAATGATCTTACGACTATGTCACTAGAAACTCTGATGGGCAAGCTGATGGCGCATGAGCTCGACCTCAAAGATTTTGAAGAAACTGCTCCAAAAGAAAAAGAAATTACCTTAAGAGCTCATCGTCGAAGAACAAGTTCAGAGGAAATAGATGACGACGATTCTAAAGGTGACGATCAAGCACTCATGGTTCGAAAGTTCAAGAAGTTTCTACGCTTCAACCAAAGAAAAAGGGAACAAAAAGATGATGAAGAAGAACCCACATGCTTCTGATGCAAGAAGACATGACATGTCAAAAAAGATTGTCCTGTAGCAAAGAAAGAAAGTAGATACGAAAAGCCGTACAAGAAACCAAGCTCAAGGAAGTATGCCAACACTAGCATCTGGCATGAAAGCGAGGCCAGTGATTCAAACGAAGAAGAGGACTCTCCGCGAGACGCAACAAACGTCTGCCTAATGGCAACTTCAGAAAAAGTAAGTGATTCTCTTGACGAATTTTCTTTTGATGAACTGGGTGATGCCTTTAGTGACCTACTTGAAGACCACAAAAAGGTTATTAACAAATATAAGCATGATAAGGATAAAATTATGGCTCATGAACATGAGATCCATAGACTTTCATGCTTAGTAGATAATGTTAGAGACACTCCTTCCACAGAGGACGCCGATGAGGTATCCAAGCTTAAGTTAAGCTTACACGATGCCGAATATTTCATTGAAAAACAAGCACGAGATATTTCAGCACTAAATAAAGATCTTGCTGAAGAGAAGAACAAATGCAAAGTTGCTACTACTAGAATAAATGGTCTGACTGCTAAGTATGATGAAGTATTTGCTGCTTCTAAGAAATTAGAGAATAGGCTGGGTAAACAGGTTGTTCAACCTCAAACTCAGTCTCACAGTCATGTAACACACACTAAACACCTACACAATAGAACACGTCATCACAATAACATGCATCCACATGTTATACGTAAACATGCTTTTATGTACACTTACTCCCATGCAGCACGTAAAACACACACGTAGTTATCATCATCCTGCTGCTACACGTAATAATTATCATCATCTTGTTAAGTTATTATCATTATCCTACTACTTCACGTAGTTATCATCATCCTATATCCACATACAGACATCACTATCATCCTGTACCCAATACAAATATGCATGCTACATGTACTTATTGTGGTTTACATGGACACATATCTCTACAGTGTATAATTAGAAAATTAGTTGATATTAATCTATATGCATGGGTACAGAAGACTAACTTTTTAGGACCCACAAGAATATGGGTACCAAAGGTCACATCTACTTATGGTATAGGTGGACCTTCCTTCTCAAACTAGAAGCAAATGGATTCTCGATAGTGGGTGCTCGTGACATATGACTGGAGATGCTAATCTATTCGCAACACTATCGATGAAAATAGAAGGAAATGTATCCTTCGACAATAATCTGAAAGGATATATCATAGGTAACGGTACAATTGGTTATCCTCCTTCTTCCGTTATTAAGGATGTCTGTTTAGTGATCGAGCTAAAGCATAACCTGCTCAGCATTTGTCATCTTGCTGATCATGGATATGATATTAACTTCGGTAAAACTAAATACTTTATCTATGATAGATCAACTGGAGACATCACTTTCGAAGGGATAAGAGAAGATAATATATATATTTTCTATCTATCTAGAGATACTAATAGTACAGGTAGATGCCTTTACGCCCACAAAGATGAAAGGCTATTATGGTATCAGCGTCTTGGTCATGCTAATATAGACACCATATCGAGACTATCTACCAAGAAGCTAGTAAGAGGATGGCCTGAAATCACATTCAAAAAGGATGTGAAAAGAATAAGGCTACCAAATCTTCTTTTCAATTCATCAATATTGTAAGTACCACTCGACCTTTACAATTACTCTATATGGATTTATTTGGTCCTAGTAGAGTAGCCAGTCTTGGCGAAAAACTTTACGCTTTCATTATTGTTGATGAATTTTCAAGATTTACTTGGGTCTTCTTTCTTACAAACAAAAGTGATACTATTTCAGTTTTCAAAATATTTTCCAAAAAGGTCCAAAATAAAAAGGGCTACATGATTACTCGTATCCGAAGTGATCATGGTTACGAACTCGAAAATTCTGATTTTGAAAAGTTTTGTGAGTCAAATGGTTTTGATCATAAATTTTCTTGTCCTAGAACTCCTCAATAAAATGGTGTTATGGAGCGAAAGAATAGAACTCTAGGCGATATGGCCAGACTCATGCTGAATCATTTTTTACTTCCGAAATACTTTTGGGCAGAAGCTGTCAACACAGCATGCCATGTTTTAAATAGGGTGTTGATTCGACCTATTTCGAAGAAACTCCCTATAAACTTTGGTTTGGTAGGACTCCTACTATTTCTTATAGAGGAATCCGCCCGAGGAGGGGCTCACGTCGGATTAGCTCGTTGGTGAGGCAATAGCTTACCAAGGCTATGATCAGTAGCTGGTCCGAGAGGATGATCAGCCACATTGGGACTGAGACACGGCCCAGACTCCTACGGGAGGCAGCAGTGGGGAATTTTCTGCAATGGGCGAAAGCCTGAAGGAGCAATGCCGCGTGGAGGTAGAAGGCCCACGGGTCGTGAACTTCTTTTCTCGGAGAAGAAGCAATCACGGTATCTGAGGAATAAGCATCGGCTAACTCTGTGCCAGCAGTCGCGGTAAGACAGAGGATTATTGTTGTCGCTGCTTTATCCTTAATACCAAAGACAACTTAGGCAAATTTGATGCCAAAGCTGACGAAGGTATCTTTCTTGGATATGTTGCCAAGAGCAAAGGATATAGAGTGTTCAACAAATGCTCTATGATTATTGAAGAGTCTACTAATGTCACATTTGATGAGAGTAATAGTTCAGCTGCTATCCCCGATGACGACGTTGATGCTCAATCCGAACCATCAACTTCTACTCCTGTAGATACACCACCTGAAACCAATTCTCTTGAGGACTTACCAAAGAAGTTCCAATTCAAACCTTCATATCCAGAAAGCTTGGTAATAGGTGAGGTATCAAAAGGGGTTAACTAGTCGATCTTCTTTAAGAGATTCTATTGCTAGCACTGCTTTTATTTCTCAAATTGAACCCAAAAATATTTTAGAAGCCTTTAACGATGAATTTTGGATGTCTGTAATACAAGAAGAACTCAACCAATTCAAAAAAAAGGTTTGGAAACTAGTTCCTAAACCTGCTGACCATTCGATAATTGGTACTAAATGAGTTTTTCGCGGCAAAGTTAATGAGGACGGTAGTGTCACTCGCAACCAGGTTTGTTTCGTAGCTCAAGGATACAACTAAGAGGATGGTATCGACTATGATGAGATGTATGCTCCTATTGTACGACTTGAATATATTTGGATGCTTTGTGCATTTGCAAATTTCCAAAACTTTAAACTTTTTCAAATAGATATGAAAAGTGCTTTTTGTAAATGGCTTTATTAAGGAAGAGGTATTTGTTAAGCAACCACTGGTTTTGAAAATCAAAAATTTATCGACCATATTTTTAAACTTAAGAAAGCTCTTTATAGCCTCAAACAAGTTCCTCGAGCTTGGTATGAATGCCTTAGTACTTTCTTACTTGATAAAGGTTTTTCAAAAGGAAAAATTGACACTACACTTTTCACAAAATCTCTTGATGACACTATTCTGTTAGTACAAATCTATATAGATGATATCATATTTGGGTCTACTAATGAAGGTCTATGCAAAGAATTTGCTAAGTGTATACAAAATGAGCTTGAGATGAGCATGATGGAAGAGCTCAACTATTTCCTTGGACTGCAAGTCAAACAATTCTCGCAAGACGTCTTCATCAGTCAGTCGAAGTATACAAAGGATATGCTGAAAAAGTTCGAGCTTGACAACATCAAACCTATCAGCACTCCTATGGCTACTATAACAAAGTTGGAACCTGATGAAAGCGGTAAACCGGTTGATCAACATAAGTATCGAGGTATGGTTGGTAGTCTATTGTATTTAACTGCTAGTCGTCCCAATATTATGTTTAGTGTTTTCTTATATGCTAGATATCAAGCTAACCCTAAGGAATCACACATGACCGCTGTCAAGCATATCTTTAGATATCTTAAAGGAACGATTACGGTAGGCTTGTGGTATCCCAAAACCACTTCCTTTGACCTAATCGGATATTCTGATGCTGATTTTGGGGAATGCAAAGTCGACCGTAAAGTACCAGTGGCACGCATCATTTGTTAGGAAAGGCTTTAGTCTCATGGTTTAGCAAAAAGCGGAATTCTGTCGCACTATCCACAACAGAAGCTGAGTACATCGCAGCTGGTCGTTGTTATGCACAGATTTTGTAGATGAAGAAAACTCATGAAGACTATAACTTACTATTCAAGCACATACCTATTTTTTGTGATAACACCACTACAATAAATTTGACCAAGAATCCAGTATGTCACTCACGTACAAAACATGTAGAAATTAGACATCATTTCTTACGCGATCATCAACAGCACAACACTGTTAACTTAGAATTTATTGACACTGAACATCAGCTAGCAGACTTTTTCACAAAACTACTCGCCGAAGAGCGCTTCAACTTTCTCCGTCGAAAATTAGGAATATTGGATGAAAACGTTATACAATAAGTTATATCTACACAAATAACTGATAATCAAAATTGTATATGGTATATTGCTTTGGGTACAAGCCGAAAGGGTCCTTCTGACAACAAGGCGTAAAAGCCTAAGCGACATGGTGCACTAGTCTTCGGACTACCGCTAGCTAGAATCCGGCCCCTACAGCTACCCTGAGGCAATTCACCTGTACTGATTGATGATTCACAGTACTTTATCATTTGATTAACTTATTTTATGGTGGATAAAATTCATTATTAATAATTTAAGACAAATTATTTCTTTTCAATACCCTTCAGACTCTGCTGGTCCATCCCGTGCTCCATGATGGTCATGGTTTTACTACTTGCTGATGCTGCTGATGTTTAGGCTATTTTATCATGCTTTATGTAGTCGTTCTTCAAAACTATGATTTATAGTATTTTTACTTTTTGTTAAATCTATGCACTTTGATTTCTTTTGAGTTATAATCTTGCTAGTTGTCTCTTTCACTTATTGGCTGGTTCTAAAGTTGTGTGATTGTATGTCTTCATTTTTTTGGGGGAGCACTTATATCTTATTTTGCTAAGTGACAAAGGGGGAGAATACTTGATATTTTCATATTTGCTTTAGGAATACTTGTGCCTTGAGCTTCTATATGTATTATGTTGTGCTTGCTTGGATTAGAACTTGTCTCAAGACATATCTAATTACGGGGGAGCCTACATGTTCATCTACGAGGGAGCTATTCCATACAATATGTGTCCAGGTATGAATGTTGTGACATACAAATATCATGCTTTTGTTAATTATCAAAATAGGGGGGAGATTGTTGACTCAAACTGGATCATAGTCAACCTGATCTTGATAATTAACAAGACGATATCCGTTATGATCCAACTTGACACATCAAGCTCCATCAAGCTCCAAAACAGAATATCATCTTATATCAGTTAATGATAGACATCATCGACGATTGCTTCGATAGTGCAACTGTTACTTGTACTATGAGTCTGTACTTTTATCTTTTATTGAGTCTAGGCTGCTGTAAGTTGAGTCGCACTGAGTATCTCAAAGCTTAGACTTAATATCCAAAGCTCCACTAAACAAACTCCAAGACAAACTAAGCCCATATAGCCTATTTTAACATTTTGTCCCCTAGGAGACAGAATTCGGGCCGAACTCTGCCCCAAGAATCCAGGACCTTAATTTTAGAGTTTTCTGGATGCTAGTTGTTCAATGGTCGAAATATTTGAATTTTTGGGACAAAGTTCTGGCCAAACTTTGCCTCTCTGGACTAATATATATAGGGTTTGTTTCCACTCATTTTCAATCATCCAATCTTCTCATCTTCTCTTCTTCTATATTCTCATATATTTTAAGCCTACTCTTTCCATCTAACTAGTCACAAAACTTTCCAAGCCCCAAAGGTGCTCAGTGCGAGTCAGCTAGAAGTTTGTGTGCAAGAGTTTTCAAAAGAAATCACTTGAACAATTCCAAGTTTTGATACCTGCGAACCTGTAATAAGTTGGCGTGCTCTTCTGAGTAAAGGCACGGGGTTGTGTGCTATTTCACAAATAGTTGACTTCAATCCTGAGCTAGAGTTCTCTGGCCTGGCTAGTCCTCCACGGGAGAAACTAGGTTAAAAATTGTCGTGTCTGCGTATGCTTTTCTGATCTCTATTTATATTCCGCATTTATACTCTGATTATACTTTTTGTTGGTTAGACTTGAATAGAGTTAATTTTTAACTGGGTATTTTTGACACATATATTCACTCCCCTCTAGAGTTGCCTTCACGTACTTCATAGTGTACAGTACATGTATGAGGGGAGGGGGAAATTGCGTCTCTTGTTGCATAGGGGTAGGGGTTTGCGGCAGTAGGCTACCTGCACACAAACAGTGTGTGTTGTTGCACACAAGATTAGCTTGACCCCCCTACGCAACAGAAAGCTGCACAAGGTCAGGACCGGTGCACAAGTGGACAACTATTGGGGTTTTCTGTTTGGCAGCAAGGCATGTAGGCCTTCTTTCGGCTTGCACAACATGGATGTACACCCCCTGTTTGCACATGAGTGAGTGAGGGGAGTTCACTCCCTGTGCAAGCTGGTTAGGGGACATGGGAAATGCCTACTGCACAGCAGTAGGTAGTGGGATTATTTCCTCGTTTACACTGGTGTTTATGAGGTGGTTGTAGGCATGTGTGGGCAGTAGACAACACAGAAATAAGGGGTGAGCACAGGAGTGTGCTCGCCTTAGGGCCTTACACATCAATACATGTGTGGGCTAAGTGCCCTGTGCCCATAGGTGCAGCAGTGTGCTGTCCTACATAGACATAGTGCACTGCACACTGATTTGTAGTTATGTGTGTGTGGCAGACACATGTGTATCACACTTGAGTGAGCAGGGAGTAAGTGCTTGTGAGCTTGTGTGCTTGAGTGAGTATATAAGTGTATAAGGGTGTCATTTGAGTGATAGGTAATGTAGTGTGTATGTGATAGGAAATGTGGATGTGTATAGGAAGTTACCTCTGTGTAAGAGTGAAAAATAGGTAAAGATATGTATGTAATAGAAAATTACCTATGAGAGAGGGTAATGTGTAGGTAATAGGAATTTACCTATGTGAATAGGGTATTGGAGTTAAGGAAATGTGTTTGTGCTAGGTAATCTGTGAATAGGGTATTAGAGTTATGGTAATGTATTTGTGTTAGGTAGTATGTGAATAGGATAAAGTAGGTATTGGGTATAGGTTCAAAATAGGGTTGGGTTACCTAAGAGTATCCATGAGATGTATGGATATTAGGATAGGATTTTACCTATGGGTATGGTTTAGGTAATGTGTATAATGTATATAAATAGGTAGATACATAGGGAAAGCCTAAAATAGCCTCGTATATGTTAGTTTACCTTAGTATGACAAGGTATTGACCTAGAAACCAAGGTTTGACCCAGTTTGACTAAAGTTTACTAGTTTGACCCTAAAATCTATGAGTCAAATTGACCTAGTTTGACTACGATGACCTAGTATCGATCTAGAGCTGACCTAGAATTCATATTTTATCTTAGATATCGATGTTTAACACACCGAAACGCCAATTAACTTTGATATCTCATATTTAGGTCTTTGTGATTCTACTTCCACTTTGGGCCTTGATTCACACTTGTTGCTCAGGATCACAGGCGAGTATATTCTCTAATAGTTTTTGTTATCATGATAGTTTCTATAATATCAGTTTGTAGTGTTATACTTGATTCCTGACACGAGGATACACGGATTAGTATACTTTGGTTCCTGTCATGAGATGTTATTTTCCTGGAGGTTCCTATACATGTTTTATATTTCTTGTTCATGTATAGACATCAATTTAGGAGTGGATTGGCCCCTTGCTTCATGAATCCCATGTTGTAACATGACATGGTTAGATCAATTATACTATTCGAAAGATTGGAGAGTTATTTGCAGTTGATGTGATCATATCCAAAACTACTTGTGCATAGCTCACCCTCAGGTCATGCAAGGTGCAGTCGGATCTTATATTACTTGTGCATAGCTTTCCATCTATGGTCGGCCTGATCCATTACTATACTTGTGCATAGCCGGTCATATGGAATAGCCTGATCCTGTCCCAAGCCGATCATATAACAATCTAATATCTCAAGGCACTGTTTAGTATTACATGTTATATTCCAGATTACTTGTATTACATCGTACTCCTGATTCACTTACATGTTCTTATTTACCATGATATAATTACCTGATTATCCTATATTTCTTACTATTCCAGTATTGATTATCTGTCATGTATCTCATTTACTTACTATTCTTTATAGCATTTGTCAATTTAACGAAACTGTTATCAGTGTTTGTACTTCGCTCCAATCCGGACTGGACAACATTTTTCAGAGGACTTAGAGGACTTCTGTCCCACCTACTATGGACTTGGGGTAGATGATGACTTTGCTCAGGAGATTCCTGTAGAGTTGGTACCCGTTGAGGATGTATCATTAGTAGTATCTTAGCTAGTAGATATGATTGATGGTTTTGTCTCCAGTTATATTCATTTGGGATATGTTATATTATTTGGGATATGAACTTAATTATATAGACTTCTAGACTCTTTTTGTATTTGAATTATGCTACTAAACTTTATTTTATTATTTCATATCATATCTATTCATGCTATCATCTTCCTTTAGATATCTGTGATTGAGTATATGTTTCTAGATGATATATTATTCCTTCGTACGAAGATGAGATTACTGTTGACAGTTTTATTCATATATATTAGACAATTATATAGTATTGCTGACCTATACAACGTTATATTGCTGATACTACATCGTAGGCTAGACATACCCACGCACTCGTGCCCCTAAATCGAATACAGATCGTGACACATTTTTGTAGTGGCCCATACAGGTCACGGTTGCAACTAGTACAATTACATAGTGGTGCTTAGACTTAGAGTGCTATTACGAGCATGGTATTAGGATATAGGGTATATGCTATATTAGGAGATACTCAATCATAATTAGGAAACTTCCAATCTTTTGATTACCATTTCAATTCTTCTTTTTGTAATTTTTCTTCGAATTTAAATATCCTTTTTTGATAATATCTTATCTTTTGCCATATTGACTTCCCTATTTAATATGTCTTCAGGATGCCACCAAAGACCTGGTCACAGCGCTCTGGACCCGCAAGACCCACAACACCTTCCAAGAGGTATGCTACTTTACGACCTCCTGCTTCAGTTGTGGGAGCTACAGTTGCAGGAGTCGTTCCTACTATTTTGTCTGTCCATGTGGGAGTATCAGCTGCATTTGGGGGCATTCCTCCACCGGTTCAGAGGACCATTCTAGTACAACCATAGGTGATTCCTCCACCACCGGCTGATGTAGCGCAGATGTTCGTACTGTTCCAGCAGATAGTAGAGGCGCAGAGGGCATGATAAGCCTAGGTGATGCGACAAAGCATCGAGAGTGCCCACTAGTTGGCACTTGCTACAGTAGAGAAGGTGGCTACCATTCAACCTCAAGGTGCTTCGGCCCAGCAACAACAGACGAGGCCTAGTACTATAGTGGACTTCAAGAGGAAGTCTCATCGAGAGTTCAAGGGTATCGAGGGGACCCTTTATGCTGACGACTGGCTAGAGGATATTGAGCAGATCTTGCGATTGGCACAGATTCCAAAGAGCTTATAGGCAGAGGCAGCTGCTAGTCAGCTGTTTGAATCACACTCACCTGGTATTGCATATAGCCTAGGCTTGCCATGACGGGATTGACATGAGATGCCTTCAAGAATCTCTTCAAGGAGAAGTTCTTTCCTGATGTAGCTTTGAGTTCCTTGGAGAGCTAGTTTCTAGGATTGGTTCACGGGAATTAGTTGGTAGACGAGTTTGTTGTCGAGTTTTCTCGCTTGAGCTGATTCGCGAAGAGCATGGTTCAGGAGACAGGGGATCGAGCCAGAATGTTCAGGAGGGACCTAAACCGCAAGGTCAGATGGAGTACTTCTGGGCATCGTGCGACGACTTTCGAAGATATTCTTATGGATGCCCAGATAACGGAGGGGGACTTGGGCCTCAGGCCCAAGAGGAGCAGTGATGCCATGAGTGCTGGAACCAGTATAGGACCGGCCAAGCGTCCTCACATGATGTACGCCTACTTCCCAAATTTTTAATTTTATTTTATTTTATTTGATTATGAATATTTTTATGATCATTGGGAGTAATCTCGAAGCTTGTACATGAGATATGACCATATTAAGGTTGTATGACCTCTAGATAACTTATATATGTATTATTTAGCTATTTTATATTTTTCTATAATTTGTGGATATTTAATATTTAAGGGTTTATTATTTTTAAGGACTTTTAGGATTTACTGTAAGGTCATTCGGGGTATTTCAAGACTAAATATTTTATTTTGGCTCTAAATGACTAGAAATGTTTTCTAGAATATTTTTGGATTTTTATAGAATTTTTAGGAGTTTTTAAATAATTAAAATCCATATAATTTATTTTTTTGTAGACTTTTAGGATTTACTGTGGGGTTACACGATGATATTTTGAGACAAAACTTTTTATTTAGGTTCTAGACACTTAGAAATATTTTCTATAATTTTTTTGGAATTGTTCTAGATTTTCTGGGATTTATTTGGAGTGAAAATAATTTTTAAATAATTTCTATAATTAATATAATTAATTATCCACTCACCCACCCAGGGTGGCCCACCTGTTGGCGCCTAGCCACCGCCTCTCTCTCATATATATATATATATATATATATATATATATATACATATTTCCAAAATATATATATTTCCAAAAGACCCTATATTTTTTGGCCAATTTTTGAGTAGATTGATCCTTCAAGACTTCTGACTTCACGGAGCGATTGGGGATGGCCCCGACCTCATTTTCGTGTGCTATTTTTGTTGTTGGAATCGCCTCGAGGTCAACTTTCAAAAAATATAATTTATTTACTGATATTTTGTTTGTGAATTTCTGGAGATTTATTTGAGTGTCGGTTGACCAAAACTTGACCCATCGTACGGTTTTCAAGATTCTGGGAGATCCCGAACTCTGATTCCTAATTCGGTTAAGGTTTTAGAAATCTGACATGACGATCTATGACATATAATTTTTTAAAAATTCAAAAATTCATTTAGAATTTTATTTATTATGTTGAACTCAGATTTGATTGATAAATTACCGATTTGGTCACGGTTAGCCATGACGACGATAACTTTTGACCAAATCGTGATTTTGCTGCACAATCAATTCTGGTGCACTCTGGCACTGAAATATAGCAAGATACACTTTCAAATTATCAAGTTCATAACATTGACTAGTTAGTCAATGGTACGCCTTGATTTGCGTGCCATAGTTTCCAAAATTGGAAACATGACTTTCTATGGCCAAAATTCCGTATTTGAATTATATTTCAGATTATTATTAGGTTAAATTATACTTTTAAGTAATTTATTTCAGAATTAAATAATAATATTATTATTTTTGGTATTTTAGTATAGCTTATTAACCTTAAATAATATTTTTTTATATATATTTTAGTTATAGTTTTGACCTAAACATGATTTTTCTATAATTTCCAAAATATTTATTTAAAAATATTTCTACTAATAGTTTTCAAATTTCAAAACGTGTTTTCTAAATAATTATATTTATTTATTTATTTATACAAAAATTCTCTTCGATTCCCATCTTGATCGTGACTAGTCATACGTTCATAATTCGTGCGAATTTTGACTACTTTTTATCGATTCTAGGCTAATTGGACTATCCCGGACCTAATGACACTGTCTATTCCATCGTTAGAGGCTGCCTTACATACTTATGATATCTACGATTATTCTGTGCCAACATGATCAAGTCACACAACAATTACAACTTGAATTGAGGCAAGTACACTATTGTTTTATGTTCTTAGTACATTGTAATGCTATTTATCATTGTATTTTTTTGATATCCATATTGTGACATGATTGCGACACGATAGGCTTGATTGTATCATTGTTCGTTTATTGACTGTTTAGTGAGTCGGAAGGAAAAATACTAAATAGACATGTGAACAAACCCAAATAATGTTTATTGAAAGATAGCTAAGTTATACACCTCACGTATGCGTTGGTCGTACCAAAATTGAATGATAGCCATTTATGATGTGATGTATTAGCCCAGCCATTCACATGTTGAAAGGTATTTCAAAGCACCGTTGATTAGTTTTACTTGTTCATGTTTATTTTCCAGTTGTCTTGATTCATATATGTTCCTGCTAGTAGTTCTTGTACATGCTATCGTTTCATGTTCATGTTCCTTTACTATTACATTGTATCTCTATTGTCTAGCTTTATTTTGAATTAACTTACATAAATGTAATAGGGTTGTGCTTTGCTCCTTTTCTGACTGGATTATTGCAGGTTACTTGCAATTGGCACACTTCATCCTTTTGAACTATGGACTATACGGAGGAGATAGAGACCTTGGAGGCGACCTTAATTAGATTCTAGATAGATTTGTTAGTTTCTTTTATTTAAATGTTTAACGGATTTGTTTCTAAAATAATTTATGTTGTATTATTAGATTTGTAATAAAATAGTTATCGTAAATGAGCAATTAGATATGATTTTGTTATATTTGAGTTTGACATTGAGCCCTAGACAACATACAATCGCCGATGCTACAGCATAGACTAGACTTGGCTATGTATTCGTATCCAAAAAATGGGTGTGGGTTGTGACACATCCAGCCGAGGCCATTTCAGCAACAACAACAACATCATCATCAGCACCATGCATCAGCACGTGCACATCCCCGCAGGTACAAAGGCAGGTCGTCCAGTGTGCGTTCGGCCGGAAGCCAGGACGCACCAGAGAGGTATGTAAGAAGATGTTGATCGTAAGTCTTTTCCTTAGATCGCCCGACCATTCTGCAAGAGCACCCATAATGCCCCACTCTGTACGGTGTATTATGTTGAGTCGTTGACAAGAAGAGTTGCGTTGACCCAAAATATGTATCTATTAGAATCGATAAAAAGAGTTACGTTGACCCGAGGAATGCATCGAGTAAGATCGATACAAGTGTTAAGTTTTGCCCAAGAGAAAGCATTGAGTCGGTTCGAAGATTCTAAGAAATTGAATCGATGCAACACACAAGTCCGATTCGAACGAATATTGATTTTAGTTGGTTTCATGTGCAACCTACACTTTTACACTAAAATATAAAATGTTAACATTTTTGCCTTGTTTGCAACGGAGTCCGCAAAACCAAATCCTCACCTCGCAACGGACTGAAGCATAGAAACAGTAAGCCAAATTAGTTGGATAACTCAATAAAGCACGAAGTGCTCAAATGGCTAAGTCAAAAGAGTTGGTCGTACAACAAAGTAATAAAATTGAGTCGTATCGGCTCGACGAAACGACAAGCCATATTGGCCTAAGGTGGGAGGACTTTGACCCTTCTTTCCTACTCCTTCATGCCTAAGTAAAATGTACCGTTGTATGCTAAGTTAACCTATCGAGACCACAGGCGTGGCTCAAACGATAGATGAATGTAGTGTGTGTCGAACACTAGATAGAACAATTGAAATGAAACGTGCATCAAATACACGAGTCGCTATTTAACATCGAAATACCGCAATGACGAGTGCCTCGGCGCACAATCCATAAGAACATAGGATAACTGTATCAGCAAGTGCCTTAGTACACGAGTCATTCGTGCCCCCGAGCACGAGTTAGAAGGCTAGCATATGAAAGACTTTTGAGGCGAATGTACGATATCGAGGCGTGCATCGAATGCATGACTCGAAGGATAAAGAATAATTGTGTCGAAGCGTGCATATGCGCATGAGGCTTATAAAAGATGACTTTGTTGCGAAGAGAACAGTTATGGCATGAATATGACTGAACAGTCGAATGTGGCATGGTGATCAAAATATTTATGGCCATTGGACTGTTTGTTTGATGAACATTGAGTTGGGATATGGTACCATTGAATATTAAAATAAAGTAAAGAATGTAAGAAATGCGAAATGATGCAATAGCTGAGTTTCAGACTCAGGCTATATTTGGTTGTATGATTTCGATTTGCGTTGCATGGTCAATTGGACTTGATGAATGCCCGTGCACGGCAATCCCTGAACGAAGTACGCCGGGAGAACCGGGACCGTTCGATCTAGAGGGGATTTGAGATGGGTATTATGTGGAATATTTTAATTTATGAGGCTTGCGACCTACTATTGAAATAGAGCGCCACAAATGCCGAAATGTTTGAAATAGCTTCAAAAAATGGGGGTAGCAACCCAAACCGAAGTAATCGTAGTCATACCATTGGTAGAGTTCCGTTCTGCATGCTGAATGCCAGTGACCTTCATATAGTTAAGGAACAATGAGCTGAATGATGCAGGCACACAGTGATCCTACTCAACGATTACTTATAACATGACTGGGAAAGGATAGTAGGTATTCACCTAGCATCTGCACAGGGGCGAAAGTCTCGAATCGGTAAAAAGTCGCCACGAAGGAACACGAGAATTGTATATTGTCTGCTTGCTTGTTTATGTAAATCAAACATAACATGCTTGCCATGATAACATGTTTTACTACATTCAAATATGCCATGAAAACTATCCTAAGGCAAATATAGAAAGATCACACTTAAGCTGCATGATTCAATATGTCTACTTAATGTCGGTTTAGTAAAGTGGGTCAATATCAGTACGCGAGAGGATTAGTACTGATATCCCACCAGATTTGCTTACAGGATGCAGGTAATAGAATGCTCGTGGTAGAGCTTTGCTTGAACGTACTGTGGCACGAAATTTTATAGCATTTTGAGGCATGCGATCGCATTGATGCTCGAATTTGTAATATGATGATGCGGTCGAGATATAGAAGACATGATGTATGGAACGGTGAAATTTTTTGTGGGCAAGAGAGAACATGAGTGTTGTAAGCCAATATGGCAATTTTAGTTTGTTTATTGAAAGCTTTTGTAACATCATTTCAATTATCAATAAAGAGAATTGTTTTGTATTCTGTTTCTTCTGCGGCTAATATCAAAGCAAAGATAACTATTTGAGAACTTGTTATCTTGCCTAGTATAAGTGCAACTCCAGAATCGTACGACATCATGCCCCGGCGAGGATGAATGACTCGGATAAATCGTTATAAAAACGAGCAAATTTTTAGGTCGGGGCATGACAAAGTGGTATCAGAGCTCTAAATTCAATTTTCTTAGGATGTTTGCTTCATTTCAATTATAAAAGTTGCCCTCCATAATCGAATCACTCTTTACTCTACTCGATGCCATACTGGATACAATAAGTTTAATACAATCTGTATAATTTTGCTGCATGTGTTTTAGAAATTACATAATATTTGCTGAGGAAGTCGTGAAATGTTTATTACATTGCATACAATCAGCCATGAAATAATTGTTGTTGCAAGTGCAATAAGTCGCGAGATGTGAACTAAAATATTGGTTTCATCGATATAATTAAAATTCGGATGTATTGCATAAATTAAGAGTTATGAATGACGCATTACAATGAACGTGAAAGTTGATATCAAATGTGTTGAACGAATTCGAGCATTGGATTTGGGTGTCGGAAACAAATTGTTGCACGAGGTCCAGCAAATATTAGGAATAAATCGTTGCACGAGCTGCAATGAATGTCTGTAATGAATCGTTGTACAAGGTACAACGGACGGAACTGAATCGCAAGTCGATAAGAACGAATCGTTCGATTGTGTACCGAACCTGAGTTGGCAAATGAATACATTGGCCGAGTTGTGTTAGATTTTAATTAATCAAAAGTTACGGTTGTAATCGGTATGATCACTACAGAAACCGTGAGTCAAAATAGATTGTTGGTTTATACCGTATATGGTACGAAAGAAATGACTTAGTTTTTGAGTGGTATATGCCATACCATATATGCGATAGATGATTTGATTTCTGAGTGGTATATGCTATACCACTTGTGTGATAGATTGCATTGACACATTGTGTGAATTATGGAAGGTTTGTTCGCAATGGACGGATAGTACCGAGACTCGATTGGAAAATTTTATGATGGTACATTGATACAAGTGTTCTTCGATAATCGGTTGGAACGATAGGACGGGGACTCGTATCAATTAATAATACGTCGAACAAAATTTATAAGTCGGTCGAATGACCGAGACTAACGAAATGATTATGCCTTGAAGTAATAATCGGATCGACCTGATAGTAAACTTGAAGTTATAAACGAGTCGTACGACTTGCGAGCTCGATAAAAATATTTATCGATGCGAATTGTAATCGGATCGCATGACTTGTAATCTCGTCAGAAATGTTGGATGATGCGAATTTATTATCAGATCGTAGATTTGTGACTTCGATGAAAATATTAGTTGATGCAGATAATCGTGCCTAAGAAAATAGTTGGTTATGTTGAGATGAAACTCAATTGAGAACGACTAAGTCGCATGAAACTTAGAGGGCATGATCGTACAACTCAAGGGTTCGATGTTGGATAGGCGGTAACTCGATTACGCGATCAAAGTATAATAGGATGCAACAAATTAAAAAACGATTTGATACATATGGAAAAGTTTATCGAGAACTTGAATGTATGTAATGTGAGCTAAGTTGACGTGGATGCATATTCAAAGTTGTCCCTTGTGTTATCGAAATTGATATGACCTATCAAAATTGATACGCAAGGAAATATAAGCATAATGTGAGAACACAAAACGGGACAGGCCGACGATATCGAAATTTTCAAAAATAGCAATATAAAAGTGTCGAACTGGTCTATCGTAAACTTTTTGATTGGTCAGGGTAAGACTATAAAGTCATCGATGATTGTGTCGATGCATATAGCATCTCAGGTGTCGACTGTGGGTAGAAAGATTCAATCTCAATACGAGTAGATGTTTCGTTAATGACGAAATCATCAATGTTAGTGCATGAATTACTCGAAAGATAGTTGCGCCTCTATTGTGCAGATAGAAACGATTTTGTTCGAATTTGGGTAGTCCCATAAAAATTATTGGAACGTGATATGACTCCAAAATAATATAGGATGTTCGTAGTAACTGCCCTTCGTTAATGGTCCACAATTATCGAGCGTACCTTCGAGGTAGTTGACCCTAGAAGACTTGACCGCCAAATCAAAGTGAATGTTGTAGACCCATAAGATGACCCAAATGATATTGCATACGGAATTGCGTTAAGAAACAAATATCACGTGGTGCATGTTGATGATAAGTCTAAGGGATCGAATAATTGTTTTGGGAATTGATGGAACAACTTCGGCTGAGAATGATATAATCGAAATTTGAGAATTTTTGGATGAATGCTTGAATGATTATGTTGGTCGAATCGAAATATAAATTTTTACGAACAAACTTGGTGATACGAATAAGCAGTTTTAAGAATCATGCTATGCATGAGAGCGAGCGATAAAAGAATGACTCTCAAAGTTGTGCCTTTGAAATTTGATTCACCTTGCAATTGAGCTTGCGTAAATCAAACTTATATTCAATGTTGCGAGACGGACAAGTTGGAAATTTGGCTAGAAAATTCCTACTCGATAGGAATCGAACGTAAGACGCGTCATAGAAAGGCCTTTGTGTCAAAACGATTAATGCCTTTGAGCACTGTCAACTTGAGTTAAACAATTGTGCCGAAAAGACCGTTGCCTTTGAGCATCGTCAACTCGAATGGAACTTTTGTGTCGAATAGATTGTGGCCTTTGTGCAACGTTAATTTAAAGTTGCGTTGAGAGAATTTAAGCACAGTACCTAGGTAAGTCACCTAGCGGGCGTAGTCCTGAATGTTGATACATTTGCAAGTCAATAAAGGAAAATTATATCGAGATGAGTTGCAATGTGAAACTTCAAAAATAGTTGGCAACGACTTCTAAACGCAAGGAATTGCAGATACTCGTTGCGATCGGATGCGCAATGGCTTGACGCAACACATATAATTTATGGTTTGTGCGAAACATACGAAATAAGAAGTACAATTTTAAATCATATTGCATGTACTTTTGGTTGATGATCACGTATGTATCGAATATGCATAAGCAATTGAATTGTGAGAATGGTCGCCAAGAGATTAGGTCTGATCTAGGGTATGAGATGGCAAGTATATAGGATTAAAAATTTACCTGTTAGCTTTATTCCAATTTTCTACTACTGGACTTGGCTAAAAGACGTATATTTCTAGGACGCCTTGAATATATGTAAGTTCCAAATTAAGTTGTATGTTGAATTCAAATCGAGCTGCAGGAAAGACAGAAAGTTAATAAAAGCTTGTACGAGTGTTTGAAATGAAACATCGATAATGAGACGAGATCGTAAAACGATCTAGAGAAATACTTGAATTGAATGTAGGTTTTGGTTCGAGGATCAACCTTATTTTAAGTGGTATATTATGTAATGTCCCGCTCCGTAAGGTGTATTATGCTGAGTCGTTGACTCGAAGAGTTGCGTTGACCCAAAATATGTATCGATGCGAAGCAATGCAAATAGTTACGTTGACCCTAGGAATGCATCGAGTAAGATCGATGCAAGTGTTAAGTTGCGTGAGAGAAAGCATTGAGTCGGTTAGATGATTCTAAGAAATCGAATCGGTGTAACACAAAAGTCCGATTTGAAAAAATATTAGTTGGTTTCGTATGCAGGCTATGCTTTTACGTTAAAAATATAAGGGGTCGACATTTTGGCCTTGTTTGCAATGAAGTCTGCAAAACCAAATCATCGTCTCGCAACGGACTGAAGCATAGACACGGTAAGTCAAATTGGTCGAATAATTCAATGAAGCACGAAATACTCGAATGACTAAGTTAGAAGAGTTAGCCGTGTAAAATTGAGCCGCATCGGCTCGGCAAAACGACAAGACATATCGGCCTAAGGTGGGAGGACTTTGACCCTTCTTTCCTACTCCTTCATGTCTAAGTAAAATATACCTTTGTATGCTAAGTTAACCTATCGAGACCACGGGTGTGGCTCGATCGAGCGATAAATGTAGTACGTATCGAACACTAGATAGAACAATTGAAATAAAATATGCATAAAATGCACGAGTCTCTATTGAACATCGAAATACTGCAAAAGCGAGCACCTCAGAGTTTGTCTAGACCGAAGAGTGTCAGGCCGCCTTTGATGAGTTGAAGAAGAGGTTGATTACAGCTCATATCTTGATATTGCCATCGGGAAAGGCTTGGGTTGTGTTCTTCAGCAGCTCGGGAAGGTGATAGCCTATGCATCCAGGCAATTATGTCATAAGAAGAACCACCTGACCCATGACCTGGAATTGGCAGCTGTTATCTTTGCTTTGAAGTTGTGGAAGCACTATCTATACCGAGAGCGTGTAGAGATCTTTATAAATCATAAGATTTTGAAGTACGTGTTCACTCAGAAAGAGTTTAATATATGGCAGAGGCTGTGGCTAGAGCTGATGAAGGACTTCGATATCTCATTGTAGCATCATCCAGGAAAGAACGTAGTTGTCGATACCTTGAGCAGGTATCTGATAGCTATGTATTTGATGGTAGATCGTCACTAATTGGCAGATATGGATAGCTTGGGTATCAAAGTGATAGTTCCTGGAATGGAGATGCAGATATGGGGTTTGTATATTCAATTTGAGCTGATGGACAGGGTCAAATCATCGCAGATTGATGATGTTACTCTGAGGAGCATCATAGAGCAGGTTCAAGCAGGGTTGTTGGATGATTTTTCTCTTGCTGAGGATGGGTCATTGAGGCATGATACTAGCTTGTGCCTGTCTAGTGGGGAGTTTCAGGAGGAGGATCTTTAGGAAGTATATTATTCTCAGTACTCTATGCATCATGGTGCCAACAAGATGTACAGAGATTTGAGAGAGCACGTGTGGTAATATAGCATGAAGCGGGAAGTGGCACAGTTTGTATCCAGATGCTTAGTGTGCCAGCAGATAAAAGTCGAGAGACAGAGGCCAGGAGGTCTACTTCAACTATTACCTATTCCAGCGTGGAAGTGGGAACACACTACCATGGATTTTATGTCTGGAGTTCCACGATCTCCAGGAAGAAAAGATATGATTTGGGTAATCGTTGATAGGTTGACCAAATTAGCCCACTTCTTTCAAGGTTGATTTGTCTATGAAAAAGCTTGCCAAAATGTACGTAAGGCAGATCGTCAGGTTGTACGGGATTCCTGTGAGCATAGTCTCGGATCGGGATAATCGTTTTACTTCTCACTTGTGGAGGAGTTTGTAGGCTAGCTTGGGCACTCAGCTCAAGTTCAGTACTACGTATCTCCCTCAGATGGATGGGCAGTCGAAGAGAACCATTTAGACTCTCGAGGATATGCTTTGCACTTGTGTGTTAGATCTTGGGGGTTCTTTGGAGGATTATCTCCACCATGTAGAGTTTCCTTACAACAACAGCTACCAGGCCAGTATAGAGATGTCACGATTTGAGGTTCTATACGGACGAAGGTGTCGCACTCCCTTATCTTGGGACGATGTTGGTGAGAAAGCACCATGAGATGATTGTGGATGCAGCGGAGAAGGTCAAGCTGATTAGAGAAAGACTTCGAGTGGCGCAGGACAGAAAACGATATTGTGCCGATAGCCACCGGAGACCGTTAGAGTTCGAGATATAGTTTTAGTTTCTTGGTTTGTGCTGGCTTGTGATTGTTGCTTTAGGAAATTGTGTTGAGTCTTGTTTTGTGATAGGTTAGCGATATGGTGTTCCTGAGAATTTCTTCGACACGGGCCACAATTTTCTTTGGCAGGATGGGAAGTTTAGTCCACGATTCATCAGGCCTTCCACCATTCTTAAGAGGGTCGGTTGTAAACCCCCTAAATTTCTACTACGTATTTTTTAAAATAAAGTTTTTATTAATGGTATTTAAAATGTACTTCATATTTGTACGGTGCGTGCAAGTCGAGTTCTCGTAATTGTACGTCGCGTGCAAAATTTGCATTTTCATAATTGCTCGTCGAGTGCGGATTTGGTGAGGTAGATATTTTTATAAAAATGTTTTATTATAGATTTATTTATATAGGCGGAGTATGGTTTCCAAAATATTATGTGATAAATATTTTGTATTGCTTAAAAATTGTAAAAAAAGGTGTCGTGTTGAGATTATTTTTCCTAAAATGCTATTTTTATATAGTTCAAATACAAAAGTAATTTAGTAAATGGTAATTTTATAAATATTTACATGCGAGATACATGAACTAAATTCATGTATATATAAAAATTTTCAAAAATTATTTTTATTAGTTTTTATTATTTATAAAAAGATATTCTAAAACTTGTTTGATTTACTGTTTAAATGAATTATGGTGATTTGAATTTGAATACGATTTTATTGATGGATTTTATGTTAAAGATAGGATTTAACAAGACTTGAATTGAATTTGAAATGGATTGATTGATTTTAATTGATTAGAATCAAATAAGTGAAATTCTACAAGGGGTTTAAACTACAACTACTACTTAACTAACTGGAACCCACCACCTCCTACATAAGGAGAGACCCATTGTTTACTTTTCTCCATAAATTCCACAAACCTCACCAACTCCACAGCCAGATGTGCATCGTGTCTGTGTCCCCTTTTCCCATCCACTGTGTATTATATTTTACAAATACATTCTTCATCCCTGTCTGACAGATCCGGACACCGACTCGTCCCGTGTCTCGCAGGATACGTTTACAAACTCTATCCTTTTCCAGCATCCGACTTCCCATCCGGACCAACCCGTAGCATAACCATTGCCACAAACCCGTAGCATAACCCACGCTTCCCGACTCATCCATTCCCTGATCAAGTCTCTGACCATCCATCAGCCACCGTCACCACCTTGTCCCGGCCACCCGACCAAACGTCATCATCATTACTATTACCCACAATGACCACCACCACCATCACGAACCAGCCACCCGGGTCCTTCCGGCGTGCGCCTCGAGCCGCTGACCAGATCACCGCGTCTAACTCGTTAACGCTGCCACACCCCTCTGTCGATCAGCCTACGTTGAACTGTTCCGACAGCCACCCCAGGCTGCCAAATCTGCCTCGCCATCAGTTTACTGCCACCTACCTTCGCTGTGCAGAGTGCTGCCCTCCTTACGAGGAAACGTCAGCCCCGTCGCAGTCATTCCATCAGGACCCGCGGCCGACGGCCGCTAAATCCGCCACCGCCTGACCGGCATGCTCGAGCATCACGGGGCCGGCCTTCTTCCGAAATTCCTATGTGAGTCTCCTTCCTCAGCCCTCTCTCTCACAAATATGCCTCTCCAAATTTGTCTTAATGTCTTCTCTCTATTCAAACATGTGTCTCCTCAAAATAAGGAGACAGCAGCTCCCACGTTTCTTTTTACTGATTTATTATTATCATTATTATAATTATTACTATTAGTGATAAGTCACCAGTATTTGGCCTTTAGGTTATATTTTTATTATTCCTTGTGAATATTAATAAATATAGTCTTGTAAGTATTTTTGTACAACTATTTTGTAACATTTGGGGCCTTCCTACATATGGAAGAATATTTTCTATGGGCTTGTTTTGGTCAAAGCTATATTTTGGGCTAACAGAGTTATATACTTGGGTTGTTATAATACATAATTGTTTGGCTTTAATATATACAATATTTTGGGCTTATATGTATGGTAAATATGGAGAAAGTATATTTGTATATTTTTAATTATAAATATGATTGTTGGCCAAGGGAAGAAAATGTATACATTACTTTGAGTACGGGCCTATAAATTAATATTAGTCCTGAATAATTTTCTAAATTTTATATATTTTTCTAATAAAAACTATTTCTCGAGTAATAATTATTTAAATATTTTGGGATAAATAAGAATATAGTTTTCAAGTATTATAACTATTTTGTAAAAAGAGTATATATATTTATTTTTTGCAAAATTCTCTCCAATTTATTTCCATTGATCATGACTAAATTGTGTTTTTCGTATTTTTGCGAATATCGACCCATACACATCAACCTTAGCTATTGGACACCTCGAAACTTGTTGGATTATTACGTTACACCAGGCAATACACCAGGCAAGATACCTTGCCATCTGCTGTTTATGTGTTTTAGCTCACCATATTACATGCATTTATTTATTTCTTATTTTTTGTAATATAAATTTTTTCTTCAAAACTGTATGTAGAGGTACTATGGTTAGTTATGTTTTATAAATACTTTGGTTTATTTTTTGTATTGACCTAGAGTTAAAAGATTGTCCTTGATAGGATGCATATCGTGATATGGATACAGCACGAATAGTGCATGGGGAGGGAGAAGACAACAATTAGGCGTAAAAGCTTTCACTCATTTACTTTCCTTTAGATGCCTTTAGTGACTCAGTCGAGTGCTAGCGGGCCATGCATTTACTTTCCTCTAGATGCCCTTAGTGACTCAGTCGAGTGTTAGTGGGCTGTGCATTTATTTTTCTCTAGCTGCCGTTAGTGACTCACCCTAGAGCTAGTGTGTTGTGCACTTATTTACTTTTCTCTAGATGCCACTAGTGCCTCGATTCAAACACTAACGCACCGTGCCTCTAGTTTTGGAAAGCCCATGTGTGGAACGTTGTCTTCAAAGTACATTATTTCACATAGAATGGTTAGGGACCTTTATCTATTTAGGGATGTGTACGTCTCTGTTGAGCTTTTTATATTCAATTTATGTCATGATATTATGTGTCTTATTACGTCCCTCTGAGGACCTGGTAATTTCTCCAGGTGTGCTTTTGTGATGTTGCGCAGGTGCTCTAGCCAAGGCCATAACTTGCTCTCTTCCATCGAGGATGATTGTACTTGAATCGTCTTCGCATCGCTCGACAAATTTCTTAATTTTGTATTTCTCTCTTTGTTGGTAGTGGATTTGTCTCCCCCAAATGACTTGTGTAAGCAATAATTCATAAGTTATTATAAACTCTTTCTTCTTTATTTGTGGATGAGATTAGTGTCGTAGCTTTCTATACTTTACAGCTTATGTTTACATACGATGGTTCCATATATTGGAGTATACTTCGTATGTATGCAACTGGCATAATTACGTTCATAGTCCTATGTATTTTGTGACTGGAACGTTACATGTTTTTGTGGTGGTCCATGCAGGTCAAGTTAAATTGTTTGGTTACTTTACCGTAAAAAGCAAGCCTGCGTATAGGATTAGAGTCTAGGATCTCATCCATATACTTGACCGCCTTCCTCGATTCTATTTCAAAATCCCGTTTAACTCCTTGATTTACATCTTGCTTGATACATTTCTATCATAATTTATCTTTCCTTCGTGCTTGCTAGAGGTTAGGAAGGTTACGCCTACTAGGTGGACATGTTTCAATTGTCCCAAAACACTATTAGTTTAACCCTTGAAAGTTGGGTAGAACACCCCACGACCTAACACTCCATTTGTCCTTGTGACCTATATTAATAAGTTTACTTAGACTGTAGAATTTATAGAACCCTAACCCACCTAGCCAACCAAGCCATAGACAAGGACACACTAGGACAACTATATGGACCCAAACTTCGGGCGAGACTTAGAAATTGAACTTTTCAGATTTTCTGTCAATCATTACCTTTTATGCTTATATTTTGGACTATCTTGACTAATGATGCTAATATAGCCTAGTTTTACAAGCTCATTCCTTATCGAGCTTGTTGATGACATATTTTATTGGGAGCGCTCTCACTAACATATTGTCTAATCAGAACCGGTGCATGATGGCCTGATCAACCTAGTGCACTTTGGTTCGCTTTTCATATATCGTTCTACGTGGATGGAGACATAGTTAAAATTGCCTCTAGAGTCTCATCCGCGACTGCCTTGGCTATTCTTTTTGAATTATTCGGTAGCCTTTGAATCACGTATTCGTATTCGATAACATCTTCTTCGAACCCTCTATTGCTTTTGCCCTCCACCTGTTTTAGAAGGACGAAAGCGCTTGTACTTAAATTTCCCACTAGCTGCCCTATCACTTATGACCATTACTCCTCGATGTGACTACATCCTCGTCTTAACTATTCGTCCTTTCCTTCAACCCTATATCTTCTACCACGACTTCTAATCATCCTTGAAACTTGAAAATGAATCAATCCTTAACTATACCCTTGTACCTTCTCAACCCCCTAATTATTCTAAATTTCGAGGACGAAATTCTTTTAAGTTGGGTAGGATGTAAACCCCCTAAATTTCTACTACGTATTTTTTAAAATAAAGTTTGTATTAATGGTATTTAAACTGTACTTCATATTTGTACGGTGCGTGCAAGTCGAGTTCTCGTAATTGTACGTCGCGTGCGAAATTTGTATTTTCATAATTGCTCGTCGAGTACGAATATGGACGAGGTACATATTTTTATAAAAATGTTTTATTCTAGATTTATTTATATAGGCGGAGTATAGTTTCCAAAATATTATGTGATAAATATTTTGCATTGTTAAAAATTGTTAAAAAAGGCGTCGCGTTGAGTTTTTTTTTCCCAAAATGCTATTTTTTATATAGTTCAAATACAAAAGTAATTTAGTAAATGGTGATTTTATAAATACTTATAGGCGAGATACATGAACTAAATTCATGTTTATATGTTAATTTTTGAAAATTATTTTTATTAATTTTTATTATTTATAAAAAAATATTCTAAAACTTGTTTGATTTACTGTTTAAATCAATTATGGTGATTTGAATTTGAATTCGATTTTATTGATGGTTTTAAGTTAAAGATAGGATTTAACAAGAATTGAATTGAATTTGAAATGGATTGATTGATTTTAATTGATTTGAATCAAATAAGTGAAACATCTACAAGGGGTTTAGACTACTACTCCTCCTTATCCAACTGGAACCCGCCACCACCTATATAAGGAGAGATCCATTGTTTACTTTTCTCCATAAATTCTACAAACCTCACCAACTCCACAGACAGATGTGCATCATGTCTGTGTCCTCTTTTCCCATCCACTATGTATTATATTTTACAAATACATTCTTCATCCGTGTTCGACAGCTCCGAACACCGACTCGTCCCGTGTCTCGCAGGATACGTTTATAGACTTCATCCTCTTCCAGCATCCGACTTCCCATCTGGACCAACCTGCATTACATCCATCGCCAGAAATCGACTCCTGCAAATCATCCACAACCCGCGCTTCCCGACTCATCCATTCCCCGATCAAGACTCCGGCCATCTATCAGCCACCGTCACCACCTTATTTCGACCACCCGACCAAATGTCATCATCATCACTATTACCCACAACGACCACCACCACCATCACGAACAAGCGATGTCCTCCCAGCGTGCGCCTCGAGCAGCTGACCAGATCAGCGTGCTGAACTCGTTACCGCCGCCACACACCTCTATCGATCAGCCCGCATCGAACTGCTCCGGCGGCCACCCCAGGCTGCCAAATCTGCCTCGCCGTCAGTTTACCGCCACCTACCTTTGCTGTGTAGAGCACAGCCCTCCTTATGAGGACACGTCAGCCCCACTGCAGTCATTCCATTAGGACCCGTGGTCGACGGCCGCTAATCTGCCACCGCCTGACCGGCGTGCTCGAGCATTACGGGACCGGCCCTCTTCCGAAATTCCTATGTGAGTCTCCTTCCTTAGCCCTCTCTCTCACAAATATGCCTCCCTAAATTTGTCTTAATGTCTTCTCTCTCTTCAAACATGTGTCTCCCCAAAATAAGGTGACAGCAGCTCCAACGTTTCTTTTTACTGATTTATTATTATAATTATTACCATTAGTGAGAATTCATCAGTATTTGGCCCTTTGGTTATATTTTTATTATTCCTTGTGAACATTAATAAATATAGTCTTGCAATTATTTTTGTACAACTATTTTGTAATATTTGGGGCCTTCCTATATATAAAATAATATTTTTTATAGGCTTGTTTGGGTCAAAGCTATATTTTGGGCTAACAGAGTTATATACTTGGGTTGTTATATACATAATTGTTTGGCTTTAATATATACAATATTTTGGGCTTATATGTACGGTAAATATGGGGAAAGTATATTAGTATATTTTAATTAAAAATATGATTGTTGGCCAAGGAAAAAAAATGTATACATTACTTTGAGTACGGGCCTATAAATTAGTATTAGTCCTGAATAATTTTTTAGATTTCATATATTTTTCTAATAAAAACTATTTCTCGAGTAATAATTATTTAAATATTTTGGGATAAATAAGAATATAGTTTTCAAGTATTATAACTATTTTCTAAAAATAGTATATATATTTATTTTTTGTAAAATTCTCCCTAATTTATTCCTATTGATCATGACTAAATTGTGTTTTTTGTATTTCTCGCGAACATCGACCCATACACATCAACCTCGGCTATTGGACACCTCAGAACTTGTTGGATTATCGCACCAAACCAGGCGACACACCAGGCAAGATACCTTGCATCTGCTGTTTATGTGTTCTAGCTCACCATATTACATGCATTTATTTATTTCTTATTTTCTGTAATATAAATTTGTTCTTCAAAACTGTATTTAGAGGTATATTATGGTTAGTTAAGTTTTACAAATACTTTGGTTTATTTTTTTTGCATTGACCTAGAGTTAAAAGACTGTCCTTGGTAGGATGCATATTGTGATGTGGATACAGTACAAGTTGTGCATGGGGAGGAAGAAGACAGCAATTAGGCTTTGGGGCTTTCACTCATTTACTTTCCTCTAGATGCCCTTAGTGACTCAGTCTAGTGCTAGCAGGCTGTGCATTTACTTTCCTCTAGTTGCCCTTAGTGACTCAGTCGAGTGCTAGTGGGTCGTGCATTTATTTTTCTCTAGCTGCCATTAGTGACCCACCCGAGAGCTAGTGTGTCGTGCACTTATTTACTTTTCTCTAGATGCCACTAGTGCCTCGGTTGAAACACTAATGCGCCGTGCCTCTAGTTTCGGAAAGCCCCTGTGTGGAACGTTGTCTTCAAAGTGCATTATTTCACATAGAATGGTTAGGGACCTTTATCTGTTTAGGGATGTGTACATCTCCGTTGAGCTATATATATTCAGTTTATAGCATGATATTATGTGTCTTGTTACGTCCCTCTGAGGACCTGGTGATTTCTCCAGGTGTACTTTTGTGATGTTGCGCAGGTGCTCTAGCCAAGGCCATGACTTGCTCTCTTCCATCGAGGATGATTGCACTTGAATCGTCTTCGCATCACTCGAAAAATTTCTTAATTTTGTATGTCTCTCTTGGTTGGTAGTAGATTTGTCTACGCCTAACGACTTGTGTAAACAATAATTCATAAGTTATTATAAATTCTTTCTTCTTTATTTGTGGATGAGGTTAGTGTCGTGGCTTTCTACACTTTACAGCCTATGTATACATACGATAGTTCCATATGTTGGAGTATACTTCGTATGTATGCAGCTGGCATGATTACGTTTCTAGTCCTACATATTTTGGGACTGGGATGTTACATCGGTGCAGTAGCCTATCGACTAGACTTGCTACCTATGCTAGAGGGAGTTCACAACATGTTCCACGTGTCACGGTTGAGACGGTACATGGCAGAACCTAATCACGTATTGGATTAATTTGAAATAGTGGTGGGCCCAACTTTCAACTATCTAGAGTAGCCTGTAGAGATTCTAGATCACCGAAAAAGGTGTTCTGAAACCAGGTTATTCTCTTGGTTCGCGTCGTATGGAGGTATAACACTTTGCTTGAGTCTACCTGGAAGAGGGAGGACGATATGCGTGAGCGATACCCTTCTCTCTTCGAGCCTTGAGTTATTATTTTTCTTGTTCTTCTTTTGTATTCTTGTGCTAGTTTGTCTTTAATTTTGAGGGAAATTTTTTTTAGGAGGGTAAATTTGTCACTACCACCATCCTAGATAGGGTTATTTTTGTTATTTTATATTATTTATATAGTGTGTGTATTTAATTAATTAATTATATGTAATGGTTGCATTTATTAGTTGACTAGCCTATTTAATATTGGACGCTTATTGACTGAACCTATTTGGACTTATCATGACACCTAGACCTAGATTTTAAGTTAGACACAATTAGACTCATTTAAGTCATATTAAGTCATGAATAGGATTAGAACTAATTACCAAGTAAGGCTAGAAAATTTAATAGATTAACCAAAGCCTTCATGACAACTTAAAGGGCAAGTGGAAATTTCTAATAGGCTTCTAGGGCACCCATATTGACCGGCCATAGAGGGAGAGGGGGCTCATTATTCACTTCTTCATTTAGAGCTCAAAAACCCTAGTTTGGTGTTCTCCAAAAATCCTATTCTTCTTCCATTCATTTCTCCACCAAAACCACTCCAAATTCCTCTCAATCTTCTTCTATTCTTCATCTAAGAAGTCTAGTATCTTGGAGGCCATGGAGCACAAGGAGAGGAGGCTATTGGCTTGAGGGATTGTGTCATACTTCAAACTTGTGTCCACTGGGGTGCTACATTGGGAATCCATCTCCCAATAGGTATATTACTAGTCCTTTCCTACTTTGGACATTATTTCATGCATGGAACAATTAAAAAACTCATCCATGAACTAGGGGTACCCATAGGAGGAAAAATATGGCTCTAATGACCATGTTGGTAGAAGTTACAAAGAATTTTTATGCCATTTTTAAAAAAAATCGAGAATGGTACACCAAGTGTTTGTCATGTGGTTTGATAGACTAAATAGACCTATGAATGATGTGTATGGCTAGGAATGTGTCCACAAATGGATATTAATTGGTTGTGTCATGTTACACTAGGATACAAAGTCAATTTAGAGTTTTTTACTTTCTACACTTGCCACAATATGTCACATTTTACATGACACATTATACTAGCTAGATGTTGACACAAAATCACAGTCAACCAAATATTGATAAAATTGACAATATGATACTTGTCATAATTCAATATGACACATCAAGAATGAACTCAGTACAAGACGGACGATGGCTCATACTTGCAGCGTACTATGTTTCGAGCCTGTATTTTTACTTTTCTCGAGTCTAGATAAATGTAAACTGAGTCGCACTGAGTAGTTCGGGCCTGTACCTATATCCAAACCATAAACCAAAAGCTCTACCAAAACCAAACTAGACCAATGAGCCCATTAGAACTATTCTATCTTTTGGAGACAGAGTTCGGGCCGAACTATGTCTCCATACAGAGTTCGGGCCGAATTCTGTCCCCTAAATTACAGGACCCTAATTTTTAGGGTTTGTTCTATGCTAGTTGTCCAACGGCCAAAAATTTGAATTTTTGACCCAGAATTTTGGCCGAATTCTGCCTGGCTAGAACCCTATAAATAGGCCTTGAATTCTCACTTTTTCAATCATCCAATCATCTCTTCTATTCTCTCGAAAGCCTTATACAAGCCTTACTCCTCTCATCTACTAGCTACAAGCTCCCTAAGCCTCAAAGTGCTCAGTGCCCTTCAGTTAGGAGTTTGTGCAAGAGTTGAAAAGTCGCTTGAAAAATTTCAAGCATCGCCACTGCGATCTTTGTAAGAAGTTGACGTGCTCTTCTGAAGAAAAGGCACGAGGTGTAACTACTATTTCATAAATAGTAGATTTAATCCTGAGCTAGAGTTTTTAGGCCAGGACTAGTCCTCCTCGAGGGAAACCAGGTTAAAATTGGTTGTGTTTGTGTATGCTTTCTCGCTCTTTATAATTTCTGTATTTACTCTGTTTATTTACTGTTGGTGAAAGAATTTAATTTTTAATTGGATATTATTATCATAAACTCTATTCACCCCCCTCTAGAGTTGTCTACTTGTTCTTCAATTGGTATCAGAGCTCTGTTCTCTCAACAAGGACTAACATCCTAGAGCTGATCCATGGCAACCACACAACCCATGTTTTCCAATCACGGTGAAGGGCAGTCCACTCAAAGGCCACCCCTATTTGATGTAACAAACTACACCTATTGGAAAACAAGGATGAGTTTTTATCTCAAATCTCTAGACTTCGACCTGTGGACCATTGTTACCGATGGTTACAAAAAGCCCGCCAGGATATTTGTCAATGGTGATCTCATCGAGAAACCCCACGACAAATATTCTGACGAGGAAAAGAAACATGCAAGTCTAGACGCTAGAGCTATTAATGCTTTATTTTGTACAATAGACAGGAATGAGTTTAACAGGGTTTCGACATGCACTACCTCGCAGAAGTATGGAGACTTCTAGAAGTGACGCATGAAGGAACCACCCAAGTCAAGGAGTCAAAAATCAGTCGTCTCATTCAAGAATATGAGGCTTTCAAGATGAAGCCAAATGAGACGATCACATAAATGTTTACAAGATTTCTCGACATCATCAACCCCTTGTCATCTCTCGACAAATAATATACAAATCACGAGAAGATCCGCAAGTTACTTAGGAAGCTACCGAAGATTTGGAACCCTAAGCTAACAGCTATCATAGAAGGCAATGATCTCACCACAATGTCTATGGAGACCTTGATGGGAAAGCTGATGACTCACGAGCTTGACCTCAAAGACTTCGAAGAGCCTGCTACAAAGGTAAAAGAGATTGCCGTAAAAGCTCATCGTCGAAGGGCTGATCTTGAAGAGACCGATGACGATAATTTCGAAGGTGATGATCAATCTCTTCTTGTCTGCAACTTCAAGAAGTTCCTTTGCTTCAATCAAAAAAAGAAGGAACAACAAGAAGATGATGAGGAAGAACCAACATGCTATGGCTGTAAAAAGACTGGACACGTCCGAAAAGACTGTCCATTCGCAAAGAAAAGCAACCGATATGAGAAGCCCTACAAGAAGTCTTCCTCAAGAAAATATGCCAACACTAGCATTTGGCATGCAAGTGAAGCAAGTAACTCCGAGGAAGAAAACGACTCCCCTCAAGACATCGCCAATGTATGCCTAATGGCAACATCCGATAAGGTAACTAGCGATACTCTCGATGATTTCACTTTTGATGAACTTGGCGATGCATTCAATGATTTACTAAATGACCACAAGAAAGTCATTAGTAAATATAAATATGCCAAGGAGAAGATCAAAAGCTATGAAGTCAAGATTCAAAAACTCTCTTCTTTGCTTGATAATGTTAGAGACACTCCACTCACAGAAGACACTAATGAGGTGTTTAAGCTTAAGTAAAGCCTACATGATGCCGAAACACGTATTGATAAGCAAACACATGAGATCACAGCACTCAACACTGAGCTTCCTGAAGAAAAGAATAGACACAAGATCTCTATTGTTAAAATTGATGGTTTGAATGCTAAGTGTAACGAACTGCATGTTTCCTCTAAGAAATCAGAGATTAGATTGGGAAAACAAGTTGCTCAACCTCAAACCCAATCACATAAGACACACACAAAGCACAAGACTACTCAAAATAGTCAAACATGTCATCATCATGCAGCACGTAAATATGCTTACATGTACACGTACTTTCATACAGCACACAAACCACATGCACATAGAAATTATTCTCATAACTATCATTTTACTGCTACACATGCTGCATATTGACATAACCATCACCATGTTGCACATAGATATAGCCATCACTATGCTGAATATAGACATAACTATCATCCTGCTACCATGTATAGTCATTATCTTGCTATTCCACACAACTCTCACCATGCTACTTATAGACATCATCAACATGGTTCCAATACAAATAGGCATGTCACTTGTACCTACTGTAGATTAAATGGACACATCTCACCGTAATATAGAATTAGGAGATTAGTAAATATAAACCTATATGCATGGGTGCCAAAAACTAACATTTTAGGACCCACAAGAACTTGGGTACCAAAGGTCATATCTACTCTTGATGTAGGTGGACCTTCCCTCCTCAACTAAAAGAAAGTGGATTCTCAATAGTGGATGCTCACGACATATGATGGGAGACGCAAATCTTTTCGCATCACTATCGATGAAGAGGGAAGGATACGTATCCTTCGACAACAACTTAAAAGGATACATCATAGGTAATGGTACTATTGGTCATACTCATTCTCCTGTAATAAAGGATGTCTGCACAGTGACCGAGTTAAAGCATAAACTGCTCAACATAAGTCACCTTGCTAATCATGGATATGATATTAACTTCGAACAAAATAAATGCTATATTTATGATAGGTCAACGGGAGACATCGCTTTTGAAGGGATAAGAGATGACAACATTGACATTTTCTATCTATCTAGAAACAAAGCTCGTCTAGTAGCTCATGGATACAACCAAGAGGAAGGTATCGACTACGATGAGACGTATGCTCCTTTTGTAAGACTGGAATCCATTCGGATGCTTTGTGCATTTGCTAATTTTCAAAATTTTAAATTGTTTCAAATGGATGTTAAAAGTGCTTTTCTGAATGGATTTATTAAGGAGGAAGTTTTTGTAAAACAACCCCCTGGTTTCGAAAATCACAAATTTTTCGACCATGTTTTCAAACTCAAGAAAGCGCTATATGGCCTCAAACAAGCCCCTAGAGCTTGGTATGAACGCCTAAGCAATTTTTTGCTAGATAAAGGTTTTTCAAAAGGAAAAATTGACACTATACTATTTATCAATAGTTTTCAAGACACTATTCTCTTAGTGCAAATTTTCGTAGACGATATCATATTCGGTTCTACTAATGAAAATCTTTGCCAAGATTTTATTAAGTTTATGCAGAACGAATTTGAGATGAGCATGATGGGGGAGCTCACCTACTTCCTTGGATTGCAAGTCAAACAAACTTCACAAGGAACTTTCATCAGCCAGTCAAAATATACTAAGGATATGTTGAAGAAGTTTGATCTTGACAACGTCAAACCAATCAGTACCCCTATGGCTACTTCGACCAAGCTGGAACCTGATGAAAGTGGCAAACCTGTTGACCAACGTAAGTATCGAGGTATGATTGATAGTTTACTCTATTTAACTGCTAGTCGCCCCGATATTATGTTTAGCGTTTGCTTGTGTGCTTGATATCAAGCTAATCCTAAGAAATCACACATGTCCGTCGTTAAGCGTATCTTTCGATACCTTAAGGGTACGGTTACAGTGGGCTTATGGTATCCCAAATCTACATTCTTTGACCTCATCGGTTATTCGGATGCTAATATCGCAGGATGCAAAGTCGACCGTAAAAGTACAAGTGGTACATGTTATTTATTAGGCAAGGCTCTAGTCTCTTGGTTTAGCAAGAAGCAGAATTCGGTCGTACTATCCACAACAGAAGCTGAATATATCGCAGCAGGTCGTTGTTGTGCACAAATTCTGTAGATGAAGCAAACCCTTGCAGACTACAACCTTTCTTTTATGCATATTCCTATATTCTGTGATAACACTAGTGCTATAAACCTTACTAATAACCCTATATGTTACTCACGTACGAAACACATTGAAATTCGTCACCACTTTTTGCGTGATCTCCAGCAAAATGGTACTATAAACTTAGAATTTATTGACACTGATCATCAGATAGCAGATTTCTTTACTAAACCACTTTTCGAAGAGCATTTCAACTTTCTATATCGTGAACTAATAATTTTGGATGAAGCTGTTATTCATTAAAGTGACATGCGTAAATATCGATTATGTCTTGGTTCCTTATGATGAATTTGTTATGGGTACAAGCCGAAAGGGTCCTTCTGACAACAAGGTGTAAAAGCCTAAGCGACATGGTTTACTAGTCCTCAGGACTACCGCTAGCTGGGATCCAGCCCCTGCAGCTACCCTATGGCAGTTTCACCATAATGAATTGGGTCATAACTCCTTGTTTATTAAATGGTATACTTTTATTTATAAGTTGCTCAATTCGAATTTTTGAACTTCACTTTTATTTTTTTTGATTCAGCTTTCACTTTTGCAATTCTCTACTTGGATTTCTTACTTTTGCATATTCATATTTCTTTTCCTTCATTCTTATTTATCTATCATTATTTTTTACCTCATTTCAGCCTGATTTCTATTATGGCCTTAGAACCCAGAATTCGGGCTGAACTCTGCCTAACTAAGAGTTCGGGCCGAATTCGGTCTGGTTATTCCTGAACCTCAAGCGGGCTCGGCCGCTGATCTGAAATTGATCCAATGGTCCAGATTACTTCCGACCATTCGAACCCCTAACATTATAACCGGGTTCTCCCTCTCTCTCTCTATCCTCCATTGCCACCTTTAACTCCTCAAAACTCTTTTTTTTTCAAACCCTAACCCTAGTTCTCTCATTCTAGTGCATATTTCTTCTCCAAATTCAAGGAGTGGGTTTCTTGCATCATTCTCTTCCATCCTTCATCATTCTTTTGAGGTATATTTTTACTCTTCTCTCCATCTAAATTTCATTATTTTCCTCATTACTCATGGCTCCTAAGTTGTTCAATAGAGGAAAAAGGCTTCGAACCGAGGGTGCGTCCTCTTCGAATCCTCCTCTTCGTGTTAAACAACCTATTCAATAACCCATTCATCTGTTGTTCAATCCACCTCATTTCATTAACCCTAACACGTATGATGATCGCATATTTGTATCATTGGAAGCCTCAAACTAGTGGTTCAATGATTTTTGATCTCGTTCCGTGTGTGCGGGTTATCCTATTAACTTTACCATATTTTCTCAATATGATTCCATATTCCATGGCTTGTGTCTTGATGAACTTGTCACTACAAATTTACTTATCTATTTAAATGCCATTCAAATGTTTTATTTCAATCTTACTCATGATGATACACGTTTATATTCACGTGTTGCTGGCATTGACATATCATTTGATGACTTTGATCTTGCGGAATATCTTGAAATTCTAGAGCCTAACTCATAGAAGAAACTTGTTGATGATCGCAAATTTTAATTCCCCAATGGGTCATCTCTAGAAAGCTTCAAGGATGATTTGTGTACCCCAAGCACACGTCCACGAAAGCTTCTTGCCAAATTTCTAAACCCCTACTTCTATGAGCTTCATCGTATTGTCTTTTCCACGATTCTGCCCAAAGCGAGATCTACTGATGAGGTTTCATATTTTGAAATTTTTGCTATGTATCACCTATACTTCCATGTCCCTTTCAATCTTCCACGTACCATGATGGACTGGATGATCAATGCTAGGAAGAAGCCAAGGTCTTTGGTCTATGCTCTCTATCTTCCTATGATTTTTCGGGCTTTTCATGTCCCACTTGATGAGTGCCAATTCCTCCTTGCCCCTGCCTTCCTATCTAAGGTACGAAAGCTTCAGGCAGTTGTCGGTTCACCTGCTGAGTCCGAGCACTCTGATGCTCAGGATGACGCACCTGCTCTTGGGCAGCCTACGCCCCCTCCACCTGCTACTCTTGAGTCGATTCAGACTAGGCTCCACGATCGATTCATGTTAGAGGATGATCGCTGGACCCAGCTTGACTACCATACCACCCTGCAGATGAGTGCCATCAGCAACTCACTACATGACGTTCGGTACTCTATGTCTCGGCATCCTTCTATGTCTATTCCAAGCATCGCCACTGCGATCTTCGTAAGAAGTTGACATGCTCTTCTGAAGAAAAGGCACGGGATATAACTACTATTTCACAAATAGTAGATTTAATCCTGAGCTAGAGTTCTCAGGCCTGGACTAGTCCTCCACGAGGGAAACCAGGTTAAAATCGGCTGTGTTTGCGTATGCTTTCTCGCTCTTTATAATTTTCGCATTTACTCTATTTATTTACTGTTGGTGAAAGAGTTTAATTTTTAATTGGATATGATTGTCATAAACTCTATTCACCCTCCTCTAGAGTTGCCTACTTGTTCTTCACTAGACACCACACTAACTTGCTTCTAATTGTCATTTCAGACATGCTCATGCATTTTGAAATGAATGGGATTAGATTGGGTATAGTTATCTTGGGTGTCTCATGAGAGCATCGGTGTTTTAGTACGATACTGGCATGGTGCATACCATGTGTTTGTGAAACTGCATGTATGTGTGCCTATAGGCTAGTGAGAGTGTTTATGCTTGTGTTAGTATGCATGTATATAGGGTATCCTTGGGGGAATGCTATTGTATATATGTATGTCTATGTGAAGGCACATGTGGTTGTGTGTGTGTTCATTTATATGCATATGTATTTGTGTATGTTAGTACTAGAGTGTGTGTGCCTATGTATATACCCATATGCACATATATATGTGTGTAGGTTGTACATGTGTATGTGTATAGGCCATGTATGTGAGTATGTTTCCATATGTATGCATGTGTGTGTGTAATGTATAGTATAGGAGAGGGAGAAAACAACACCCATGTGCATGTATGTGTGTGTATCTATGCATACACATATATGTTGAGAGTGTGTCTTAAGAGGAGGAGAGTACGCAATGAGCCTATAGGTGATATGTGTATTTACCTGTGTATAGGTTGTAATAGAGAGTAGGTAAATGTATGTGTGAGTGTGCTTCATGGTGTGCACCTACACATGTAGGTATATGTTGAGTGTTAAGAAAATAAAGGAGGGAGTTGTGTGTTGTCTTGTACACACATGTAGCCTCTATGTGCCCAGGCAAGGAGGGGAAAATTAATTCCCTATACAGGCACAGGTATGCACTGAGGGCACTACATAGCAAGAATAACAGGCAGGTAAGTCCTACACACAGGAATAAAGGGCTTTAGTACACTGTACATGCATAAAGGGAAGGAAAAATTGTATCCCCTGTTGCACAGGGGCAGGGGTATGTGGCAGTAGGCTGCCTGCATACAGGCAGAGTATGTACTGTTGCACACATGGTTGGCTTGACCCTCCTGTATAGCATGGAGCTACACAAGGTCAGGACCTATGCAAAAGTGCACAGGTATTGGGGATTTCTCCCTAGCAACAAAACAGACATGCTTGCTTTGGGCTTGCACAGCAGGGATGTGCACCCCCTATATGCACATGAGTGAGTAAGGGGAGTTCACTCCCTGTATAGCCTGGTTAGGGGGCAGGGGAAATGCCCACTGCACAGTCGTAGGTAGAGGGATTATTTCCCTGTTTACATAGTGTTTGTGAGGAGGTTGTGAGCATGTGTGTGCAGTATGCAATACAAGAATAGGGGGTGAGTGTGTGCGCATGAGTGTGCAGGCCTTAGGGCCTTGTACAATAGCACAGGTGGGGGGCTTAGTTGTCACGCCCCAGTTCCAAATGTATATCAACCCAAGACATGAGCATGCCAGCTGTAAGGTTAGAATAAGTATTCCTAATTTAATGGACTTATCCTAATCGTAGTACGTTGTAAAGTAAACTAACATATGATAACTAATCTAAGTCTCAGTCCACCATAATAAACAAAATCAAGAGCAAATGATACATGCCATGGTCTGCAGTCCATTAGCATATATGTTTGGAATGGATCAGAAGAATAATTGAGGTCCAATAAAGCGAGGCTATGACAACAAAGGCAAAAATAAATAGTCAAAGGAAGCGAAAATGGTAATAAGAAATACTGCAAACAATACCTGAATCTTGTAAAACACATCACGATGACTTCATGCCGAAAGTCCAGATAACACCTGGAGAGATCACCAGGTCCTCAGAGGGACGTAACAAGATACAACAACTAGCCACAATATGAACAGTAAAGTAATATACATGAACATGAATGTAACTGACAAGGTAAACTTAGGTCTGTCAATGGTAGATAAAAAATCTGCATTAGATCCGATAATATCCAAAATTTTGGATATGGTTACGGATACGAGTGTCTTACCAAATATTTATCGGATATCGGATGCAGATACGAAAAGTGTCATATCCGGTATGATAACATCCAACACGATAATAGGATAATTATATATATATATATATATATATATATATATATATATATATATATATATATATATATAACATCCAACCCGATAATAGGATAATTATATATATATATATATATATATATATATATATATATATATATATATAATATATATAAATATATATATATATATATATATATATATATAATTATCCTATTATCGGGTTGGATGTTATATATATATATATATATATATATATATATATATATATATATATATATATATATATATATATATATATATATATGTATATATTATAAAAATATATATATATATATATATATATATATATATATATATATATATATATATGTATATATTATAAAGAAAAAAAATATATATATATATATTATAAATGTGAACAATGTAGATTATATTTAATAGAATCACAAAGGAACTAAATAAGACTATAAAATCCGAAAACTAAAAGAGAATCCCTCTCTCTATCCCTAAACTTAAGAAAGGTTGTGAAGCACATGGGCACAAGCCATTCAGATCTTTATTCTAGGTTTTTTTCTTCTCTGGTTTTCTCTCTATCTCCTCTTTTTGTGTGTTTGATTGCTCTTATTCTTATTTTTTAACTTGATCTGATATTTTTTTGTTGTTTATGTTTGGTTACTTTCATGCTTTATTCTTTATTATTTTAGGGAATGTGTGGTTTGTTGGTTCAGATATTACCTGATATCCGTTAAAATTATTGATAATGGATACGAGAGCCAAAACTCCTATCCGATCGGATATCGGATGGTTATCGGATGTATCTGATAGCTCTTAGTTTGGATGTGGTAATGTCAACATCCGATCGATAAGCTACTATTGACAGTCCTAGGTAAACTATCCATCTAAGTGTAATGCATTTGAAGACTACTTTGGTACGCATGAGTAGGTGAAGGAATAAAGCATAGCATCTGCTAGAGGCTTATGTATATAGTAGCATACCTTTCGATAGTTTTCTGACGCGCATTCAGGGCCACTGAATGGATATATCCTCTATCCATACTTTGCATCACTAGCATACCTTTCAACCGTGTTCTGACGAGCGGTCAGCGGCCGTTGATGGATATATCCTCTAGTGACACAACCATAACCGGTCAACTATGAACCCATAACCGGTCAACTAAGAGGCTAAAGGTGGCTATCTCATACGCCTACTAATAGTCGTCTCCGCCCATGTCTTGCACCAGTCATATCCATGACTAGAACGATACATATCTCAATACAAGTCACTAGCTAGACTCACACTAACTCTATATGAATCGATACAAGAACCGCTCGCAGTGATGATCAGTCAAGTACGTAAGCCTGTGCCAAGCCAATGTAACTCACTCATAGTGCCATGTCATAAGGTGTGTCTAGTCATACAAGTCATTAAAAAATAACTTCAACGTGAGGAAGTCTACTAGCATGCTAGGGCATACACATACCCACTACGGCACCTTAGTCTTACTTGGATGATGTCCTAAAACATCTAATCCTAACACACCACAACACGACCATGTATAACAGAAAAAAGATCATATTGGCAAGGTATCTTGCCTAGAATCACCACGAGAGTGTAAATTATGGATCTGGCTCTAACTTCTGCAGTCTCGGTCTCACGAACTCCCATAAATATACATAACTAGCATTAATAACCATACTAACATTATTGCTATCATCGATATATATATATATATATTCTCAAAACCCCCTTTTTATTAATCAAGGCTCAAAAACCGAAGCCAGAACGAGTATACAAGACGCAAAATGCCGAAGCCTATACAAGTATACCACCCAAAAGAAAAAGGAGTAGGGGAAAGCAACAGACAGCGAGGGCTAGAGGAAGAATGGGGACCAGAATGCCCCCGAGCTGTGGGCACACTGGATGCTCCTTTTGTGACATTGGAGGAAGACTTCCTGGATGAGCTGGTTGGCCGAGTATTGGGTGCCTTCGTATCTAGCCTTGTTGCGATTCTTCCAAATGACGCACGTGGCGGCCGCTGCGACGATCTGTTGTCCGTGAGAGGCAGAACCCCAGGAGACCGCAAGATCGTGGAAGCGCCCGCTGTCCGGCTCAATACTACATAAATGATTGAGGATCCTCCAGATGTGGCCGGGCAGACCCCCCTGTAGAAGATGTGGTCAATAGTCTCCATCTGACGGTCAGAGCAACAGTTGCAAGCAGAAGCTAAACTGAACCCCATGGTGTTTAGAATCTCGTCAGTGGGCATTTTCTTTCTGATTATTCTCCACATAAGGAAGGACCATTTTTTAGGGATGCAAGAGTGCCAATAGGGAGCAATGGACGGGTTCGGATTCCCGTGGTCTCGGACAGCACAACGAGCCGATTTCAACGAAAAAGCCCTCGAGGCTTCGAGCGACCACCTCTAGCCATCCGCATCGTTGCCGATTCTAACTCCGCAAAGGCGGATGTTCGCCACGGTATCATTTTTGGACCAATCATGAATCTTGTCCCAGTTCCATTCGTTACTGCCGAAATCCCACAGGTCACTGATTGTGCAATCTCTAGGGGTCTCCGAGATATTCGGGATCATGCTATCCCCAATCCATCTCTCCAGGAAAGGGTTCGAATGACCGTCGCCCAAGTGGAGCCTGATAGCAGGTTCGGCATTGTCTCGCCCATCAAGAATCCGACGCCACGCCGCCGAAGATCGGCTATTGGAGGTGGCAACTGATGGGTGAATGTGCTTGAAGTATCTGGCCTTCATGTACCTGGTCCATAAGTTGTTGCTTGTCCGGAGATTCCACCACAGTTTTATCGAAAAAGCTTTAACGATGTGGGAGAGTTTGGTAAATCCCAGACCCCCTTCCTTAGTGGGGCGCGCCATAGATTCCTAACTCGTCCAGTGATGCTTGTCTTGGCCTTTGTCCTGCCCCCAGAAGAAGTTACAAAAGGTCTGCTCTATCAGTGTCAGAACCTTCCTGGGTGGGGAACACATAGCCAGGGTGTGAATTGGGATAGAGGTGAGGACATGTTTGATGAGGATCATCTTGCCGCCAGGGGATAGAGTGGCATTATGCCAATCCTCAAGTTTTTTCCTGATTCTAGATATTAATTCCTCGAAGATGCCAGAGTTTGCTTTCCCGTACACAAGAGGGCATCCCAGGTAATTGAAGGGCGGATGGGCAATACTGAAAGATGTTAAGTTGGAGAGACTGCGAGCGTGCTCTTGATTGAAGTTGTGGTGGGCGTAGATAACGCTCTTGGCGGGGTTAATTTTCTGGCCGGAGCATCTGGAGTATCTCTGTAGTGTGTGGTGCACCACTTCCACCGCGCCGATATCCCGGGACGAGAGTATGAGAACATCGTCAGTAAAGGCCAAGTGGGTGATGAAGGGGCAGCCGCTCGAGGTGTGATAGTGCTGGAAGTTGGGGGTATTAATCATGTTATTAAGATTTCAGCTCAAGGCGTCGGCCGCGATGATAAAAACTGTGGAGGAGAGAGGGTCGCCTTGTCGGACACCACGGGTGGATTTGAAGAACCCTTCGACTTGCCCGTTGATAACCGTAGAGAACCAGGAGTTGCTAATGGATCTCCATACGGTGTTGGTCTAATTCTCCGAGAATCCGAAAGCTCTGAAGACCCAGATGATGAACTGCCAATCCATTCTGTCGTAAGCTTTTTTCATGTCGAGCTTGATAGCGATGTTGCCCCCTCTTGTCGGGAACTTCATGCAGGTGATTAATTCTTCAGCTAGCATGATGTTGTCCTGGATGTTTCTGTCGCGAACAAAGCCGCTTTGCTCCTCGGAGATGATCTTCGGAAGAAGTCCTGCCATTCTGGTTGCAATAATCTTGGAAATGATCTTGTTTGTGAAAGTGCATAGGCTGATGGGGCGAAAGTCTCGGAATGATTCAGGGTTGGAATTTTTAGGTATAAGGATCAGCTTGGCGCTGGAGATGGCTTTGGGGTAAGTGGCTCCCTTGAAGAATACGATGGCCGCCTCGGTGATGTCCTGTTTAATAATGTCCCAGCAATTGTGAAAGAACACCCCCGAGAAATCGTCCAATCCGGGAGCACTGTTCGCGTCCAGGCCCTAAACAGCATCAGTAACCTCCTGCATGGTGGGGGGAAGGTCCAGCTGAGCATTGTCGGTGTCGCTGATGAGATGGGGTATGTGATTCAGAAAGGAATTGTCTTTGAAAACCGTCTCTTTTGAGAATAACTTGGAATAGAACTCCGCAGTGGCCGCATGGATGTTCTTTTGGTCGGTGATGATGTTCCCCATTTCGTCGGTGATTTGGTGGATCGAGAGCTTTTTTCTGCGGCCTTTGACGCAGTCATGAAAGTATTTAGAGTTCTTATCCCCGTCGCTGTCCCATTTCAGTCTCGCTTTTTGCTTCCAGAAATCAGTCTCCACTTTGATCCTGAATTTGAGCATAGCTTTGGTAAGATTCATGGCCGTCCTGGCCGTCGGCGAGCGGTCCCAAGCGAACCTAGCCTCGGCCCGAGAGACGTCATCCTCTGCAACCCGCACGGCTTGAAAAATGTCCCCGTAGGCTTGTTTGCTCTAAGTGGTCAGGGCTTTCCTCGTTTCTTTAAGCTTGTTGCTCACACGAACGAGTGGGTCGGGTGATTCCACCCGATTCTACGCGTCCGCAACGATGTCCAAAAATTGAGGGTGCTCGGCCCAAAAATTGAGGAATCGAAAGTTCTTCTTGATATATATATATATATATATATATATATATATATATATATATATAAAATATATATATGTATATATATATATATATATATATATATATATATATATTATTGCTTAAAATATGATTAACTAATATCTATATTGATAAATAATTTAATACGTATGATTAACTAACTATCAACTAGTCATAATACATACTATTTAGAAATACTCTAATATTCTGGAAATATTTTTTATATAATTATTATTGCTTAAAAACTGTTTAGAAGTCAATTTATGATTAAACTAATATCCATATTGCTAAATCAACGATATTAGAAATTATTTAACCATAAATAAACTAACTTTAATAATACGAAATATATGGTAAATAATTATTTAAAGAGAAAATTTTGACTTACTCTGTACTTGATTTAGCCTAATTCAAGGTGTACCCCACAGTTTTGCAAAAATGTGCATTACCCCCCACTTTGGACGGAATCTATCAATTTTTTGGACCAAAATGTCCCTACCTTCTTTCCTCTTTCCTTTCACCCACTCCTCCCCTCGCGGCCACCGCCCCCGCTCCCCCCTCCCCCCTCCCTGCCTCTGTTCCTTCCACCGCGGCCACCGGCCCTCCCCTTGCCATGCGGCCACCGTCGCCGCCGTTGCTGCCGTCGCTGCTGCTGTCGACACTGTCGCCGCTGACGCCGTTGCTGCTACTATCGACACCGTCGTTGCTGCTGCTGCCGCCGTAGGCGAGGAGGGGGGAGCGAAGTTGGAGGCGGTGGCGGAAAGGGGGAAGCAGAGACGGGGATGGGGGACCGGAGGTGGGGAGGGGGGAGCGGGGGCGTTGGCCATGGGGGAGGGGGTAAGAGGTTGAGAGGGAAGTGTAGAACCATAGAAAAGAATAAAGAAAGGTTCATGCGGCCAAGGATCCCCATGCAGCTCAGAGAGCCCATGTGGCTCAGGAATCCATGCGGCTCAAGAGCCTATGCAGCTAGAATAATTCCATGCGGCCCAGAGAGGATCCACGTGGCCTTCAACAGCTCTTCCCTTTGTCTTTTGCTGCATTTAATGGCCTGGCGGCTGACATCTCTAACAAATGACAGCTCTGACATAAAGGTGCAATAATGACTGACATAAAAGCATATTTCTAGGAAACAGGAGGAAATCTTTTCACAGTTGGCAGAATCCACCGAGCCCCGAGGCATGCGGCTGCTGTATTTATGCGGCCGCTCACTGTATGCGGCCGCCCACTTCATGCGGCCACTCATCTTCATGCGGCCGCATCCTTTATGCGGCCGCCCGTCCTCAAGCGGTTGCTCATCCTCGTGCGGCTGTCCATCCTCATGCGGTTGCTCATCCTCATGCGGCTATCCATCTTCATGCGGTGGCTCATCCTCAAGCGGCTACCCATCCCCATGCGACTGCCCCTTTTCATGCGGCTGCCAATCCTCACGCGGCTGACACGTGGCGCTCTTCACAACAATAGAGACACGTGGCAGTCTTATCTTCCCAGGAGTTATGGGTGCTAACAGATCCCAATAAAAGTAGATTTGTTGCAATCGTCATAATTGCCCAGATCAAATCAAATCAAGCTAATGGGATACGTGGCAGGCTATCACAAATCACAAATATTCATGGCAATCAACATTTATTGCCTACAAAGATTTGATCAATCATATTAATTACTCAGATTTATTACATTCAAGATGAAGGGCCCAGATTAAATGATCCTTAGCCGCCAACTTCTGAAGGAGGCAATCATTGGCAAACCCTAATGAGCACACCCCATTCTTATAAATAGCAATGTGCCATTCCCTTGCAGGCAGGCCGAGAAAAACAGAGAGAGAGAAAGCACTACCGAGACATCCGGAGATCTAGCAACCGAAGGCGCAAGAGAGTCTCCCCACAAGTCCAAGAGCATTTCTTCACCGGAGCCAAGGCTACGTCTGATCGTCTAAGGAGTAAGGCAGAGCGGCCGTCGCTTTTCCGAGCCTCTATCGTCACCCCCCAGAAAAACTAAATAATTGTACTTAGATTGCTGTACCTCGGTTTTCGTCCCTAGGCTTTCTTTGTACAAGCGAGTTTGTATTATGATGTAAAAGTTCAGTCCTTCGATATAACTGTTCTGTTCTTTTATAATCCATGGCAAACACGATGGCGACTCTGCTGGGGACTAACTTCTCCACGACTGAGGAGTTGGTGACGCAATCAGACGCAGCCAAATTTGGCTCCACTCAATAAATGCTGGTCGCCCAGTTCGACCAACAAGCATTTGAAAAAATGCCATCCGACGGGGGCGCTGGCCCGGTCCAGTGGTGAGCCCACACGAAGAAGGCCCACAAGGAGTGGAGACCCAAGTCATTCGCTCCTCCCCAAGCTCTGGACGGAGTACTCTCTGCTGCCCAAGACGGCGAAGGCAACTCTCATGCGGCTCCATTTCATGCCATAGAGGACTCTGCTGTCCCCATCCGACAGAGGTAGTACTATGATGCTGGACTTGCAGGGGCAAAGAGTGATTCTATGTGCTCCAGGAAGAAGCCGAACAAAAGCACTAGCCGCAAAATGAAGACTCATGCGGCCAAACTTGTCAGACGCATGTATGATGACCATGCGGCCGAAACTACCAGCCGAATGCATAACACTCATGTGGCCAGGATTTCCAGCCGCATAGAGAAGACTTATGCGGCTAAGACTACCCGCCATAAGAAGAACGCCCATGCGGCTACGACTGCCAGCCGCATGAAGACTGTTGATTCTAGTCGCATGTCGCCTGCTCCGCGCGACTCACGCTTCGATCGCCTCTCCTACGCTCCTGATCTCTCGTGCCCCGAGAAAACATATCTGACTCTCTCCAGCACCACCTAGACTCTTCCTACTATGTGCCCTCACGTACTAGAGTGAAGAAGTATAAGGCAGCACGAGCTTGGCAACCTCAGTCCGCTGTCTTAACCTCTGACCATCCGAGCGCTCCACATACTATTATGTGGGCCTCTGATAGAAAGTTGTACAGAACCACTCGAGTCCACCCACCGGCGGCAAACGGACAGAGTGGTTCCCAAAAGTCTCCTAAAACCCAGGAAGCAAACATGGTCGTTCCAGACCCATCTGACTTGCGTTAGGTTATCCTCCACAAGTGCAAGGAAAGAGAAGAGGCCTCGGTGTGCGAAGAATTCTGCCACAGATAGCACTGCACCCAAGTCATTGACAACTGCTGCTGCAGTAAGGCTTTAGTACAAACAGACCGACGGTCCGTCTTCCGACGGTTGTGACGCCCGAGCTCAGAAGATGAGGCGCTCCTCGTCGCTTCCTGCAATTCTGCTCTGAAGATTCCCAAAAGCGGGAGAGGGAAGAAAGCAAATGTTTCTAGCCCGAAAATTTCAACCAGCATAACCAAGAAGCTTTCTTCCAAACGATTGTCTACCACCGTTGCAGGAGAAGTTTACCAAGGGACCCGCTCAAAAACAAAATCTTCCACACTTGGGGATTCACCGTCCATACTCGGAGACACTGGAACTGGGGGTAGTACCCCTCCAAATATCCACGACAATCCGGTGTTCCAGGAGGATGACCCAGATACAGCAAATCTCGACGTCCCCGAGGACGTCCACAACTCTCGAGAAGTGGCAAGCTCTGAAGCTGGGGGTACCACTCTTTCTGAGTACGAACTAGAAGAGAATATTTCCATATACCCCGACGACTTCTCTGAACGAGGGTACGACTCAGAAGGCACGTCCTCTACCGCTCCTTCCACCTCTCATCTTATAAAGACGGTATTAATGACCGACAGCAACCAAGGTGGTTCCAGTGATCGCCAATGCATCGACACTCTGGAAGCCATACTGCATGCCTTGGTCCAGTCTGTAGACGAGATCAAAGCGGCCCTTCCAACTCTGCAAGGAGGGAAGCCTGGCCAAACAAGTGCGGGTCCCGCGGTCAATGCGGACTCAAATTCAACGGCACCGAACCCGGGCAATAATCCCCCTGAAATGTCGGCTCCCACAACTGCGGATGAGGCCAGAGAAGCGAGAAGGGAGGTCCAAGAGCTCCGAGCCATGTTTCAAGCCCGAAAAAATTACCAAGACCTTAGAATACGACAATCGTATCCTGCCGCATGGAGAGAGGTTCCCTTTCCACCAAAATATAAACCATTCCACATCAATCTATATGATGGGAAGACATCTGCAAGCAGGTACATCACCTACTTCGAAGTCACAACCGACCATCTGCCTCATGACGATGCCATCCTTACGCGGTTGTTCATCGGAGCATTGGAAGGGGTCGCCTTCGACTGGTACTGCAACTTGCCGGACAATTGTATTCACTCCTTCACCGGCTTCAAACGCATGTTCCTGGAGAGATTTTATGAAGTAGGACAAGACGTGAAAATGTCCACTCTCATGGATGTTGTTCAAGGAGAAAAAGAGCTAACAAGAAATTATATCGAACGGTTTCGCCAAACTGCGATGAAGCTGCCGTCCGGCAATACTGATTCCTCCTTGATTGAAATTTGCCAAAAGAGACTGCTTCCCACAATTAGCCTCTGGATGGGCGAAAGTCAATTCTGGGATTGGAAAACATTTATCATCAGTGCCACTAGTGCAGAAGACAAGGTAAAGAAAGTGCGCTAACTGGGATTGCACATCTCGGAAGGAGAAGACAAGGGCAGACGCCCTAACATCAACAACAACAACGGTGGTAATTCCTCCAGCAACCGAGACAACAAGGGCAAGCAGGCTATGGTGGCCGACACAGCCCTAAAGCCCGAATCAAAGCCGAAGGAAAAACAGTGGCCTCAGATGACCTATTCCTTCGAGGACGGCCATGTTAAACCCATCATAGACATGCTCATCCAAGGAGGACGAATGTAGCTCCCTCCTCCAAGGCGTGAACCTCGGCCGGCAGAAATGGAGAGCCTAAAGTACTTCCATTACCATCGTTATGTTCACCATGCTACACGAGACTGCTACCAGCTGAAGCGGTACATCCAACATCTCATCGATTCTAATGCCCTCGCCATTGATTTCGAAGAGGTGACCGTGGCAGCCAACTTGGTGTCAGTATAATTCGGCATCTTCCCCGACAAAGACTCAAGATGGAGTAGTACCCATCCCCTAGTGCCCCTTACTACATCACGAGGAGAGATCATGTGGGTCTATCCGGACTTGGTACCTGAGGTGACTCAGTCTACACCTCTCGCCACCAGCAAAAAGAATAATGGGAAAGTCAAATCATGTCGCACGATCTCGACAGAGGTCGAAGAAGCTACCACTGTTGTTACCCGCTTCGGCACACAAATCCAACCTCCACCGGGTAACTCGGCTGAAGACCCTCAAACGAAAGCTGCTGATGCTCCAGGACTGCCGCAGCCTTCGACGACCGACAAGCCTAGGCCGAAGGAGACTCGCTTCGAAAAACCGCTCCGAAAGGAGATGCCTCATGGGCTGGAGAAGCCCTACAACTTCGACATCTTGGCCCAATTGGCCAACACGCCAGCAAATTATCGCTATACGAGCTCTTGAGACTCTCCAAGGATGTCCGCATCGCACTGAGCGAAGCACTCTAGAATGACGATGCTTATCTGTCTTAATCCAATCTCACCGGGGAAGACTCGCCGGTAGATCTATAGAACAGAGCTTGTACAGGGTTAATGGCGAACATTGCCTTCACTCCACAGGACATGCTCATCAAAACTAACCTGCACGATCGCCTTCTGTATTATACTGGGTACATTGGCGATATCAAGGTGGATCAGATGCATATCGACCCCAGGTCCTCCATAAGCATCATTCCAAAGAGTCTACTACATTATCTGCGTATCCCAATGCACCACCTGACGTTGACAAGCACCGCCATCAGCGGTTTCAATTCGGACAGGAGCTACCCTATCGTGAAAATTTGCCTGAAGTGCCAAATCGGCGCCCTGCAGTCAGAAGTGACTTGTTATGTCATAGATGCGGACACTTCTTACAACATTCTCCAGGGGCATCGTTGGATACACGATTACATGATCGTGCCTTCCATACTGCACCAGTACTTCAAGTACGTCGACAAGTAGGGGTTCATAAGGACAGAATTTGCCGACATCGATCCTTTCAAAGGAGTCGAGTCTTACTACTCGGACTCCTGTTTGTACGAGAAGTCAAAGAGGCACCTTGTCGAAGGAGACACACAAGCTCAAACTGAGGTAGCAACCGTATCAGAAGAACCTCTGATGATCCATCTCCAAGCCCGCAAGCCTGGCATAACTGCACCCCTTACAGCCACTCTGTGTAAGGACGCAATTAGCCTCTCTGAACAGGAGGAACAATTGATAATCCGACTGCCAAGGTCTGGCCAAGCGTCTAGACCCACGACAGATCCACTGACAATCAGGCTACCAAAAGCTAGCTAGCAACAAACAAGAGAGCTCAATCCCCCTGTCAAGCTAATGACAATTCGTCTTTCCAGAATGAATCGACAACCGAGCACTAAGCCAGGGACTGTTAGTCAGCCAACCACTCCCCGTCCAGCACCGAGCACCAAACTGGGGGTGGCTAGTGCGCCAACAACTCCACGTTCTACTCCACCCATGGAGCCCCTGATAATCAAGCTACCCAAGTTATCCTCTCAATCTTCATTGATACAGGGGGTGGCCGAGGAAGAACCGGAATTGGCCAAGTATGTGGCTGCTCACACTGATGTTCCATCCGCAGATGATGTAATCTCGCTGGAAAAGATATCTTACTTCATCAATAAAGGGCTATCTTTGAATTATCTCGAGCTTAATAAGCTCTGTACAATGTATGCTATTGAAAACAGAATAGGCACTCACCCGCACACACAAGTGACAAATGTCTACCCCACCAACCAAGTTACTCCAGTGGAAGATGCTTACCTCATAATCGAGGAAGGCGATCACCTGATCATTTTTGGCCGAAAAAATGGTCCACAACCCTTCAAGACAGAAGAATTTGAGCTCGAACCCGACATCGGAAGGTTGCCCATTTATCTGTATAGTTCCCAATCCAAGTCCCTTATGCAAAAACAAGGATATGATATGGAAACTACATCGGGCTTGAACTTTGGCACTGAACGGCGACTACCCGTACAATAGCCAGTCCCGGCTGGGAAACCACGAGATTACTACAAAAACAGACGTGGACTAGGTTATGTCACACCTGCCACGACACCTAAAAGCTCAGATAAGGAATGCGACTGGCATTCACACTCAACCGGATCACCCACTTCTGACTCAGACACCAGCATCGGGGACATGCTCAGGCAAGTATGGTCCGTCAATATGGCATTGGTCGACGCCTACGAAGAAGATAAAGACATTCCTGAACTTCTTGATTTAGAACCGTAGGCAGAACAACTAGACGCGCAGTGGAAGAAGCGGTTCAAATAAAGAGAGCCTCCCACCGAGGATGAGGTTGTACAAATCGACCTCGGTGATGAATCTTCTCCAAAGCCTATCTTCGTCAGCAAGAACTTGACCGACGAAGAGTGGGGATCGCTACTACAACTCGTCAAAGAATACATCAGTGTTCGTCTGGAGCTACGAAGATATGCCGGGACTGAACCCCGAATTTGCACTTCACAAACTCAACATCCGTTCGGACGCAAAACCAGTCAAGCAACAGAAACATCGGTTTCGTCCTGACGTCATGAATGCCATTGAAGCCGAGATAAACAAGCTGATAGCTAGCGGCTTCATCCGAGAAGAACAGCATCCTGACTGGGACACCAATATAGTACCAGTCCTCAAAAAGAGTAGAAAGCTTCGAATCTACATCGACTTTTGCAATCTGAATGAGGCGTCTCCTAAGGATGAGTTCCCTCTCCCTATCACAGACATCATGATCGACAACACCTGCGGCTTCAAGCGTATGTCATTCATGGATGGTTTCTCAGGGTACAACCAGATCAAGATGTTCCCTGACGACGAAAAGCATACATCATTTCGAACACCAATTGGCACCTACTGCTACACAGTTATGCCTTTCGGTTTAAAGAATGCTGGCGCTACCTATCAAAGAGCTAGGAGCATTATCTTTAGAGACCATTTACACAAGACAGTAGAATATTACGTCGACGATATCGCCGTCAAGAGCCGCTCCAAAGAAGATCATTTGCATAATCTAAAGACAGTGTTCGACCTGATGTGAGCGCATAATTTGAAAATGAATCCCACAAAATCCTTTTTGGGCGTATCCAGCAGGAAGTTCTTGGTTTTCATCATTATCTTCCAGGGTATCCATACGTAGACCCTGAAAAGATGAAAGCAATCATAGAAATGGGTCCCCCGAGAAATCTTTATGAACTTCGAGGCCTTCAAGGGAGGCTAGCCTACATCAGGAGGTTTATTTCTAACCTCTCTGGACGATGCCATCCGTTCACCCACCTCATGAAGAAAGGCGTTTCATTTATATAGGATGAAAAATGCCAGCGCGCTTTCGACAGCATCAAAGAATATCAGACGAACCCTCCAGTCCTGGTTGTCCCGATTCCTTGATAGCCATTCTTGCTCTATGTACGAGCGATGGAGCACTCTTTCGGTGCTCTGCTAGCACAGAACAATGAGGCAGGCCACGAATAAGCCATATATTACCATAGCCGAATGATGATGGGGCCGGAGCACCGATATACTGCCGTAGAGAAAGAGTGCCTTGCTTTAGTTTTCGCCATTCAGGAGACGCGACACTATGTCACGGGACAGACCATCCATGTCATATCAAGAGTTAATCCCCTCAGGGTTATCTTGACTAAGCCGGGTGCACTCAGCTCTTGCCTCGCTACCTGGGCGATATTACTGTCCTCCTACCATATAATCTTCGTCCCACAGAAGGCTGTTAAAGGTCAAGCCCTGGCAGACTTTTTAGCCGCTCATCCAGGATCGGAGTCAACCAAAATAGATGAAGAGATTCCAGACGAGGTCGCTAATACAAATATGGCCTCCCACGATACCATATGGCGATTGTTCTTCGACGGTGCTTCAAGAACTGGGCCTAAGGGCAACATCGTCGTTGGAGTCGGAGTAGTGCTGATTTCTTCCTCCGGGTTAGTAATTAGTCGGGCTTACTCCCTCACGGAGCCCTGTTTAAATAATGTGGCCGAGTACAACGCCCTGGTCATTGGCCTCCGACTGGCGAAAGAGCTGGAGGTAGAGCACCTTGAAGCATACGGCAATTCACAGTTAATCGTCAATCAGATTCGGGGTTCATACGAGGTTCGCCATGAGGACATGATCCCCTACCACCAAATAGCGATCGACATCATCTCCTCCCTAGAGGGTTCTTCATAGAGCACGTTCCCAGGCTCCAAAACATCGAAGCCGACGCCCTAGACGGTCTTGCCGCTTCTCTAGCAGTTCCGAATCATGCTCATCATCTGGTTGACATCATAGGCCGTGAACTGGTCTGTCCCAGGAATAATGTTCAGTGTATGGAGAGTCACTCCGCTCTAACAATCGACGAAATACCATATTGGAGGCAGCCATTCATCGACTTTGTCATCTACATCCTGCCAGAGAATCCGAAGGAGGCCGCGTCCATCAGAAGGCATTCCCTCAGATTCTATTACGATACAGAGACGAAAATGCTGTATCGACGATCATATGATGGAGTACTACTTCGATGCCTATCAAATACAAAAGCCAAAGAAGCCGTGCACGAAGCTCATGACGGCATCTACGGAGCCCATCAGCCTGGCTCGAAACTACAAGATTGCCTTCGCCGAATGGGCTACTATTGGCCTATGATGGTCGCAGATGCGATAGACTATGCAAGAAAATGCAAAGCTTGTCAAGTCTATGCAGATTTCATCCACCAGCCCTCCGAGTTTCTACATCCGATAGTGGCATCCTGGCCATTCAAAGCAAGGGAATGGACATCATTGGTCCAATCACACCGCCTTCGTCTCGAGGACATCGCTTCATACTCGCAATCACGGATTACTTCTCCAAATGGACGGAGGCTGTTCCGCTGGCTGAAGTGAAGACTTCAAACGTGATCAGCTTCCTCAAGCATCATGTCATCTATCGTTTTGGGCTGCCTCGAAGGATCATCCACGATAATGGTCCGCAGTTCGCGAGCCACGCCTTCTATCTGTTTTGCGACAAACACCGCATCCAGAATATTGCTTCAACACCATACAACCCTACGGCTAATGGTCTGGCTGAAGCATTCAACAAGACAATCTTCAAGCTTCTCAAGAAATTCGTGTCATCAAACAAACGCGACTGAAATAAAAAGCTCGGTGAATGCCTATTGGCATACCGGACTACAGTACGGACTGCCACCGGGAACACACCCTTCTCTCTGGTATACGGGAGTGAGACAGTACTCCCACTGGAGACCCAAATCCTTTCACTCCGTGTCGCTCTCACCTATCGGTTGACGACAGATGATAATCACCATCGCCGACTAAAAGAGTTAGAGGCCCTAGATGAGAAGCGACTATTAGCTCAACAACGAATCGAGCTGTACCAGGCACGTATCTCCGGAGCCTTCAACAAGAAGGTTAAAATCAGAACATTCCAGGTGGGCGACCTCGTTCTGGCAGTTCGGAGGCCGATGGTAATGACTCACAAAACTGCCGGCAAGTTCCAGCCAAAATGGGAAGGCCCGTTCATCATCGATGATGTATTCTCCAACGGAGCTTACCGTCTTGCAAAACAAAATAGAGACTTGCTCATGTTGCCTATCAACGGCAAGTTCCTAAAGAAGTATTATGTCTAAAACGACATCCCCAAGATGACGAGTTATGTACCCGCTGGTACCGCTGAACTCACAGCCAGACTACAAATATTCCAAGATGACGAGTTACGTACCCGTCTGTACCGCTGAACTCACAGCCAGACTACAAATATTCCAAGATGACGAGTTACGTACCCGCCGGTACCGCTGAATTCACAGCCAGACTACAAATATTCTAAGATGACGAGTTACGTGCCCGCCGGTACCGCTGAACTCACCGCCAGACTACAAATCTTCCAGATGACGAGTTACGTACCCGCTGGTACCACTGAACTCACGTCCCAACTTCAAATCTTCTAGAATGACGAGTTACGTACCCGCCGGTACCGCTGAACTCACATCCCAACTACCAATCTTCCATAATAATGAGTTACGTACCCGCTGGTACTGCTGAACTCACATGTCGACTCCAAATCCTCCGGTTTTTAGAGTTATGTACCCGCAGGTACCGCTGAACTTATATTCTGGCTACTACAGATAAATCTATATCGCATCTTCTAGGTAGTAAGTCATGTATGATCATATCTATAAACTTTCTTCCTAAAAAAGCTCCCTCCTTATGATCTAATACCCGCACTTTCAGTGCACCAAAAAGGGTAACCGATCCACAAATTCTTCAGAACAACCAAGTCGATGTTACCTCTGAGTTGTCTTCACTCCCACCAAAAATAAATCGCCCCCTTACATAGAACTTCCATGTCCTCATTACCTCTGAATTGTTCTATATTCCCTTCATGGAGCCCCCTCCTGCCATGTCCTCCTTACCTCTAAGTGGGAAGGCTCCGTCGAAGAAACCCTCATGTTTGCCATGTCCTCATTACCTCTGAGTAAGTATGCGGGTTCCCTTTCGACTTATTATCTGTACCAAAAAAACCCAGGGTACGCCAAGGATAGTAGGTCCACAAATATCCTCCGTCGAGTCTACTCCCGCCATGTCCTCATTACCTCTGAGTGGGAAGGCTCCGTCGAAGAAACCCTCATGCTTGCCATGTCCTCATTACCTCTGAGTAAGTATGTTGATTCCCTTTTCGATTTATTATCCGTACCCACGACCGAAGTACGCCAAGGATAGTAGGTCCAAAAATATCCTCCGTTGAGTCCACTCTTGCCATGTCCTTATTACCTCTGAGTAGGAAGATTTCGCGGTGAGAAAACCCTCATGCTTGCCATGTCCTCATTACCTCTGAGTAAGTATGTTGGTTTCCTTTCATTCTATTATCCGTATCCTAATCCAGAGTACGCCAAGGATAATAGGCCCACAAATGTCCTTTGCTAAGTTTCTTAGTACAGGCCCATCATTTCTCATCATGCCCCGGAAGCCCAGCTGCTCCATGGCATTCTTTCTCCCGATACCAGGAGCGTCCATGACCACCTTACCGTGGAATTGTTCCAGGTTCCCAATCAAACTTGTTATCCGTACCTAAAACCAAGGTATGCCAAGGGTAACAGGTCCACAAACAAGTCCCCCAAGCGGGGCAAACACCACCATAACACCATAGGCACAACAAGCAGTACAAATAAAGGGTAGAATAAAACATACTCTTTTATTTTGAAGCCAAAAAGCATTACATGTTCTGGGACCATGTCCCCCTCAAAAAGAACATAACAAAAGAAGAAAATGCCGACTATGGCTCGACATTACATAATTCTAGGAGACGGTTCTTCACCAAGGCAGTCCCCCATTCGAGCCGCTGCCTAGCTCGGCGCTCCGCTTCCTGGGACAACCGGTCCGCATCATCAAAATACATATGTGCCCGCCAGCCATCCTCCATCTTCTTCAGGGCGAGCTCCAGATTGGCAGAAGCTCGACTATGTCTGTCAGCCTCCTGGATAATAAGTTCATTTTCGGTACGGGCGGCTTCGAGCTCAGACTCCAGAAAGGCCAGCTTTCTCTAGAGCTCGAGGATCTGCTCCCTGGTGTCGATGACCCCGCGGGAGGCGGTCGCTTCCCGAGCCGTGCAATCTTTATTTCTACGACTCAATTGATCGTATAACTGGGACCGATCACGGCGATCCTTCAGTATGGTCGACTTGATCGAATCCCGAGCAAGCCTCACCTTCTCCACTGTAGTTATGAGGAAAGTGCACTCTTGACCTATTGCCGCAGACAGATCAGCTTGCCACAGCACGTGAAACTGGGTCACAAGTCGATTAGCCTCTAGCAGTTTGGGCTCCAGAAGCGCAGCTAGTCCCGTCCCACCAGGGAGTGTTCTAAGGATGTCGATTTGGCTACTGGCGCACTGACGGGCCATAGCAAAGGGAGTCCCCCTCTCCACAGCTGCCTCGACCCCTCTCTTCAGGTAGCGATAAAAGCTGTCAACCACATCATGTGACACTTCATCCAAAACTTCTGTAGAGGACGGCGTCAAAGGAAGTGTGGCTGGCAATGTCGAAGGTGTAGCATCGGAACTTGCCATCCCTGCCACCAGAGAAACAAATTCTGTGCGAAATGACACATGAATAGCGGCTAGCTCCTCTTCCGCCGCCCGGAGAGCTTGGTTACTCGGCAAGGCAGAAAGATTAACCCCCGAAACCATATTCGCTGAGGAGGATGCAGGAAGGATTGTTCCTTGCCCCGGCTGTGCCGCCACTTGGGCCCCCGAACTTGACCAAGTTGGAGGCCCCTCAATATAGGTTGGAAGAGAAAGAGGTACACGTGCTTCCATCAGATCCCCTCCGGTAGAGTCTGCCCCGACAATGTCCGTCACCGGCAATAAAAGGGCGGGACCTGTACGTCCAAAGCAACCATCAATCGACGTAACCCGAAGGATATGATGATAGAGCAGATAGGCCTCCTCACAAGTTAAGATTCGGCTTATCTTACCAGGGGAGGAGCATGGAGGCCGCAGCTCACTCGCAGCTGACATAGTCTCCTCACCCGTGACCTCCAAGTTAAATTCAACTGGTTTCTCTGCCCCAGCCACCCCTGAAAGAGAGCCAGCCAGTTCAGCGTTACCCTGTTGAAATTCAGCCGTCTCAGGGGCAGGTGCAGTAGAGCCCCCGTCCCCATGGGTTGAGGTCTCAGCAAGGTGTGACTCCTCGGCAGCCTCCGGAAGAATCCCAACAGAAATGATAGCAGTGCACATATCATTGACCAAAGTGGTCAGGGCCTGATCGACCTCAGCGGTCGGGTCCCAAGAAACCAACTCCTCCAACACCTACAAAGAGCAAAAGAAAATGATTAGGCCATAGTTTAGAAAAAGATGGAGAAGGTAGTTGAAATTCAAATCACCTCAGAAACAGCGTCAACATCCTCAATAAACAGCCTGCGACAACTTACCGCAACTCGTTTCGTAGAGTAGGTTCTATCATCATCAGTGAACATACGCCTGCTTTGGTTGCACGAAGGACCAGGCACAGCAGGCGGCTGCCCCGCCACCATGTCACCCGACACAATAGGTGGCTGATCCCCACCTCCTCGTCCGAGGGATGGAACGAATCATCGGCATCCTGCTCATTATCCTCTTCGCCCGCCGTCGTAGACTCCGAGTCCGGTACAGGAACTATATTCACCTTTTTCTTTCTCTTCTTGGACCCCTCGGGCTTCTCTGCCAAGCCAGTACCGACAATAAAGCTAGTACTCATATCAAAATTAACGGGAGGCTTGCTCGCCGTAACATGATAGAGGGCCGCCATGTACAAAATCTCCCCTGACGTATTAGCATCGGAGATCGAGAAGCTAGCTCGGGTATGAACCGCATTGTAATAATGCCAAGCCCTGATACCATCAAGGACACTGCCCTCAAAGCCTAGGCAAGTACTGGGACAATCAAGGAACAGCTGGCTATACCTGAACTGGCGGGAGAACCTGCTGGGCAAGTAGGGCTCCAGGTATACGTTATTGCGGTAATAATATACTAGGTGCGCTAGACGAATATTGTACAGCCACAGGAGCATTTTCTCAGATAAAAGGAGGGAAGGTTCAATGCCATCAACATGTACCCCCCTCACTTCTCTAGCAGTAAATTGAGGAACAGACACAAAGAAGTCGTGTCCGTCTACTCTCACCAATGCCCTCCGACAGGCTGGCATGGTGTCATATTCCCAAGGCTGACGACGGTATCAGAAAAGGAAAGCGTCATCAGCGGTAACGCCATCTTCCGCTCCGGGCCTCATCAATGACCGATAATGCATCAATAGCCACCCCATTAGATAATGGTAGGGTAGCTCTATTCGCTCAAAGTCCAGTGTCGTCTCACGGGCAATGACTTTGGACGAAAAGGCGCGGAGGCCGTGGTGTATGCTACACACCATGGCCGGAAGAAGGGCCAGCCAGACTCTGAAGACCAGCTTCACGGCCGGGAGGATGAAGTGGCGGCTGATCCTTTCAATGGAACCTGCCCCTCCCGAGACTACGCAGTTTTGTAGCCACACCATCAAGAATCCGGCCAAGAGCACTTTTTCAGACATCTGCCGGGTACCATGGTAGAAATAGCTGAAGGAGTCAGTACGACTCCCAAACTTGTCACTGGTGGACCTCGACCTCTTGGCATTCGATATCAGGTTTTTTATCTCCTCCTGAGTCTGAAGACCTCGGAAAGAAACCCGGCCAGAGGGACTGAATTTAAAAAGATACGAGACCCAAGATGTGGTATGGGGAGCGTTCCCTTCTGAGCTATTGTTCTTCTTGATAGCCGTTTGGTGGTAGATACTGTGGTGGCATAATAGTTCCCGGTACACGGCAACAAAACTCGAGAATCGTCGATCCAGATCCTCGAATTCCTCATTTTTCGGGGTATATACTTGAAAGGCATCACCCCCCATGGCAGCTTAGAAACAACATACATTTCATGGAGAGCAAGTCCCAACTCCCCTCCGGGCGCAAAGAAAGTTTCCATCCGCCGGTTATACATTTCCAAAAGAGCCATGAAGAACGGCTTGTTAATGGATAACCCGTAACAGGTGCCCCGGATGACATAATAGAGGTCAATCTCCCGAAGGAATGCCTCATATTTCCTCAGGATCCATAAGGTCAGGCTGGCCCACGTAGGGATGGGGTTTATCCAGTTCAACAGCGACAACCTGCCAACGGGATAAGACCCCTTACGAGCGAGCTGATTCAGGAAGGTAACGGCTAGAGTAAACGTGAAGTTGGGACCAGATACGTTTATAGAGGTACCCGGAATCTGTCCCATCACGCTCCGACTGACCGAGTCCCTGCTCGCATATACTGACCTAATATTCTTATTATAATGGATGTTGCCCACGAACATCCTCGATTGGGTTAGAGTTAGGGAGCCCACCATCTGCCTGCTCAACGGTACCATATTAAACCAGGAGAGGAGAAAATGACGTTCTATTTCGGGAATATGGATCTCCACCCCGTCCACAGTAAAGTCCCAGCTCTCAGAAATGTCCAGTACTCGGGGGTTCTTTATGGATAGAGCATCCCCGAAGAGAAAGGCTGGTTTCAGATACTCTCCCTCCAACCTCCCTGAGTTCATCATAGTACAAAGAAAGTGGAAAGGCTGGTTATTGATGACGCTCACCCTCTCCAAAGGCTCATCGGCAGTAAGCTGATCTGACACACGTCAAACTAAGTCATCGAGCTGCACACCCATGGCATATTAGGCTGAACCCACCAAGAGCTTTCCTGCTGGATTGATTGGCAGATCCACGACAAAAGAAACAGGATTAAAAGATGGTTAAAATGAAACCACTTGAAGTTTCCTAAAAAGCTCCTATGAGCCTATGTGGCTCGGTTCGACGTAGCCTTATGCGGCCCAATGCAGCCGGGTTTCATGCGGCACTGCTTCGATAGAGCTTATGCAGCTCGGTTCAACGTAGCCTTATGCAGCCCAATTCAGTTAGGTTTCATGCGGTACTGCTTCGATAGAGCCTATACGGTTCGGTTGAGCTTATGCGGTTCTATTTAGCAGATGAGCTTATGTGGCACGACTTAGCAAAGCTTTTATGCGGTCCAGTTCATCGGGAGCTCATGCGGTCCCGTTCAAAGGGACTTCATGCGGTTCAAATCTAGAGGTGCTCCTGCGGCTCAAGTCCTTCTCATGTGGCACAAACACAGGGCATGCCCCATGCGGCCCGGATATGAGAGGGTCATGCGGACCATGCAACTTATGCGGCTTCATCATGTTGAACTTGGGCGATTTAATAAAGACAAAGGACGAAGGCTTGTGCATAAAATATGCAACAGAGTCGTAGTTTTTTAGGGTTCAAAGCATTCAATATCCTATCCAATCCTTACCCTTAAAAGCAGGGTGGACGTCAGGGTGCACTTCAGGCGTAGTGGCCGACGAGGAAGCCGCTTTTTTTGCCCTTCGTAGCAGCAGGGGCAGCCTTGGAAGACTTGGGGGCCATTATCGTCCGACGGTTGAAAAAGAAAGACAGAGAAGGAAGACAAAGAAAAAAAATTACGGCAGCAAGAGTTGAAGACGAGAGAGAGTAAAGAAGTCTCTCTGACTGAACACGTTCTTATTTATAGGTAAAAGGAGGGCGCTTCGAGCCACGTGCAGCATGAAAACTGACTCTTCGGTTATCAAGACGAACCGACTGAACAAAGGCCAAACTCTTGGGATCCTGCCCCAAAAAGCGGCCTTAAATCTGACAGCAAATCAAAGGCAGTTAATGCAAAAGATTTGCACACATGGAAGAAGGACGTGGCAAGGAGCCCATGCGGCCAGACAGCCTATGCGGCCAGAAAGTCCATGCGGCTAGTTGGCCTATGCGGCTCAGATGGCCGTGCGGCTGAGGAGGCCATGCGGCTGGGACGTCTATGCGGCTATAACACCCTATGCGACCGAAGGAATTTGTACATAGCCATGCTTCTTATTCAAAGTATTTCAAATTTGCAAATAGAAAACTTTGAAGGGGGTCTTGTAGAAGCATAGAAAAGAATAAAGAAAGGTTCATGCGGCCAAGGATCCCCATGCGGCTCAGAGAGCCCATGCGGCTCAGGGATCCATACGGCTCAAGAGCCTATACGGCTAGAATAATTCCATGGGGCCTAGAGAGGAGCCACATGGCCTTCAACAGCTCTTTCCTTCGTCTTTTGCTGCATTTAATGCCCAGACGGCTGACAGCTCTGACAAATGACAGCTCTGACATAAATGTGCAATAATGACTGATATAAAGGCGTGTTCCTAGGGAAGAGGAGAAAATCTTTTGACAGTTGGCAGAATCCACCGAGCCCAGAGGCATGCGGCTGTTGTATTTATGTGGTCGCTCACTGTATGCGGCCGTCCATTTTTGGCGGCCACTCATCTTCATGCGGCTGCATCCTTTATGCGGCCGCCCGTCCTCATGCGGTTGCTCATCCTCATGCGGCTGCCCATCCTTATGCGGTTACTCATCCTCATGCGGCTACCCATCTTCATACGGTGGCTCATCCTCATACGGCTACCCATCCTCATGCGGCTACCCATCTCCATACGGATGCCCCTTTTTTATGCGGCTGCCCCTTTTTCATGCGGCTGCCAATCCTCACGCGGCTGACACGTGGCGCTCTTTACAACAATAGAGACACGTGGCAGTCTTATCTTCCCTGGAGTTATGGGTGCTAACAGATCCCAATAAAAGTAGATTTGTTGCAATCGTCATAATTGCCCAAATTAAATCAAATCAAGCTAATGGGACACGTGGCAGGCTATCACAAATCATGAATATTCATGGCAATCAACATTTATTGCCCACAAAGATTTGATGCAATCACATTAATCACTCAGATTTATTACATTCAAGATGAAGGGCCCAGATTAAATGATCCTTAGCCGCCGACTTCTGAAGGAGGCAATCATTGGCAAACCCTAATGAGCACATCCCATTCTTATAAATAGCAAGGTGTCATTCCTTTGCAGGCAGGTAGAGAAAAACAGAGAGAGAGAAGAGCGGAGCAAAGAGAGAGAGCACTACAGAGACATCCGGAGATCTAGCAATCGAAGGCGCAAGAGAGTCGCCCCACAAGTCCAAGAGCATTTCTTTACCGGAGCCAAGGCTACGTCTGATCGTCCAAGGAGTAAGATAGAGCGGCCGTCGCTTTCTCGAGCCTCTATCGTCACCCCCCAGAAAAACTAAACAATTGTACTTAGATTGCTGTACCTAGGTTTTCGTCTCTAGGCTTTCTTTGTACAAGCGAGTTTGTATTGTGAAGTAAAAGTCCAGTCCTCCGATATAACTGTTTTGTTCTTTTATAATCAATGGCAAACAGGAAGTGGAAGAAGACAAGGGTATTTTGGTCCAATTGTTTTGACAAAAATCGTCCAAAGTGGAGAGTATTGTACATTTTTGTAAGATTATAGGGTGCACATTAAATTAGGGTAAATTAAGTGGGGAGTAAGTCAAAATTTCTCTTATTTGAATTATCAAATATTTATGATCATGATTTGGGGATCGATACCATGGAGCATTGGATGCACATAAACTTATTTGGGACTCATAAGATGGTAATGTTGATAGTTCGTTTTACGACAGAATTTTGTCTTTCAAAGAACAAATGATTAGAGCATCAAGACAGCAAAATTATGAAAAACTTATTTGAGAATTGTAGGTAATTAAAATACATTTTTGTATATGATATCAATGGTAAAAGTGAAGTTATACAGTCCAAAACTGTCATGCGATGAACAATGCCAATTCTGGACACATTTTGGTAAAACGTGTGCCCCGAAACATCTAGAAAGAATTTTGACATGAAATTTTATTTTAAGGTAGTAGACAAATAGAAGAACCATGAATTTTTAAAAATTTTGATGTCTATAAATAGAGAAAACATATTTGCAAGGTGGACATACCTGTTGTGTTTTCGGACAACACGGTGAGGGTGTCTTGTGCTGGCTGTTGCGACCTATAGGAGTGGTTTCCAGTGACGGCTGGCCTTGGATAGGTGGAGGGGGGTCTTGGACACGTCAAATATGAGGTGGTTGGGGTGGAGGTGGTCGACAAGTGCGCCAAACAACAATACAAGAAGGGGACAGCAGCGGTAGCGGTAGAGATTAGGTTAGGGTTTTTTTGGGGTATTTTTGGGTAGGGTGAGATGGTATTTATATATAGTTTTGATTGGGTCGGTCATGGGCTGTTCTTGTGCGGGTATGGGTAGGTTTTGATGGGTTTTGGAAACCAAATACAAGAGAGATTGGCACAAAGATATACAAGTTTCCAAATATAGAACCTTGTATTGATTGTGTTTTCCTATTAGGTTTGACCCAATTAAAGTCTCCAAAAATCTGAAGTAAAATACTAGGATGTCCCTATCTATGTGGAGGTGACCCCAACAAGTCATCTATAGCTTTTTAGACAAGTTTGGGCTCAAGAAAAATTTTCTGATTGGGAAATAGGCTTAAAAAGTCACGTAAGGGGTCTTATGTGCCATTTGAATTTAAATAGCACAGGGAGCCTCGATTGAGTGGGACACCCTAGGCATGTGTGTATTAGGATAAAAAATAGTTAAAATCATATATTATGTCGTTTTGGTTGGATTGAATCGAGTCCAAAATTTAAGTTGGAAGTTACGACAAGTCTCACGGTAGATAACTTCTAGGCCTAAATTGATTCAGAAGTTGTACGAAGCCAATAGAATACAAGAAGACATATTTGAGTGGGACATGATATACCAAATCGAAGATAAACTTTTCTAAATCAAAACTCATGAAAAAAGTTTCTAGAGTTTGGCATTTCTTATGCTCCAAGAATCAAAGCTACGGAAGAGTACATTTTATGATCATAAATAAAAGTGGAAGAATATATATATATTAATAACTATATTAAACCAAAAAAAATAGCTCTAAAAATTTATGGGGCTTATATTAGTGCCATGCATACACAGGTGCAGCAGTGTCCTGCCCTGTATAGGTAGGGTGGACTGTACAATGATTTACAATTTTTTTTTTTGTATGGCACACGTATGTATGTCACACTTGAGTGAGCAGTAAGCAAGAGCTTGTGAGCTTGTGTGCTTGTGTGAGTGTGTGAGGGTGTCATTTGAGTGATAGGTAATATATGTTTTATGTGATAGAAAATATGGATGTGTGTAGGAAGTTACCTATGTGTAAGTGTCATGACCGGCACCCGGTATAAGGGCAAGAGTAGTGAACATCGTCTAGCCTACGTCATAACATCGGCGGTAGAATGTTGTTTAGATCACTAACTATCAATCTCACACAATGATATTTTGTACCTGTCATAGATCTTAACTCCGAATAGAGGACTAGTATAAATGATCACACTAAATTCCCAACCACAATCTAAAGCACGATAAGATATCAAAGAAGTCTAATAAACTACAATGTCTAAAACATCAACAACTTCAAAATACAATATCAATATCCAAATCTCAAATATAATAATAAGTCTTCGTTATATGTACATACCAAGAATTCTAACAGTGAATCTATCACAAAGCTATAATAGTAACTAAGCCCCTCGGTAATCACTCCTAAGTATCAGGACCCATGGTTGCTATCCCCTCCCCAGATCCGTAGAATATGGGATACATGTCTCCTGAGCAGTCATCTAAAAAATATATCCGATCAGGATGGAACGAACACACATCTTCTAGCAATTCCAATTAAATGACAAAAACTTATAGTAAGTAATACTTGATGAACAGAAAAGAATGAGTAAGGAATGAAATAGAACAATAGATAACTAAAGTACAAGAAAGCTATGGTGAACCAGAAAAACATGACAATAAAGACTAATTGAAGATAACTAAACTAGAACAAATGTTATGTGAGTCTAGCAAGTATAATGTGAGTCCAACAAGTATAATGTGAATAGTAGAAAGTACTAAACCAGTGTGTTTTGAAATACCGCTTTCGACATATAAACGACTAGGGATAAATACGGCACATCGCACACTTAGCAAGTATACGATGGCTATCTTTCCAAATTAGACCAGTAGGGGTGATTCCAGCATATTTAGGAATGTTTATATATCTACTCGAGTATTTCCCTGCCATAACGAGTATAAGTAAATCCATATCCCGACGCATAAATCAAGTACAAGTCCAGCCAGAAAGTAAATAATGCCAATAGGTGATTCTAGTAGGTAGTTACAGAAGGTGATTCCAGAAATAGAGGACAGACAGGTAAGATGCATGTGTCGCAAGTAAATGAATCCAGAAATACTAATCCGTGTCGTGTTAGAGAATTAGGTAATACTATACTAGAAGCTGAATCATAATAATTATCAGATAAATGAAAAATATCAGAGAATATACTCGCCTGCGATCCTGAGCAATAAATATGGATCGAGGTCCAAACTGATGTCACACAAACCTATATATGAGATATACAAGTGACTTGGTGATTTAGAATAAACAAAATATTAAATACATTATTTATATGCTTCTAGGCCTTTTCTAGGTCGTAGAAGTCAAACTAGGTCAAAGCTAGTTAAATTAGGTCAATTCTAGGCTTTCGAGGTTAAACTCGATCAATTTAACTTAAATGTTGACTTTTGGGTCAAACTGGTCAATTTGGTCATATCTAGTCAACCTAGGTCAAGTTCACCTATTACATAATATTGCTATCGCATGATATTACCTATACTAAATAAATCCTCTTTACCCTATCATATATGTAATACCCTATTCCCTATTTTAGATATAGGTAACCCTTCACTTACCCTTAACTATTACATATGTCACTTACACTAGGTAAATAGAAAATAGATACATAGATAGATAGATAAATACATAGATAATTAGATACCTAGATAGATAGATAATTAGATACCTAGATAGATAGATAGATAGATAGATAGATAGATAGATAGATAGATAGATAGACTGCTGTCACTCTTCACTCTCCCTTCTCTTGACACTACCTATCTATCACTCATGCATACTGACACTCAAGATACTAGCACATAATTGGTTGACACTCTCACTTAGACACATGTACACTGGCATATAGGACTCACTCTTAGACACTCCCTTTAATATACATATACTTGTTAACTTGAAAGTAAACACAACCTCTATAAAACTCTTCTTTCACTCTAATCTCACTAATTCACTTACTCTTTCTCTCTTCCTAGCATTCTTTACCATGCTATCTAGCTATCTAAATGATCTTAGTATCTGTCCTTCATAACTGATATAGTAACAACTCCCTCACCATGCCTACACATCTCTCCTACCTGGGCACTCACATAATCCTCACACACTCTAACATTTGTATGCCTAAGATAGGGATGCACACACAAACATTTCAAGGCCATAAAGGGCTTGCCTACTACTGTGCAGCTCCTTACCTGTTTTCTGTTGTCAAAGCCATGCCAAGGCCAAGCCTACGCAGGGAAGTCCCCTGCTCTGCTCTGTGCAGAGCCTCCCTCTCTAACCTGTCCTATAGTGCACTCCCTTATAGCATATGGCCTGACCTGTCAGGTGGCCAAGCCAAACCAAGGCATCAAGGCCCCCTCCCCTTTCCTCTCAACACACACAAAACATAATGCAACACACACTCACACAGTATATAATACCAGTCAACCCTCTACTCATTAATGCTATGATAATACCCTTCATAACATACCCCTTCTTTACTATCAGTTAACAGTTAGCATATAGGACCCCCCCGAGGACTGATACAAAATCCCTCAAACTCGAGCTCATCTACTTTATATAACTGATACACAAAACCCTATACAACTGATATCCTATCTAACCTCTTGACTAACACATTGGTATTTCCTAGGACTGTTGCATGTCCTATATACTGCTGTGCGCTAAGCCAGATCCCCTTATGCTCTCCACTTACTGCTATTAAGTAGCAAGTTGATGCTGCTATTACTGCTCCTAATGTTCCCCCTTACATGTTCTGCTATATTGCTTAGCAAACCCGAGTCCCCCTAACTTCAAATTATTGATACACCTATATCCTATCTAACTGATATAGCCCGACCCATAATTCATAGATACATACAATCAAGTATAGGACTGATACTTGTTATCAAGTATAGGGCTGACACATATTTCCTATGATACTGATATGCATGGGCTTGCACATATACTGATATATGTTCTCACATATATGGTTGATACATGTCTCCCCTATACTCTACTCTAACATAGACATATATAACAGTATTAGTTCCCCTTATTGCAACAGTAACTCCTACTATCCATACCATAATATCGATTAGATACTCAAGCAGTGTGTGACGGATACACATTTGCATATATGGAGACACCCATATAATCCAAATCACTCCACTTATCCCTATGCTATGCAAACCATATATATCACTCATAAATCACTAATTAAATATACTAATGATAGTCTATAATAGTATACATCTAAAATCAAATGTCAAATATGAATTTATAACATTGGGCGTTCTTTGGGTCATTTTGCCAAACACTTAGCATGTGTATCGGGACACGTTGTGATATGCCCATGATACGCACTCCAAATGGATCCAAACTTGACCTAAACCCTACCCACATATTCTAAATCATAATTAGGATCTAACAAACCTATTTACAAACCCTACAAAAATCATTCTCAGATTTTTTCTAAATTGGGTCAAAATACAAAGAGAAAGTCTCCAAATGAGGAAAAGAAGAGTCAAAACTCCTTTCCATGGTAGTTCTAATATATGGGTGTTGTTAATTGATATCTCTACACTAATTAATACAATTTAGAGGATTTAGAATGCATATACCTATTGGGAGATGGATTTCCAGTGAAAATGGCTTCAAGATCTAGAAGTTCTCATGCTCCAAGTGATCCAACCTCCAATGTTTTGCTTCTAGAGTTCTCTACTCTCTAAGGAGAGGAGAATGAGATCAATTTGGACAAATTTGAAGAAAATTTGGTGGTAGGATAATTGGAGAAAAGTCTCTAAATTAGGGTTAGGGTTTGAAATGAAAGGAGGAGGAAAAAGAAGATGTCTTCTTATAGGAATATGTGGCTAGTCATAATGTTAGAGTTAGGGCTTTTGGCTAATGTAAATTGTTCACTAAGCCCTTCTCTAATGTCATGACAAGTTTAGGGAATAAGCCTTTCTTCCTAATTAGGTGTTTAGCCTTAATTCTATTTAATTTTGCTAGTTAACTAGGGAAATTAGAGTTTTAACAAAAATAAGTTTTAATACTCGTCTAGTCTCATTAATTAGGTTCATTAGGGTCACTAACAACTATTCTAACTAATGGATAACCATTAATCATATTCAATAACATAGCATATGCACTATATTAAATATTATAAATAATTAATCTAAACATATAACTACTAGTCTCTCTTCTCGAGCTAGAATACCATTGCAAGAGAATCACCAGATCGTGATTGGCCAGTTACAGTAACATACATGCTTCCTTTTCCATCAGGAAAACCGAGATTGAAAAGGAAGTATGTATGTTCTGTAACTGGCCAGTTACGCTCTCGTGACTCTCTTGTAATGGTAATCTAGCTCTAGAAGAGAGAAATCCAAGTACAGTTGTTACTAAACCTTCCACGATACTAATCCGAAATGGTTTATACTAATCCAACACGGCCGATACCTATCGGATATGACCGATACCAAATCGATAAGGCCAATATGAATCCTAGCTATACGGCCGATACATATCGGATAGGACGATACCAATTCGCTAAGACCAATACCAATCGATACGGCCCATACCAAAACGATAGATCGATACTAATCTGATACGGTCAATACTTATAAGTACCTACGGTCCAGGAGGTTGATCCGCTAGTACATCCATGTACGATCAACGAAGTAACGATCCATTTCAATTTGGATGTGAAAATCTGTATCGTAAGACAAACTAAACATAATCAGTTCTATTTCATATGTTTAATTTTCAAGTATGAGAACGAATGGCTCAGAACACAACCCAAAATTCATTCTAGCATATATTAGTGTGAATCATCTATGTTCTGTACATATGGTGTAATATATGTTCTTATCGTATCTAGTATCTGAAGGACGTAACAGAATCAAGATGAACTCACTAATGTAATACTAAGACATCATCTACTACTATATAAGATATAGTGATAGGTTGTCGTATCATCATTACCGAGGGATGAGGGTTGGAGGACAGTCAACTTTATCTACGGCTACATAGTTTCTGCCTCGCCAGTCGAATGGCTTAATTGCCAAGTATGGGAACGAATGGCTCAGAACACAAACCAAGATTCATTCTAGCATACATTAGTGAGTTCATCTTGATTCTGTTACGTTCTTCAGATACTAGATACGATAAGAACATATACTATACTATATGTACATAACATAGATGATTCACACTAATGTATGCTAGAATGAATCTTGGCTTGTGTTCTGAGCCATCCATTCTGATCAAGAATCTTCCTTCTCTACTCTCTCAGCCACATATGATATCCAGCTCAAGTGTAGAGTCGGAGGAGAAGAAGTGGGCAGGAAGAGGAAGAGGAAGCAGCACAGCCGGCGACATGACCCGGAGGAAGTACAGAGGTTTTCTTCAACATACGTAGGAGAACTATAAGGATATATCTTTTCGCAACATATCACCTTATCAAAGATCCTTAATGTGACAACCATGTTACCGCGGTGTCGGAAGACTAACATGTCATAATTTTCTAAGCCGTGTGTTTTAACATAATTCTCCAAACTCTTTCCTGCTATGTAATAATGCAAGATTACTATATAGGAGGAAAGAGTTGGGAAGATTATGTCAAAACATACGGCTTAAAAACTTATGACATGTTAGTCTTCCGACACCGCGGTAATATGATATTCATATGAAGGGTCTTTGACAAGATGACATATTGTGAAAAGATATATCCTTATTGTTCTCCTACGGCTGTTGAAGAAAAACTCTGTACTTCCTCCGGGTCATGCCGCTGGCTGTGCTGCTTCACCCTCCTCTTCCTGCCCACTTCTTCTCCTCCGACTCTACACTTGAGCTGGATATCATATGTGGCTGAGAGAGTCAAATAAAAAGAAGGAAAGTAGGAAGGAGCAGATGGGTTCAGAGCCATGGTGGAGGAGAGGAGAAGGAAGATGCTTGATCAGAACGGATGGCTCAGAACACAAGTCAAGATTCATTCTAGCATACATTAGTGTGAATCATCTATGTTCTGTACATATGGTATAGTATATGTTCTTATCGTATCTAGTATCTGAAAAACGTAACAGAATCAAGATAAACTCACTAATGTAATACTAAGACATCATCTACTACTATATAAGATATAGTGATAGGTTGTCGTATCATCATTGCCGAAGGATGAGGGTCGGAGGACAGTCAACTTTATCTACGGCTATATAGTTTCTGCCTCACCAATCGAAGGGCTGCAGGGACTATGTCCTGATCACCATGTCGTACCGTAGACTAATGCAAATGGAGTTGAAAATATCCGTCGCTAACCGGTCACTAGTCCGTCGGTAACTGAGAATTTTTTTGAAAAAAAATTACAGCACTTTTCCTGTTCACAAAAATATGCATAAACCAAACCAATATATAATGCACCACAATTATCCAACAATCACATAGACCAAATATGCACATACGAATTTAATGCACACCAATTATCCAAGAATCATATAGACCAAACCAAATTAATATAAAATAGACATCAATTATCCTGAAGAGTAAACTAATATCCGTCGTTATAATTCGATTTATCTTCAAGTGTGAGAATGGATGGCTCAGAACACAACCCAAGATTCATTCTAGCATACATTAGTGTGAATCATCTATGTTCTGTACATATGGTGTAGTATATGTTCTTATCGTATCTAGTATCTGAAGAATGTAACAGAATCAAGATGAACTCACATAATATAATACTAAGACATCATCTACTACTATATAAGATACAGTGATAGGTTGTCGTATCATCATTGCCGAGGGATGAGGGTCGGAGGACAGTCAACTTTATCTACGGATACATAGTTTCTGCCTTGCCAGTCGAATGGCTGCAGGGACTAGGTCTTGATCACCATGTCGTACCGTAGAATAATGTAAATGGAGTTGGAGCCAAAATACAGAATCAAATCCCAGGGTTCGCCAAAAATACAAAACACAGTTCTAATTCATATATATTTTAAGTGTGAGAATGGATGGCTCAGAATACAACCCAACCGAAGAGGATACTCTGAGAGATCCATCTGAGTAGGACGTATAATCTGAGAGATCACCTTTACAAGAATGATCTCAGTAGTGGGATTGAGTGCTGGAGGAGATATTATCAGAGTATACGTCCTACTCAGATGGGTCTCTCACCGTTACTATTTTTTTCTGACAGCATGGTGGATGTGCTCCGTCAACAGATTCTTGCTCCGAGCCAAAACTTTGTCCCGGAGCTCAAGTGGACATCCTTGGTGTAGAGCTCAAGTGAGAGGTTCCTGATAGCATGGTGGTCTCCTTTGTCAAAGTATCCATGCTCGTCCCACAACCAATGTGGGATGAGCACGGATACTTTGACAAAGAAGACCACCATGCTGTCAGGAACCTCTCACTCGAGCTCAACACGAAGGATGTCCACTTGAGCTCCGGGGCAAAGTTTTGGCTCGGAGCAAGAATCTGTTGAGGGAGCACATCCACCATTCCATCAGAAAAAAATAATAACGGTGAGAGACCCATCTGAGTAGGACGTATACTCTGATAATATCTCCTCCAGCACTCAATCCTACTACTGATATCATTCTTGTAATGGTGATCTCTCAGAGTATACGTCATACTCAGATGGATCTCTCAGAGTATTCTCTCTTGTTGGTTGTCGTATCATCATTGCCGAGGGATGAGGGTCGGAGGACAGTCAACTTTATCTACGGATACATAGTTTCTGCCTCGCCAGTCGAATGGCTGCAGGGACTATGTCCTGATCACCATGTCGTAGTCCAATACAATCGAGAGATTGACACAGTTCTAGTTCATATATGTAGTCCAATACAAATAGTCTAATACAAAAACAACCCAATAAAAATAGTCCAATACAAATAAGTACTAATAGCTAATAAGAACCATGCTGCTCACGCAAACGCTCAGTAATACGATCACGCAACCACCTCGAAAAAGCGAGATCTTTGGCTTGAGGAGAGATGTCGTCCCTTGCAAGGACAGCATGAAGAGAACTCCCGGTCTCACTAGCTACCAGTGCTGGATGAATAGAACTCCCGGTCTCACTAGCAACCGGTGCCACTTCCTCCTTAACTGTAGGAGAAGCCACCTCAGTATTCACTATTTTCCTCAAATAACGTGCCGCTCCTCGGGTCATGGATGCCATCTGGTAAGATCGATAGTCACAAATAATATAATTGTAACATAAGCAAGCAAACTAAAGGAACCATCATGTAATTTGAGTACATTTTTGAAAGCAGATAAAGTATAAAAAATTCAATTTTTTGCCAAGTGTGAGAACGGATGGCTCAGAACACAACCCAAGATTCATTCAAGCATACATTAGTGAGAGGGGGTTACCTTCGGGAGAGAGAGAGGAGAGGATGCCAAGCCCCAAGTGCACCGCCCATCCCCCGATGCCCCCGTCCTAAGCATGCCGCCCAGCCTCCGACGCCCCCGTCCCAAGCCCGTCGCCCCCGCTGTCCCTATACGACACCGCGAGAGAGAGAGAGAGAGAGATAGAGAGGAGAGAGAGAGGGGGTTACCTTCAAAAGAGAGAGGAGAGGACGCCGACACCGACACCGACGCCGATCACCAAAGCCGACACCGACGAGAGAGAAGAGAGAGAGTGAATTTGGGGGGAATGCAAGAAGTTCCCCCCGCCGTTTCATTTAAAGTCTGGTGCGTATATTTAGGGACGGACTAGCGACGTATAAAAATCCGTCGCCCAGTAGTCGCCCTGTTTGATACTTGCCGACTGAGTATCCGTCGCTACATAGTCGAAGAAATGCCCCGCCAATTCTCTACACAATTTCTGCCAAATAATCGACTGAGTAGCGACGACTCCGGTTCCGTCGCTATATCTCCGACTACCTAGCGACGGATATGCGACCTTTCCTCCCCCTAAAATTAAAATAAAAAATGTAAAGGCGTGTGGTCGGTAATCCGTCGTCGAGATGCCACGAAGCCGTCGCTAACACCGACTAAAAATTTTCGTCGCTAATTGTCCGTCGCTAATTTACTGTATTTTGGTAGTAGTTTTCATCACCCCAGCAAGCCCATTTTTTGTCTTTTTATTCTCTTCCTTCTTCTAGTTGTAAGCATTTTGTCTCAATTGTAACTATGTTTGCAAGAAAAAACATAGTTTATATTTTCTAGCTTCAAGTTTGTAATCAAAGGAAGTTGTAACCTTATATAATTAAAGGATTTGTTGGAATTGAGTTTCTTCAGAGAATAAACTTGTTTGCGTGAATCTTCGAGTCTCGATTACCACATCAGGATCAAACAGATGGTAGACTGTAAAGTCTTGCATGAACCTCTGTCCTGATCTCTATAATTCGTCTTTGATCTTCATCGAGACAAACACCTGACAATGTACATAGATTTAGAAAATGTACGTAGATTTGGGAGACATGGGATCATACACCTCATCCACTCCTTAATGAGGAGTGCTCCTAGTATGCAACAACTCTGTCTTAAAGTAAGTATGAACATATTTATGCTTGTTTGCATACATGGATACGTACGAACATGGAAGAGGACACAAAGTCGTGACATAGATTTGGTTGATTCTATTACAGACACTAACAAGAACTATGGAGTGCCTCTTCTTGAATTTTCATGTTTAGTAACAAGACTAACAACTTTTTTTTCTCCTTTTCCATTGGCAAAAGCAATACAACTTCAGGTATTTGACGATGTGTTGCCGTCTCAACAATAGTTCGCACCCCCAAGATTTGAAGGTCATGGAACCAGCAAAGTACGATTTAACAAGCTCCGACCCTTCAAGATGTGCCGTATAATGTTTATAGAGGCAAGTTCGCTCAATAAATTAACACTTGAAGAATTGGACTGGCGGCAAGAATCTGCACTTGAAGTATTGAACAAGTGCCACAAGTCTTCAACTCCCAAATTTTAGATCTACACCAAAATACTCAGCAAATCCTAAAACACCAAAAATTAAACATGTAGAGAATGTAATGATGCATAATATATAGAGTAAAAATAAGTAAAAAAACCAAAGAAAAGAAATGAGCGATATTGGTCTCTCCATATGTGCAAGATGTACTTGCCTAGGTAGTTGAGGAAAATGAATATGAGTGAATGGAGAGAGAGAGAAAGAGGAAGAGAATATTTGTATGGATGGTAGGGTGGCTCACTAAATACTGAATATATCATGCATATTCTAAGTCTACATGTCATGCCACATAATACCAATAACTCAGATCACAACATGGTCGAGTATTTCCATCATCGAAGTAGTGAACCACAACTAAAATTAGACAAGGACAAGGGGTGACATACTACTCCATGATGAAACATTGTTCCATGCCATGATCAAATGTAACACATGACACAAGTACACATATTATAGATACCAAATAACATATACATGAACAATACAGTAAAAATACATATACTGGGAACGTGGAGTGACAAGATGATTAGCCGTGGTTGGAGATAGGACTAGGATATGTTTCTGGAGAGGTATCAGGGTCAGAGGGCGACGACGCAGGCGGGGTGATGGAAGAAGGAGGCGGCATTGGACTTTAAATCTATTTGGACTTTTATGGGCTTTAAATCTATTTCTAATAAGAATATTTCTAAATGCCTATCATACTACATATGTGTATATATATATATATATATATTTATATATATATATATATAGTTTTAAAAGAGTTTATAAATATTTTCTAAAGAAGCTTCTAAATAAATATATAATTTCTAAACTAAAGAATTATTTTTTTCTGTTAGACTAGATTGTCCAATTCCTCATCTGACTAATTCCTAATGTTACAAAACCGTTTCGAATTGAGCCGAACCGAACCATTGCTCACCCCTAGTTAGGGCATTCTTTAAGCTTTTGGCAAGTAGAGGGGCAAGGACTTGGGAGGAAGCTTTATGAGATTTCCCAAGGAAAATCTAATCAAGATTACTTAATAACAAATTACATGATTAGTTTAATTAGGCTATTCATTCTTTAAAAGGGAAACTCATTTAATAAAATCTAAAGAAATTGTATAAAAATCATTAATCTTTTTCTTATTAATAATAATTATGAAAAAAACTTTTCAAATATTATTAATTAAAGAAATATTCTCATAACCGATAATAATTATTTGTTCATAATATTCTAAAAATATTTTCATAAATAAAATCCTTTTAAGATGAATCTTAATAAGAAAATTCTTTATTAAAATTGTTTAATCTATTTTCTAGAAATTATCATTTTTAATAATTTGAAAAAATTTCCTTAATAAGATTCTAAAATCTTTAAAAATATTTTTAACTCAATAAGAAAATTTTAGGAAAATTTTATAAATTTAGAAATTTTTGAATTTTAGGAGTTACATCTATGACTCGTTATTCAATATTCTACGATTTAGTTCAATGTTATCCGACCTGTGAACTCGATGCACACTTCGATATATTCATTCAATGTTCTAGGATCAATGTTCTATACTTAGTATTTGACGCACAAGTTGATATACATTATACATGTAGAACAAATTGTAAAGCGCAATACTCTAGGGGGCGAATAGAGTAGGTAGCAGAAATTAGCTAATTAAAAATGTTAGCAGTAAAATTACAGATATGTAAATAAAAAGTAGAGAGCAGAGAGCAAATGCAAACACAAGGATATATACTGGTTTCTAGCTTCCAGTTGAATCCACTATGGAAAATACCGCAAGTTTTCATCCGAAGACCTTGCAACTTCTACAACGCGAGCATTAATCCTAAGTACTCGACCAACTTCAATTGTGAAGTGTCTTTCTTCTATCAAACCTATGATTACAATCACTCTAAAACTTCTAGACCATATCACACTGGCAAATCGACTAGAGGATTGTAACTGGCTTAGGATTTGAAAATGAAAGCTTTTAGAATACTTTGGAAAACATTTAAGCTTAGAAAGAAGAGATAAGAAAGCGAATGAGTGAGTTAAAATGATTGAAATCCTTCTCTATTTATAGGTTTTTCAAAATCAAAATTTGTACAGAATTCGTGCAGAATTCGGGCAGAACTCTTTGAGAGAATCTGGGCAAATAGCCATTGCATCCGTAACTGCAGGAGGACCAAGTTCAAAATCAAACGACACTAAAAGAATTCTGGCCGAACTCTGGCCGAATTCTGGCTGAATTCTCCTGGGGCCAATAATGATTTTTGGGATGTTTTATAAAACAGATTTTGGCTTTGGCTTATTTGAAAAGTTTAAGCATTTATGAACTTTTGTAAAATGGACTATTTTTAAAACATAGGATATTTTTGAAAACATTTTGGGATAGTGTAAGCCCCTATTTTCAAAAAAATTCTAAAAATTAGTGTTAATTAATTATTAATGTTATTTTCAGCCTTAAAAATATTTATTATGATTTTAGGAATTTTCTAGAATTTTTATATGATTTTTAAATGAATTTTTAATACAAAATATTGATTTGTAATTTTCTAAAATGTTTTAATATCATTCTGTAATTTTTAGAATTGTTTTTATATCAGTATACAATTTATTAATTTGTTAATATATTATTTTGTAATTATTAAATTGTTTTAAGTTGCGGAATGTAAATTACTATTTGCATTTAGTGACCTAAGGGACTGGGTTGCAATTTTCTAAACTCTAAGGTCTATTTCGTAAAACCTAAACCTAACCCATCCCTGCCCCGACTGACCGACGACTCGACGTCGGCTGCCCCCGCCATTTCCGGCCAGCGCACAGCCCCCCCGACCGCCCTAACTAGTCTATTTAAACTCCCCTCTCTCCCACGACCAGACCCTAACCCTAAACTCTCCCCACGACCACCCCCGACCCCCATTTTCTCCACTTCCAGTCCGCCTAAACCCTAACTCCGGCGGACCCCCAGCGCCGCCTCTACAGCCGTCGTCATCACCAACCACCACCACCATTCGACGCGCCCGGCCGAGACGACCCCAGCGCCACCGGAGCGCCGCCATCCCGATGCCTCCTCTGCCGTCCACGACCTTCGAATCCCCCCCCGAAGCCGGACACGTAAGTAACAAACCTGAGTTTGTGTCGTGCGTGTCTCGAACTCACGCACGACGTTCGCCTGGACACAGGGAACCTAGCTATAGGTCTGGACACGTGAGAATCGACTCGTGCGTGTCGTGCTAGCCTAGACACGCATATACCTGTGTCCCTAACTATCCGGACACAGGCTCGTGTTTATTATATTTTTTAATGTTTATGTTAAACAAACCTAATAAAATCTACCTAATCCTAACCCCTAACACAAGTGATGGGCTGACCACCTGGCCAGCCTGACCCGAGTTAAACCCCCCCCTCTCCCCTCCCCCCCCCCCCCCCCCCGCTGGCTCAGGTTCGAGCCCCCCCTTTCTGTTTCCTTTCTTTTTCTTTTCTGTTTCTTTCCTTTTCTTTTTCTTTTTTTTGTTTTATATATATTTATATATATATGTATATATATATTTATATATATGTATATATATATATATATATATATATATATATATATTAGTATATATATATGTATATACTGTATTTAGACAGTATTTTTTATATATGTATATATATTTTATAGTTAGTAAATTTTATATATATGTGTATATATTTTTCAAGTGTTTATATATACACTTTATTATTAAGTGTTTTCTTATATATATATATATATATATATATATATATATATATATATTTGTATATATATATATATATATATATATATATATATATATATATATATATATATATATATATATATACTTTATAAATTAAGTATTTTTCTTATACATAGATATATGTACTTTTTACATATGTATGTATATCTTCACTATGCATAAATTTACCTTATTAAAATAATAATATTTATTTTGTATTATTACCAAGTTGTATTTTTAGTGTATTTAAATTACTGCAACCATTTGATGTCCAGGCCTAGCATGTGTTTTTGGGCTCAAATGTGTTTTTACACATTCAAGACCTGTACAAGTCATATTGGACTTGATTCATGGCCTTGGGTCCTGTATTTGAACTTTGGTTCAAATTATATACATGGACAAAAATACGCAGATAATTAATTATTGTGTGCAATGCTGTTTTTGATTTTCTAAAAATACTTAAAGTACTGCTAAAATTATGGAAAAATAGTTTTTAGATACTATGTTACTTTAGCTAACTTAGTATAATTTTTGTAGTATTTAATTTACTGTTTTGCCACTAGTTTGGCATATAAAACCAAAACTCATTTTCTGTATACTTAGGAAAAACTGATTTTTATAAAATACTTGTACTGGTTAATAAATTCCAGAAAAATTATAATAAATTTCTATGATTAACAAGGATCACTTTGGTACTTTACTTTGAGTAAAACTAGACTTTCTGTCTATCTCTAAAATTGTTAGAACACAATGGTCATTGGATTTATTTATTGATTAATTACGACTTGTAGCTTTTTGTGTTATTTGAGTTTTAGCCGTGTTGAACCCCACCCCTCACTAGTGTAAAGACCCTAGAAAGTTAGTTAAAGTAGTGTGTCACCCCACATTGGTCTTCTATGCCAAAGTCATCATTTTGGCTAGTGCCCAGTCACAAGTCGTATTTCACAGATTAGTGTCTTAGCGTTTTAGCTTAGTGTAAAAACTAAGTTATTGTATTTACTTCAACAGTGACGAGTTACCGGACATCCATAGCACTGTTATCGCAGCTTGTTTTGTTTTGCTTTGCTAGAGGCAAGTACTCTCTACGAACTTTACATATTGTCACATAAATGAACTACAAACCCCACCATGTTAAATGCTGATCCTTAGGGTAGCAAGTTAGAATCTCTACATGCTGTACTTCCAGTTACTACCATGCTTAGAACTGTCTTTATGTATCTCTCACATGATAGAATATGGGTTATGGGGAAACTAATGGTAGAGTACGTGATCATGACCCCCCTATAGTAGCGAGCTAGGTCGCATTTTATATGCATACCTTGCCGTAGGCCATTATCCCGCATTTCTGTACGGATGTACACCTATGCCTGTTGACTTGTACGTATGTACATTTTATTTACATGTACCACAGTACATTGTATATCTATTGACCGATCACGTACTTGCTAGAGTTTTAAACACTACATGTACATCTGTCTCTATGACATATATATCCTTACCATGATAGATTGTGTGATGCCATGTTTCCAGTTATTTCTCACATGTTCATTTTCATGTTTCATATGCTAGTTTGCTAGATTCAGTACTTGCTCCCGTCCTGACAGGATAACGTTGTAGGTGTCCTCACTGAGGAGGAGTTACTCTGCGACACCTATTATGGAGTTACTGCCGAGGACCCGGCTCTGCTTTACGAGGATGTTCCTGCAGGGAACCTTGCCTAGTTGTCTTTTGTTTACTTAGACTTTTGAGAGTAGTCATGTATTAGACTATACATTTTGTAACTGGACATGTATCCAGTCTTACATTTCAGTTCACTTGTACTTGGACATTTTTACTATATACGACGACTTTTGTGTTTGGAGCATTTATGATTCTTCTTCACTTATAGAACTGTTAGCACATTTAGTCTTATCCTGTGGTCTTTAGAACAGCTTACTAAGTTTTATCTCAACGTAGGCTGGGCATGACTCAGCCTGGCCCAATAATTTGGGTAGCGGGTCGTGACATGTTTTTAGTGGTGGCCCACGCAGGTCCCGACTAAACTGTTTGGTTACGTTATTATACCAAGCATGCCTGCAATTAGGAACTTAAGGTAATTAGACAACATTAGGAATGACGCTTAGAACACCTAGAGGAATGCTAGGATTGCAACATAGGAAATACATCACATGCTTGCTATTATAATTAGATTTCCTTGCATATGATTGCTTACTTTAAAATAAATCCTTATAAGTCCTTTCTACTTTTATTTAGATGGTGCTTACTCGTTCGTCCCAGTATGTTACCCCCGAGAATGGGGCCCTCCTTATCCAGTCAGCTGACCAGTAGACTGATACACCTCCACCTACCACATTCCTCCACTCCACAGATCCACAAACCCAGATACCACAACCACCTTCCACATCACAGGCCCAGCAGGACCCGATACTTCCACCACCCCCTATCACTATACCCACCCAGGCTTCCCTTACACTCGACGGGAACCAGCTGCTCACACTGATTCAGGGGTTCCTAACAACCCATCAGGAGCAGACTACCCTACTCCGCCAAAGCATGGAGCGTTCTGAGGGACGTCCCGTGGTCCCACCACATGTAGAGCCACGGCAGAGAACGGGGACGATCAAGGACCTCATGGGTCTGAATCCCAAGGAGTTCTCAGGGACTGAGGGCATAGTAGTAGCTGATGACTGGCTAGATTCGGTAGAGAGGAAGCTTCTGGGAGTTAGGATGTCGGATGACCTCCAGGTCGAGGCAGCGGGATTTTTGCTTATAGACTTAGCAGGAGTCTGGTTCCGGAATGAGCCGTTGTTTGCGAGAGAGAGAGCCACTTGGGACCAGTTCAAGACCCAGTTCAAGAAGAAATTCTTCTCGACCACTGCTAGAGTAGCCATGGGGCTACGATTCCAGAACATCCAGCAGGGGAACCGTTCTGTTGATGACTATGCGGCAGAGTTTAGTCGCCTGAGCCGTTTTGCTCCTAGTCTGGTTGCAAATCCAGAGGAGATGACCCGTAGGTTTTGCCATGGTCTAGTTCCAGACATTGGTATCCTTATAGTGGCGAACGGTATGACTGACTACTACCAGAGCCTAGAGTTAGCCCGGAGCATCGAGGAGTGTCTTCTGTCATACAAGAGGCCGGCTTCTGTACATCATGAGGGACCGTCCAAGCGTCAGGCTTTCCAGCAGAGAGCACCGACGCCGCCACAGCAGACTTACCGTCCCCCTATACCACATCATCAGACCCCGCCAGTTAGAGCCCCGGGACACCAGCAGCAGCAGCAGCAGCAGAAGGGAGCTATATGTTCTTTCTGCAGAAGACCAGGGCACGACAGGTCCGTTTGCAGGAAGAGGTTGGGTCAGTATTTAGTTTGTGGGTCTGCCACCCATCAGCTACGGAACTGTCTAGCAGCCAAGGGACCTAGAGGACCACTCCCGACTCAGCAGCAGAGGTTTGGGCAGCATCTGCAGCAGCAGAAGGGACCTCAGGGGAAGGTTTATAGCCTACCCCTCGAGCCGGAGCCGGAGCAGGTTGCGGAGCCGGATTACTTAGCTGACGTCATCACAGGTCATGTTTATTTGCATACTTTTCTAGTTCTATGCTTATTTGATTCTGGTGCATCTCATAGCTTCCTGTCATTAGAGTTTATGTATGAACATCACTTAGTATCTACACCTACTACGGAGATTAGTAGAGTAATGACGGGAGGAGGACCAGTGCCTATTAGAGCTAGCTATAGATGCTCTATTATGATAGCCGGAAGAGAGTTTGAAGGGCAATTCTTTGTGATGCCACTCCCCGGTTATGATATCATATTGGGGATGGACTGGCTTAGCTATGCCCATGCATCTATAGATTGCCATGAGGGTAGTATTTTGTTCAGTCACCCAGGCACAGCACCATTCAGTGTCAGGAGGACAGGGCCGGAGATCAGCCTAGAGCCGAACTATTGTGCTACAGTCGGGGACGCAGTACTGCCACACCCTATCATTAGGGAGTTTATGGATGTATTCCCAGAGGATCTTCCAGGACTTCTGCCTGACAGAGATGTGGAGTTCACTATAGATTTAGTGCCAGGTTCATCACCAGTATCCCGGGCTTGCTATAGAGTGAATCCCAAGGAGGCCATAGAGATGAAAGAGCAGATTGATGACCTATTGAAAAAGGGTTTCATTCGATCCAGTGCTTCTCCATGGGGAGCACCAGTGCTCTTTGTGCCTAAGAAGGATGGTACAGTCCGGTTGTGTATTGACTACCGGGCCTTGAATGCCATCACCATCAAGAACAAATATCCTCTGCCCAGGATAGATGATTTGTTCGACCAGTTGAGCGGGACGAAGGTGTTTTCCAGGATAGACTTGAGATCCGGGTACCACCAGGTGAAGTTTAGGCCAGCAGACATCCAGAAGACGGCGTTCAACACAAAGTACGGGCAGTACGAGTTTCTGGTGATGCCATTTGGTCTCACAAATACGCCAGCTGTCTTTATGAACTTGATGAATAAGACATTTCACCAGTATCTGGATAAGTTCGTCGTAGTGTTTATCGACGACATCCTGATATACTCGAAGACGCCAGAGGAGCATGCAGAGCACTTGCAGATAGTTTTGGGGATTCTGAGGCAGGAGAGACTGTTTGCCAAATTGCCGAAGTACGAGTTCTTTTTAGACCGAGTGGAGTTTCTCGGCCATGTAGTCACTGGAGATGGAATCTCGATGGATCCCAAGAAGATTGCTGCAGTTGAGACGTGGAAGGCTCCGACGTCAGTTTCAGAGATCAGGAGCTTTCTGGGTTTGGCAGGCTATTATAGAAAGTTCGTCCAGGACTTTGCTAGGATAGCTGAACCTATGACGAAGCTGACGCGGAAGGACACAGAGTACATCTGGTCAGAGGACTGCCAGACAGCATTTGAGGAGCTGAAGAGGAGGTTGACGACCGCTCCAGTTCTGACTTTACCTTCAGGTTCTGGAGGTTTCACCATATACAGTGATGCTTCTGGGAAGGGGCTAGGTTGTGTTCTACAGCAGCATGGGAAAGTAATTGCTTATGCATCTAGGCAATTGCAGACTCATGAGAGGAATTATCCTACCCATGACCTCGAGTTAGCTGCGGTGATCTTTGCACTCAAGTTATGGAAACATTACTTATACGGAGAGCGTATGGAGATCTTTACTGACCACAAAAGCTTGAAGTATGTGTTCACGCAGAAAGAGCTGAACATGAGGCAAAGACGATGGTTGGAGTTGATGAAGGACTTCGACATCGATTTACAGTATCACCCCGGGAAGGCAAATATGGTGGCGGATGTGCTGAGCAGGCATCCGATGGCATGGTACCTGATGATTGATCGGCATTTGCGGAAGGATCTGGAGAAGCTAGGTATCGAGCTAGTTCGGCCAGGATCAGTGATACAGATGATGGCGCTTGACATTCAGTCAGGTTTGATGGAGCAGATCCGGAAGGCACAGTCTACAGATGAGAGCCTTCGCAGACTTCGACCCCAGGCTTTAGCGGGATTGCTAGATGACTTCACTATAGCAGAAGATGGATCCTTGAGGCATGGCAGCTGGTTGTGCGTGCCGAAAGGAGAGCTGGTAGAGGCAGTCTTACAGGAGGCGCACCGATCGAGATACTCTATTCACCCTGGTGCTAACAAGATGTACCGTGACTTACGGGAACATCTTTGGTGGCATGGGATGAAGAGGGATGTATCGTATTTTATCTCGAGATGCCTAGTTTGCCAGCAGGTCAAGGCGGAGCGCCAGAGGCCAGCTGGTTTGTTGCAGCCATTACCCATTCCCGAGTGGAAGTGGGAACATATTACGATGGACTTCGTTTCAGGGCTTCCTCGTTCCCAAGGAGGGAAGGATGCCATCTGGGTCATCGCAGACAGGCTGATGAAGTGTGCGCACTTCATACCCTTCAAGGTGGGGCTTTCCATCGAAAAGTTGGCGGAGCTATACATGCAGCAGATAGTTCGCCTACACGGAGTGCCGATGAGCATCGTGTCAGACAGAGACAGCAGATTCACATCCCACTACTGAAGGAGCTTGTAGGAGGAGTTGGGCAGTAGGCTCAAGTTCAGTACGGCGTACTATCCGTAGACAGATGAGCAGTCCGAGAGGACGATACAGACACTGGAGGATATGCTGAGGACCTGCGTGCTGGACTTCGGAGGATCATGGGAGAGCCATCTGCACTTGGTAGAGTTTTTATACAACAACAGCTACCAGGCCAGTATTGGTATGTCTCCTTTCGAGGCGCTATATGGGTGACGATGCCGCACACCGCTCTTTTTGGATGATGTTGGAGACAGAGTTATGCTTGGGCCAGAGATGATCACGGATGCAGCAGAGAAAGTCGGGATGATCAGAGACAGGCTCAGAGTATCTCAGGATAGGCAGAAACACTGGGCTGATGCTAGTCACAGACCGATGGAGTTCGCAGACAGTGATATGGTGCTATTGAAGATATCACCTACTAGAGGGACGATCCGGTTCGGACGAGGAGGGAAGCTGAGCCCCAGATACATCGGGTCGTTCGAGATACTCGGCAGGATCGGAGAGGGAGCTTACAGGGTTGCACTTCCACCCAATCTAGCAGGAGTTCACGATGTCTTTCACGTATCTCAGCTGAGGAGATATGTTCCAGACCCCAGTCATGTGCTAGATCACTCAGAGTTGGAGGTCGGACCGAGCCTTATAGTTTCTGAGTAGCTAGTGGAGATATTAGACAGAAGAGAGAAGAGGCTGAGGAACAAGGTTATACCCCTAGTGCGAGTAGCTTGGAGCCGTCACTCTCCAGGTGAATCTACTTGGGAGAGGGAGTCGGACATGAGGGAGAGATACCCTTACTTGTTCGATCCAACCGCTGCGAGGGAACCACCCGTTCCCGCTTGATACCTTAGAGGTTAGTTTCGATCGTAGCCTTAGTCATTTTGTTGCATTGTTTGCTATGTTAGAATATTGTCGGGTCTCCAATCCTTGTGAATTTCGAGAACGAAATTTTTCAAGGAGGGAAGACTTGTAAGCCCCTATTTTCAAAAAAATTATAAAAATTAGTGTTAATTAATTATTAATGTCATTTTCAGCCTTAAAAATATTTATTATGATTTTTAGGAATTTTCTAGAATTTTTAAATGATTTTTAAATAAATTTTTAATACAAAAACATTGATTTGTAATTTTCTAAAATGTTTTAATATCATTCTGTAATTTTTAGAATTATTTTTATATCAGTATGCAATTTATTAATTTGTTAATATATTATTTTGTAATTATTAAATTGTTTTAAGTTGCGGAATGCAAATTACTATTTGCATTTAGTGACCTAAGGGACTGGGTTGCAATTTCCTAAACTCTAGGGTCTATTTCGTAAAACCTAAACCTAACCCATCCCTGCCCCGACTGACCGACGACTCGACGTCGGCTGCCCCCGCCATTTCCGGCCAGCGCACAGCCCCCCCGACCGCCCTAACTAGTCTATTTAAACTCCCCTCTCTCCCACGACCAGACCCTAACCCTAAACTCTCCCCACGACCACCCCCGACCCCCATTTCCTCCACTTCCAGTCCGCCTAAACCCTAACTCCGGCGGACCCCAGTGCCGTCTCCACAGCCGTCGTCGTCACCAACCACCACCAACATTCGACGCGTCCGACCGAGACGACCCCAGCGCCACCGGAGCGTCGCCGTCCCGACGCCTCCTCCGCCGTCCACGACCTTCGAATCCCCCCCTCCTCGAAGCCGGACACGTAAGTAACAAACCTGAGTTCGTGTCGTGCGTGTCTCGAACTCACGCACGACGTTCGCCTGGACACAGGGAACCTAGCTGTAGGTCTGGACACGGAAGAATCAACTCGTGCGTGTCGTACTAGCCCAGACACGCATATACCTGTGTCCCTAACTGTCCGGACACAGGCTCGTGTTTATTATTTTTTTTAATGTTTATGTTAAACAAACCTAATAAAATCTACCTAATCCTAACCCCTAACACAAGTGATGGGCTGACCCCCTGGCCAGCCCGACCCGAGTTAAACCCCCCCTCCCCCGCTGGCTCAGGTTCGAGCCCCCCTCCCCTTTCTGTTTCCTTTCTTTTTCTTTTCTGTTTCTTTTCTTTTCTTTTTCTTTTTTTTGTTTTACATATATTTATATATATATGTATATATATATATATTAGTATATATATATATATATGTATATACTGTATTTAGACAATATTTTATATATATGTATATATATTTTATAGTTAGTAAATTTTATATATATATGTATATATTTTTCAAGTGTATATATATTATATATATACACTTTATTATTAAGTGTTTTCTTATATATATATATATATATATATATATATATATATATATATATATATATATATATATATATATATATATATAAAAATATATATATATATACTTTATAAATTAAGTATTTTTCTTATACATAGATATATGTACTTTTTACATATGTATGTATATCTTCACTATGCATAAATTTACCTTATTAAAATAATAATATTTATTTTGTATTATTACCAAGTTGTATTTTTAGTGTATTTAAATTACTGTAACCATTTGATGTCCAGGCCTAGCATGGGTTTTTGGGCTCAAATGTGTTTTCACACATTCAAGACCTGTACAAGTCATATTGGACTTGATTCATGGCCTTGGGTCCTGTATTTGAACTTTGGTTCAAATTATATACATGGACAAAAATACGCAGATAATTAATTATTGTGTGCAATGCTGTTTTTGATTTTCTAAAAATACTTAAAGTACTGCTAAAATTATGGAAAAATAGTTTTTAGATACTATGTTACTTTAGCTAATTTAGTATAATTTTTGTAGTATTTAATTTACTGTTTTTCCACTAGTTTGGCATATGAAACCAAAACTCATTTTCTGTATACTTAGGAAAAACTGATTTTTATAAAATACTTGTACTGGTTAATAAATTCCAGAAAAATTATAATAAATTTCTATGATTAACAAGGATCACTTTGGTACTTTACTTTGAGTAAAACTAGACTTTCTGTTTATCTCTAAAATTGTTAGAACACAATGGTCATTGGATTTATTTATTGATTAATTACGACTTGTAGCTTTTTGTGTTATTTTGAGTTTTAGCCGTGTTGAACCCCACCCCTCACTAGTGTAAAGACCCTAGAAAGTTAGTTAAAGTAGTGTGTCACCCCACATTGGTCTCCTATGCCAAAGTCATCATTTTGGCTAGGTGCCCAGTCACAAGTCGTGTTTCACAGATTAGTGTCTTAGCGTTTTAGCTTAGTGTAAAAACTAAGTTATTGTATTTACTTCTACAGTGACGAGTTACCGGACATCCATAGCACTGTTATCGCAGCTTGTTTTGTTTTGCTTTGCTAGAGGCAAGTACTCTCTACGAACTTTACATATTGTCACATAAATGAACTTCAAACCCCACCATGTTAAATGCTGATCCTTGGGGTAGCAAGTTAGAATCTCTACATGCTGTACTTCCAGTTACTACCATGCTTAGAACTGTCTTTATGTATCTCTCACATGATAGAATATGGGTTATGGGGAAACTAATGGTAGAGTACGTGATCATGACCCCCCTATAGTAGCGAGCTAGGTCGTATTTTATATGCGTACCTTGCCATAGGCCATTATCCCGTATTTCTGTACGGATGTACACCTATGCCTGTTGACTTGTACGTATGTACATTTTATTTACATGTACCACAGTACATTGTACATCTATTGACCGATCACGTACTTGCTACAGTTTTAAATACTACATGTACATCTGTCTCTATGACATATGTATCCTTGCCATGATAGATTGTGTGATGCCATGTTTCCAGTTATTCCTCACATGTTCATTTTCATGTTTCATATGCTAGTTTGCTAGATTCAGTACTTGCTCCCGTCCTGACAGGATAACGTTATAGGTGTCCTCACTGAGGAGGAGTTACTCTGCGACACCTATTATGGAGTTACTGCCGAGGACCCTGCTCTGCTTTACGAGGATGTTCCTGCAGGGAACCTCGCCTAGTTGTCTTTTGTTTACTTAGACTTTTGAGAGTAGTCATGTATTAGACTATACATTTTGTAACTGGACATGTATCCAGTCTTATATTTCAGTTCACTTGTACTTGGACATTTTTACTATATACGACGACTTTTGTGTTTGGAGCATTTATGATTCTTCTTCACTTATAGAACTGTTAGCACATTTAGTCTTATCCTGTGGTCTTTAGAATAGCTTACTACGTTTTATCTCAACGTAGGCTGGGCATGACTCGGCCTGGCACAACAATTTGGGTAGCGGGTCGTGACAGATAGCCTATTTGCGAGTACGACACAGTGAACAAATTATTCCAAGACTCAATAAATATACAAATTGTATTGAATATAAAATACAGACTCATACGGCAGAAACGACTTTAGTCCTGATCAGATATGTAGCAGTTCTTTAGCAGTGTCCAAGTAGCCCTTATATTGAGACATGATTAGATCAATTACTAAAATCAGGTTCGACCATAACCAATGGGCCAACAATACACATTATATTCAATCAGCACGTTATGGGTACATTTTATTAGGCATGACGGATTAGGAAAGAAGGGCCAGAGCCGCCCACCAATACAATTCCGCTTATCGCTTGAACTCTCAAATTGTTTTGCACTAATCGACTAATCGAAACTATGATCCTCACACCATGGCTCTGCTCATTGTAAGGCGATAATCTGATTACAAGGAACTCAACACACTATATGCACATGAAACCAAATATGAACTAATACTTCTTCTAATAAATGACTCAGCGTAATGTGTCGTACGGTGCAGGACATTACATAATATACCACTCAGAAAAGAGCTCATCCTCGAACCGAAGTCAATACTCAATCCACGCGTTTCTCTTGACCGTTTTAAGATACCGCTCTATGCAACTTTACACATCACTGATTCCAATTCACCGTTGTTGTTCTGTTTTCCAACATTTGTGCAAATTCCTTAGCATACCACAATCGTCCCTGCAGCTCCATTTGAATTCATCTACCACCTAGTTTGTGTCGTACACATATTTTAGGCATATCAGAAATATATGCATTTTAGCCAAGCCCAGTGATAGAGAATTCGAACGAAGCTAATAGGTGCAACTTCAATCCTCGAATACTAGTCGTTTCATACTCCCAACTTATCTGATCCTAGCGTCTATTCCCAAATAAGATTTTGCATAGACATATTGTTCCATGACACATGATTATCCACTAAAAAAACTTTGCACACAACATAATTCATAACCGTATTTTCTATTCCACAGGTTTCACACTAAACATCTAACACACGCGCTGCATCAAGCCATTGCGCAATCCGAGCACAACGTGTAACTCCTTAAAACCAAATTTATCAAATTTATAAAAGTTTCTAATATATTTTTCTATTATTTTAAAAAGAAATATAAATAGTTATGATATAAAAGATTTGAAAGTACATTTATTTAGATTTTCTTAAAAAATAAATAACAACTCTGTTACTGTTCATTTCAATAAAAACTAACAAATGCATTGTTGAACGTTTGAATCATATCCACCATGAAAATATCCATTAGATAGATAGGGAAGTTGTATAGTTGTAGGAAGAAAGAAATTATAAGTAAAAAAAGAATTGAGAGAGAGAATTGGGACAACAACAATTATATATGATAGAAATTTTCAGTTGGGAATCATATCTAATTTTGATATCATACGTTTCTTAAATGAGGAGTATAATTTGGACTGGGAAAGAAGAACAAAAAGTAAGATTCAAGAGACTTAGAAAAATTAAGAAAAAAATCCTAATGTACCAAGAATTGTGTTGTACCCACCCATTATGTAAGTAGTCCCCCCCTTTTCCATTTTTTTGATTCCACATATCATTGCCGCTATGTTAGATGAGCTTTCCGACCATGTCGTAGAGGAGATACGCTCCGTTCTCCCTTTGAGAGAAGCTGTCCGCGCCAGCGTCCTCTCCCGCACATGGCACCATAGATGGAAGTCGATCCTCTCTTTCGACGCCTATACACCCGCCGCCACCATCGACAACATCCTCCTCGCCCCCTCCGCCCCCATCAAAGGCTTCTCCATCGCTTTAACCTTACAAGACCGTCGCGACAATTACTACTTCGACAGCTGGCTCGTTCTTCTCTCCTGCCGTCATTCCGATGCGCTAACCTCCCTCTGCTTCGGCAACTCCGTTCCCCCATCAGCTCCTCGGTCCTCTCATCTTTCCAATTGCTAACTTACCTCTCCTTACACGACTATGTGCTCTCCCCTTCTGTCCTTCCCGGCTTCCCCTTCATCCGCACTCTCATCCTCTCTTCCGTCGCCCTCTCCGACGACCACCACCTCTTGGCTATCATCTCCGGATGCCCCTGTTGGCAACATATGTTGTTTTAAGCAAAAGTTCAAGTCCAATTTTTGCTTAGAGATTCAAGGCTCCTCCTCATTTATTTTTGACCGTTAAAAACCCAATAAATTGGTAACGTTTGACATCTTAAATCCTGTCCAAATACATTGTATCACATGTTTTTTATTTAAATTATTTGTAACATTTAATTCTTTATTGGCTGGATTAAATTGCTTTTAATCTCCATTACTCCATGACCGTTGGAGAAAAGCCTATATATTGAGGCATATCTCAATACTTCGGGATACACCAAAATTCCTTTACGAATACTCTCTTCTCTAATCTCGTATTTTTCGATCCGAGCTTTCCTTTCTTTGTTGTTGTTCTGGACAGAGCTAAGTCGGGGTCACTCTCTCTTCGTCGTGTGCGGCAATGAGATTTCGATGGAGCAAGGATTTTACCACTAGGAGTGTTCGGATACGGTATGCTAGGACAGGGCTACGTGCACGACTTCCCTGGAGGCCGGTAACATTTACATATTTTATTTTGTTTGCAGATTTCTAAGTGAAGAATATTGAAGAAATCCCAACAATCTAAGAGTTATCCGTACAATAATAATATAGTTTTGTTAACAACATATTGTTATGAATATTATGAACTAGAAAGATCATATGTGTTGAGACATTTATTTTCTTATGTTTTTAAGAGTAGGAATCTCTTACTACACTACATCATGTTCATGTAAAGGTTTTTCCTTCTGTTACAAAGCTAAAATTAGTTACAGTATTTTTTGTAGTGAATCTTGCTAAATTACGTCAAAGATATGCTCATTGAGCCTCAAGCATCGACACAACATTGGTATCCAAATTCATGCATAAACATGAATTACAACAATATTCATAGTTTATATTTCAATCAAAGAATAGTACGACTACCTATGGACACTCGTCATTTACTTGTTGGACATGTGCACATTTTTGTAATATATTTTCTATAGATACTTTGCAAAAACTTCTTGAGTTCTTTTTAAAGACATTCTGGTTTAATTGAGCAGTAATTTTTTTTCTCCTTTTCTTTACAAGAGGTAGATGTCCACAAGGACTCTTGGATTTTATATGATTGTTGAATAATGTAGCACCTTTAATTTTGAAAGGCGGAAATAAACTTCTTCTAAGATAAATTAGTAAAATAAGTTAGTAGTAATCTATAACATTTATTGATAATTAAGATTTTTAGTTAAGAGGATATAGTGGTGGAAGAATTATATGATTCATAATATTTTGTATTAAGCATTGTCCATTTGGTAATGGAGAAGTTGCAGTGTGATCTTTGGATAAAGATTCAGCCATTTAACTTGCTTTGCATTGTTCATTTGTTAGTAGTTGAGAAGATTTAGGTAGGATTTTGTGCATATCTGTCACACCCCAGTACCAAAATACGGAGACGGACTAGGCCAGCTACTCCATATGAGGTATTCAAACGTCATACGACGATCGTGGCTGTCAAGAGACAAGGGGGTGTATGCTACATTCAAGTCACCTATGGTCACACAGAACATCTACGTCTCAATCATTCAAAGCAAGAAAACATTAATTAATGAACATATAAGATAAAGCAGTAAGGCGTCCCTGACGCTTCATCAAAATGGTCATGGGGTTCTAGCTTTATAAGGTAGCTAGCCCTGAGAGTCAAAGTTACATAATTGTATTCAGCTGCAGTCTGATTTAATTACAATTGTGCAAAAGACAAAATGTCTAGATTAGCCGGCTAGACAGGTGCTGGTGGCTAAACGCCAGGACATAAATAAAGATACAAGAGTGGTGGAGAAGAAACCCACTCGAGTCCCCCGCTAGTCATGCTCCTAGAATGTACCATTGACGTCAGGGAAGAAAGTCGGATCCTCAGGCTCTGCTACGTGATCTGGCCAAACAAAACCAGTCGGGTCAGCCCCGAAATAGCAAGTACCACAAGAGAGCACAAAAGAGTGAGATAAAACCCAGTCATAAAATAATAATAGTAAGCTTCCGGTCGTAACCTCGGTCCACGGCCTGTCCTAGCACGATAGACCAACCCAACAACCAAACAAGAACATGGATTGGACCACGCACCATGACAGTCCGTGTCCCTCGGTTACTAGCGGAAGGCCCAAGCATAGTCAAGTCATTTTTTAAGCGACCATTCATTCATGTGGCTTTCTATATTTGGCGGAGTTATCCCCGTTATACTGATTAAAAGGAATCCTCATATCGTATAAACCTAGCAGGGCTAGCCAAACCATAAGACTTATAACACTTTGATTATGCACCAGTCTTCCGAAGGGCTACCGCGCTAAAACATTTAACACATAGATCGTAGGAGTCAGATATAGCTATTCACTATAGGCGAATGAAACTATATCTGTGGCGGCCAACTCGGCACGTCAGGACGGGACTTGGGGTGGCTAGTATGGCACGATCTCGGGATTCTTCCCACCCAATACATCTACTAAGTTAGTTGCCTAGTTAATCCCTAGGTTATCCTCAGAGTTCACATGTCATGGTCACATGCTCATTCCCTTAGATGTCGTACATCGTACGAGTACCCCAAGAAGAGATCCGTACTGACTCAATGATTCATACGTATGTTTTCTCCTTCTTGGTGTAATACAACACACAACACATGCCACGTCATTGCTACCGACCTTTACTATATAAAAGTTGGACTCTTGAAAGTACTGGCAGGTATTACGTAGGAACACTTAGCGCTTAGGATAGCACCTCGGTGCTCACATAGATTGTACCTTAGTACACACATAGGAATAACAAGCCATTACATAGGTAGTCAGCTCAGAAATGAGGACTAAGACACATGGGGGCAGACGGCTAGGCTCATGCGGCCAGAAATAGCTTATGCGGCCAGAAAACAGCTTATACGGCCAGAAAATAGCTCATGTGGCCAGAAATGGCTTATACGGTCGGAAAACAGCTTATGCGGCCAAAAATGGCTCATACGGCCAAAAATAGCTTATACGGCCAGAAAATAGCTTATGCGGCCAGAAAACAGCTCATGCGGCCAGAAATGGCTTATGCGGCCAGAAAACAGCTTATACGGCCAGAAATGGCTTATGCGGCCAGAAATAGCTTATGCGGCCAGAAAATAGCTTATACGACCCGAAATGGCTTATGCGGCCAGAAATAGCTTATGCGGCCAGAAAATAGCTTATGCGGCCACAGTAGTGTTCATCATCCCTGCCAGAGCCAGCATAGGCGAACCTCGGAGAAATTCAAATATTGCTTCGACCATAACTTCTTCCAAACAAGTCGAAATCTAACTTTACAAAGGTCAAAACTGTGTAGAATCAAATTTCCTACAACATAGGACCATTGATTTTTGAAATTAGCCAAGTATGATAGATCAAAACCATAAAAACCTGTGAAATCATAGATTTTAGGAACTTAGATCTACACAAATCTAGCCATCAAAATCAAAAGCTTTAAGAACTATTCTTGTAGAGAATGAAGAGGAGAACATTTTAGACAAATAATATAAAAGAAAAATCAAGAATGTAAAATGCACAAATTCTCCTCTTTTGAGCAAGTTGTACTTGTCTGTGGAGTGGTAGTTGAGAAAAATAAATAGAGGAGTGAATGAAGAGAGAGAGAGAGTGAGGAAGAGATATTAAATAGGGGTTGGGTTGGTTTAAGAAAACCCTAATCCCTAACCACTCCACTAATGACAAGGCTAAAAAAAGGCTACATGCCATCATTAATAAATAATAGACAAAATTTATGCACATGCTAAATACAGATACCGTATACAGAATTCATGAATATTACGTATATCGGGATCGGGGAGTGACATCTCTATCCTCCTTAGAAAAATCCCGTCCTCGAAATTTCAGCCAAGATAAAGATAGAGGTATCTAGGCAAGTAAGGTATAATTACAAACTACGCAAGCAACCTATCATTAGCAATCATTAATCATATATTTCAAAATCTACCAAGGCATAAGGAGAAACATACCTTTCAAGTCGAACAAGTACGGATACCGAGATTTAATCTCGTCTTCGCGCTCCCAGGTCGACTCTCCCGGAGAGTGATGGCCCCAAGCGACACGGATAAGGCTAATAGTCCGGTTCTTGAGCACCTTCTCTCGCCGGTCCAAAATAGACACGGGTTGTTCCTCGTAAGTTAGGTCGGCACCAACGACTAACTCCGAATGGTCGAGAACATGACTCGGATCCGGGACGTACCTGTTTGCCATTAAAATTGTTTTGATTGAAATCTTAATACAAACAGAACAGTGATACAGTATAGGACTTAGATGTAGTCCTAGGAGTACACTTTTGTTTAAGCTGGGTCCTTAGTGCCAATGGAGCGAGTGGTAATGCGTTGACTCCGTTGACCGGCTGACGACGGTTATCGGTTCTCTGAAGGTGTTGATTGCTCTGGGTGCTGGAGCTTGCTGAGAGAAGGAAGACGTTGAGTGTCTAGAACTGCCTCTCGGTGATTCTCTGTTGTCGATTCTCTCTGTGTTGTGAGTCTTTTGTTCTGAGTCTCTGTGTGTCTGTGAAGGAGATGATCCTTCTATTTATAGTTTTACAGACTGGCTGCTCATGCGCGCATGCAGGATGCGCCGGTGTGGGGATGCCACGTGGAGGTTGCTGATGGAGGCGTACGGATGTTGCGCCCTGATCGAGGGGGAGAACTCTTCATACTGCTGTTGTGAGCCGGCACGTAGCAGAGAGAAGATCTTTCCGTTGCTGAAATCTTGGATGAGTTGAGTCAAAAGATACGTGTCGTCGACTCATGGTTCGAAGATCTCGGATTTGGTGGAGAGAAGTGATCTGGTGAGCTGTGCCTTGGATTGGGCGCAGGAGGAGGCTGCGGCTCATAACCTTTAGGAGTTACAAACCATTTGGGGCACATGGCTTTTGAGGCGCATGCAGGCGACTTTCCTTCTGTCTTTCGGGATCAGAGAGCAGTCTGAGGCGCATGGCTTTTGAGGCACATACTGATTTGGACGCATGGCCGTAGAGACGCATGCTGATGGACGCATGGCCGTAGAGGCGCATGCTGATGGTGGAGTGGCCACGTGGCAGTAGCCATCGAAGTAAAGTCATGATGATGCTGACGTTGTCGACGCTTCGTTTTCTGAAAAAGCTGTCAATTGTTCAGACTTTGGGAGGTGTGCTGCCAACTCTGTCAGTTCAGCATTTAATATTGGTGACGTTCGATGGACAGCTGAGTGGGCGCGTCGGTTAGCGTTCCACTCGGTATGGGGATGTGTTAGGGCGCACCCTCTGTAATGCGCTGAGTACTGTAGGGTGCATCTGTGTGATGCGCCTGATGCCGAAGGGTGCGTCCGTGTGATGCGTTGTCTGGCTGGCGCATCGGACATGTCTTTTAATGATGCGGCTGTCTCGCTCTTCGAGTGCTATAAATAGCCGTTTGGCTGAATTCGAGGCGTCCGGTTCATCCATTTAATATAAATTTATTGTACGGAATTCGGAGGGCCATCCACTTGGCACGTGGGTTTGATCTGCCCGGCCTATAAATAGTGGCATGGAGAGAAGATTTGCTTCTCATTCCCTCACGTACTTCCAATATGAACTTGAACATGCGGGTGCATTCTGTTGACGAAGTGCTCCCGAGGGTGAAGATGAGACGCTGTGTTGTCTTCGATGCACTTGAAGGTGACTGTTACATCCAAAAGACGGAGTCGAGGGCTTCCGAGGCAGGCGGAAGGTGCCTGTTGCATCCAAAGATAGGGATGCTCGGGCCTCGTCTCCGTTGTTCGGGAAGAGCCGTAGATCGGAATGGTGGTACTAGGCTTTCTCTTCCTTCAAAGTGGGTGTCGCCCACTCTGGTTGTGTTGAGAGCTTCCTTTTGCCATAATTTTGATCACGGTCTTCCTTGGACTTTGGAGGCTCTTTCGAAGCCTCCTCTGGCCACAGCTTTGCCGTGCTCCTCTCTTCCTTGGTTCCAGCCAGAGGGTTAAATGCTTTGTGGAAGCACTTATTCGGTGATTCTGGCTGGAAGAGCGGCGCATAACTGGGCTCTACTCGGCCAGGTGAGCCTGGCTGGAAGAATTTGGCTGAAGGGATGCACATAGCTGGGCTGGATGCACATAACTGAGCTGCTGAAGATATGGTGGGATGCGCCTGGTTGGAGGTGCATGAGGTCTGCTGCGCCTGACTGATGGCGCATGGTGACTGGCAGCGCATGATGACTGCTGCGCCTAACTGGAGGCGCATGGTGGCCGCTGGCTGTAGACTTAGGATCTTTCCTTTGTAGAAATTCTCCTTTGTACAACCTTTTCTAGACATGTAATAGACTTTTATATATAAATAAAAAGTCCTTCTTCAAATGTCCATGGTTATTGACTTTGCTGTGAAGTGTTCTGTGCGAGTCCTGGCGCATGTAGTGTCTGGCGCATGGTCTTTCTGGTTGTGAAATTCCATGCTTCTACAAGACCCCCTTCAAAGTTTTCAAAACTTTTGAATAAGTTTTGGAATACTTTGAATAAGAAGCATGGAGGTCAGGGCGTATGATTTCTGGGCGCATGCCTGTTCGGGCGCATGCTCTTCTCAGTTAATGATGATGGTGCCTCGGTAACCGAAAAGATTAATGATGATCTTTTGGTTTTATTTGCTGCTATCCTTGCAGAACCCGAGGCGACGGCTGAGATTATACGTCATCTGTTCACGCGTGCGACCAAGCCCTATAAATAGGGAAGAGTTGGAGAGAGAAAGGGTTCTTCTTCTCTGTGCCTCTGCTTCTTTAGAGTTTCTTCTTCAAAAACCCTAACTTCTCCTTCCTCGAGAGAATGGCTCCCAAGACTCCTCGCGGTGCTGCCGGCAAGGGAAAGGAGAAAGCGAAGGAGTCCGCGGAAGTTGCGGCGGCTGTCGTTCCCCGTCGGCCTGTCGAAGTTCGGCCGGAGGTGGTTGGTAAGTCTCGTTGTCCGTACGCCAACGCACATAGGCCTTGAGTCTTTAATGATGTGCCGCGGTCTTTGCCCGCCGACGCGCATGGATTTAAACCCTGGTGATGCGCCGAGGCTATACTACTGACGCGCATGGGTTCAAACCCTGATGATGCGCCGAGGCCATACTGCTGACACGCATGGGTTCAAACCCTGATGATGCGCCGAGGCCATACTGCTGACGCGCATGGGTTCAAACCCTGATGATGCGCCGCAGTTTTCTCCTTTAGACATATTGTGTGTCCTCTTCTGACTTTTTCTGATCTTTTGCTAGTGTCGATGGCAATCCCGCTTTTGAGTGAAGTTCTCTAGGAGGCTACCTTCAACCAAATGGGAGTAGAGCATAACGAGGAAGTGATAAACCCTGCTCAAGATGCTCTTGTACTGGATCAGCCTCCTGAGAGAATGACCCTAATCCGTGAACAGCAGCATTGGTTCCTCAAACGGATGATGGAGCGTGGAGTCATTAAATCTTCCACATCTGATAAAGTGACCTTCCTGAAGCCTGAGTTCCTGTTTGGAGACCGTCTCACTTCTACTGACTCGTCAGTGCTGAAGGTCAAGGAGGACTGGTTCTTTACTGCGAATGGAGTGCATATGACTGTTAAGCAACTTGAACGTCAGTGGCCTTTGACGTCCTTCTGTCGCCTTGTTTCCCAGAGGAGGATATCTTGGGAGCTTACCCCTTCTCAGGGGGGAGCGATGACTGGTGTCATCCAAATTGATTCTACTTCCGACCAAAGGGATGCTTTGACCGTTGTACGGTCTGGGCCTTCTTACACTTGGCGGACTTTACGTCCTGGGAGCCTCTACAGTGATGTACCCATTGATACGTTTGCTTATAGTGCTTCGACTTTTACACATTGTATGTTTTTGATGGAGCGTTCCTACCCAACAGGAGAGTTTCGGGTGGAGGGTTGGTGCCATTACGTCTCCAAATGGGATAAACTGACGCTCTGGATCTTGTCGCGGTTTCGGACTGAGCTCCGAGAGATCGGGTTGACTGCCGCGATCCGTGCTACCCAGGCGGGTGTTGACCTTAATAGGCACATGTTCCTCACACTCCTGGAGATTTTTGATATTCATACTGGGACCTTTTTTACTCCGGTAGGGGAGTTAGGGCTCGCACTTCATGAGATGTATGAGGTGTCTAAACTCCCTTGGGGGTCGGAGCCCTATGAAGAGTACTTTCCAACCAATGAGGAACTTCAGGTCCTGGAGGACAGAGCTGATGAGATGACGGCCGTCTTCAAGGAAGTGGCGAGTCATCATTACTATGTGCAGAGAAGGGATAAAAGCGGGTCGCAGCCCCATGTAACCGCTTGGAGAGATTATGTCTTTAGATAAGACAAAGAGGATTCTTCGAAGTTTTCTACTCCGCCGACGCTCTCTCGTAGCGAGGTGCTGTCCGAAATGAGCAAGTTAGGGGAGAAGAATCCTCGAGGAAATGAAGACCAGCAGTCAGATGCACGCTCCTACAGCTGCTTCTGGCACCTTGCTTATCCAATATCATCCAAGGCGGTTTTGGTCGCCTATCTGATGATATGGCTCCGGGATTGCGTGTTCGCAGGTGGATCCGGTGCCGTCGAGAGGGTGACTCGAAACTTAATCCTGCCAGCCGTAAAATTGGTCTTCGGCCGACGCTTGGCTCTCCTTCCCGCAATGGTATGTAACCTGCAGCGAGGTTTGCGAGAGTTTGCTGGAAATGTGATTCATGATAGAGGCAGAAAAAATAACTTCCCGCGCGCCGAATTGCCGTTTTACTATTTGATGGGATGGCTGATTCTGCATCATCCCAGTGTGATGAGCCTAGGCTCGGAAGGAGATTATAAGGCTGGAGATGCATTCCTTCGTCGTTTCCATCGGAGGAGCTGGTCGTATACTGGTGTCCCGGTTTGTAGAAAGGTTTTATCCCGTCTTCAGGGTTGGGAGATCACCAAAGTTGGTCCCATCTATTTGGGTTTTGAGGCCAACGAGGATTTAAGGGACCTGGGCGAAGGTACCACTACTCTGCCTCAATGGAGATTCCGCTGGTTGCAAAGTATCCGGCCGTCCCATCTGGTGTACCGGAACAGGAATCAGTGCTACCTGGAACCATACTTGCCGAGCCGCTTTGTGCGGCAATTTGGTTATGCTCAGATGATGTTGGATAACCCCAGTAATACCCTGGGGTATGTTGGAAGTTTGTTGGATGGTGCACGAGCTTGGCATTACTATAATGCCGGATGTACCGGAGCTCGTTTTACGTTGCCCGTCTCCGATCCGCGGCCGCCCATTCTTTACTCGGCCGCCAAATTTTACTGTGTTATGGCTGTCCTGCCCTCCGGATATGACAGGGAGACCAGCCTTATCGCAGGCACCCAGTTAGCAGCGACTGGGGATACGCCAGTGAAGGCCCGGTCGCATCGTCCGTCAGGGGTGGGTCAACGGAGTGCCCCCTCCACATCACAAGCAGAACCCTCGGGCGATCGATCAAAACGATGTGCAGATACAGGGGCTGAATCTCTTGTGTCGAAGAAGCAGAAGAAGGCATCGTTACCGACGGTGTCATCGGATTCGGCGTCCGAAGAGGTAAGGACATCCTACTAAATCTGATTTTGGTTCCGCCACTTACGAGGCCCCATCTTCTTTTGTAGGAGCCGCTAAAAAGAAAACCTCGTACCCGAAAGTCGGGTGGGAGTCGACGAGAAGAGATGGCGAGCTTGTCTGGAGTGCGTATCCTGCCGACAATGATGTCTCTCATGGAAGAAGATCCAGAGGATACTGTCATCGTAGAGGTTCCGGTATCCCCGGGTTATGTCAGGAGGGAACCTGAGGGTGCAGCAGCTTCCGAGGTGACGAAGGCTACAGCGGAGGCTTCACATATCGAAGGTTTAGCAAGTGCGCAGCTTCCTGGTGATGAAGAGGAATGGAGTTCATCATCTTCCGATGACACCGCTCCGGAGCTGCGGGAGTCTGTTGCGGGGGCAGCAGAAGCAGTGAGGATAGAGGAGAGGGTTGATTCCCTTTCTTATCATGATGAAGGGAGGTCGGCTGAATCATTGCCAAATCCTTCCTTGGCTTCAACCATGGACATAGAGATGGCTACCGATCAGGCGGTAGCGACAGATTTTGTCCCTGTAGAGGGACTTGAGAAGGATGAGACCCTTCTGTCGGTCTTGTCTCCTGGGGCTGGCCAGGAGATAAATGTTGATCTCCCCGTTTTGCCGGGGGAGGTAGCTGATGCTGATAGAACGTCGGGGGTAGAAGAGGTGGCTGTTGACGTCGGTGATTTCTCCGAGCTTGAGAAGGGTAAGGGTGTGGAACCCTCTGTTGCTCCTTCCACTTGGGGTACTATCACGACGCATGTGCCGGCTCCTTCTGTTCCTTCGGCTCCTCGGGCTAGCAGTCTGGCCCCTGTTGATGAAGAGCCTATTGCTGCCGAGGTTCAAACCTCTCAGGTCGAGGTTGGCGGATCTTCCTCCGGTCCGCAAACTGTAGTAGCTCCTCCAACTCCTGCTATAACGCCGCAGGTGCGGGCGAATGCCGACGAGTATGTGAAGTTCCTCGTCGAGGGAGTGTACAAAATGCTGGAGAAAGGTGTATCTGCAGTGATGGATGGCAAGGGGAGCTTTACGACAGCAAAAGCTTTGGCAATGCCTTGTATCGAGCTGATCCGCGTTCACCAAGGCCATGACCATATGGCCGAAATTCTGGAGGTTTCGGTGATTGAGCTGGACGAGCGGCTCACGGAACTGCAGCGCATCCAACGAAATGACCTCTCTGTCTTGATAGATGCAGAGATAGGGAAGTTGATGGCTGAAATCGAGGCTTCCTATCGAGCCGATGTGAGCAGTTGGGAGCATGAAGTGGCTGGGACTGAGGCTACGGCGGAGCAGTTGTCTCAATCTATGGAGAAGACGACGGAGAAGCGGGCTGCGGTGGACTCTAACATCGCAGAGGTTGATGCTCAGATGCGCCGTCTTGAAGACCAGCGGGCCCAACTTCAACTAGAAGCTGATCGTGTCCTGGCTGAACACGTGGCATTCAAGCAGGAGGAAGCGACTCTTACTCAGCGGACCCTTGCTTTGGCTCAGCAGCGACGACAGCTTGATGAGAAGTATGAAAGTAAAACTTCCGCTGAGGCTGTCGGATTAATGCGTCAAGAAGCCGAGCTGCGAGTCCAGGCGACTGTAGAAACTCGCACTGCCGACCTGAGACGTCGAGTCAGAGAACTCTCATCCCACCCTGGAGAGGATCGGGGACTGTAGTTTCTCTTCTTTTTATGTGTTTTTGCAACTCTTGCTGGGGAAATAGCGTATTTCTGTACTCCTTTTTTTTGAAAAATAAAGAAATACACTATCTCTTTTTTTTTGTGATGTGTTCATTTTTGATCTCATGAACTTGATGATTTATGTGGACCTATTATCTTTTGCGCACCTTGGTTTTTAGGTACAGATAATAAGTTTGAAGGAACCAACATGTTTGCTCAGAGATAATGTGGACATGGCAATTATTAGGTTCAAATGATAGAATCTTCCTACTCAGAGGTATTTATGGACGTGGTAGGAATGATCCTGGGGGATACGCTGAACAACTCAGAGGTAATGTGGACGTGGAAGTTCTGCGATCAATGTACGACAACACAGGAGTTGTTTGTACGGGATGTTTACTCAGAGGTAATGTGGACGTGGTAAACATGAAGGATAGCGTAAGCTCACGAAATGTAAGGTTCCGCTTTGTAGGATGTAGAGAGACAACTCAGAGGTAATGTGGACGTGGTTATCTTTCTACGGAAGGATGCCACGGAACAGCTGGGTTCCGAAAGCGTTTGTTTTTGTGAAAAGAGGTTGTTTGGGGAAATACATGTCTTGGAGGATGTCAAGAATAGTACTTCTTTAGGAACTTGCCGTTGATGGGCATCATGAACAAGTCCCCATTGGGTTTGGCGAGGCGGTAAGCACCGTTTGAGTATACCGTCTCAATGATGAAGGGTCCTTCCCATTTGGGCTCGAACTTCCCTGGTGTCTTGTGAGTTAACACCATTGGCCTTCTGACTGCTAAAACCAGGTCGCCAACTTGGAAAGTTCTTTGCTTGACCTTCTTGTTGAAAGCCTGTGATATACGGGCTTAGTAAAGTTCGATGCGTTGTTGAGCTAGGAGACGCTTTTCGTCAAGTGCCTCCAGTTCCCGCAGATGACGACGTTGATTGTCTTCTTCTGTAAGTTTGTTTGTGATCGCTACTCGGAGTGAGGGGATCTGGATCTCGAGAGGCAGTACCGCTTCGCTCCCGTAGACCAGGGAGAATGGTGTGTTGCCTGTTGGGGTCCGTACCATTGTGCGGTAGGCCCAAAGACATTCGCCGAGCTTTTTATCCCAGTTGCGTTTGTTGGATGACACGACCTTTTTGAGTAGCCTGACGATAGTTTTGTTGAACGCCTCGGCCAATCCGTTTGCTGCTGGATTGTAGGCGGTTGAGGCCACGTTTTGAATGCGATTCTTGTCACAGAACCTGCTGAAAATGTGGCTGATGAATTGGGGACCATTGTCATGAATGATTCGCCTGGGTACTCCGAAACGGTAAATGACATGGTGTTTAATAAAGCTGACCACCCTGGAGCTTTTTACTTCCGCTAGTGGGACTGCTTCCGCCCATTTGGAGAAGTAATCGGTGATGGCCAGGATGAAACGATGTCCTCTTGATGAAGGAGGGGTGATTGGTCCTACAATGTCCATGCCCCAGGCTTCGAATGGCCAGGAGGCGACCGTAGGATGTAGAGGTTCAGATGGTGTATGTATGAAGTCTGCATGAAGTTGGCATGCATGGCACTTCTTAGCATATTCCACTGCGTCGGCGGCCATGGTTGGCCAGTAGTAGCCCATACGTCGCAGTCGCTCTTGCAACTTAGGACCTGGTTGGTGAGCTCCGCAAGTTCCGTCATGAGCTTCTCGAAGAGCTTCGACCGCTTCTTCGTTAGACAGGCATCGAAGGAGAAGCCCATCGAAGGAGCGTCGGTACAGCATTTTAGTGGCTGTATCGTAGTAGAATCGAAGAGAGCGTCTCCTGACTGAAACGGCTTCCTTCGGGTCTTCCGGAAGGATTCCGTAGACGGCGAAGTCGATGAACGGGAATCTCTAGTCTCGGACATTAACATCGGTGTTTGTCGGCACGGGGTGAGCTATTTGCAAACATAGGTTGTTTCTGGGACAAATCAAGTCTCGGCCAGTTACCGTGACATAGTATTGAGTCCCAAGGGGCGCGGCCAATGAGGCTGCGAGGCCAGCCAGAGCGTCAGCCTCCAAGTTTTGTAGACGGGGTACATGTTCGATGAAGAACCCAGTGAAGGTTGAAATGATGTTCAATGCAACTTCATGGTAAGGGATCAAATCTTCATGGCGAACCTCGTATTGCCCCCGAATCTGGTTTACGACGAGTTTCGAGTCGCCGTAGGCTTCCAGACGATCCACCCCCAGCTGTTGTGCTAGCTGGAGTCCCATGACGAGTGCGTTGTACTCAGCAACATTGTTGGAGCACGGCTTCGAAAGAGAGTATGCGCGCTGGATGACCAGCTGATCGGGGGAGACCAAGACTACCCCCACTCCTGCGATGATTTGGCCGTTGGGGTCCGTTCTTGAAGCGCCATCGAAGAACATCCGCCAAATGGGGCTTCCTTCAGTGACGTTTGATTCTTGGACTTCATCCGGGATGTCTTCATAGAGTTTTGAAGATTCTGGGATGGGGTGTGCAGCTAAAAAGTCAGCCAGAGCCTGACCCTTGATCGCCTTCTGCGGGACAAACACCATGTTGTATGGCGTTAGTAGGATCGCCCATGTAGCCAGCCGAGAGTTTAATGACCCTGGCTTCGTCATGAGAACTCTGAGTGGTTTGACTCGGGAGATGACGTAAATTGTCTGGCCCGAGACGTAATGACGAGTCTTCTGAATGGCAAACACCAAAGCCAAGCACTCCTTTTCAACGGGGTGGTACCGGTGTTCTGCCCCGATGAGTGTTCGACTGAGGTAGTAGATTGCCTGCTCGTAGCCTGCATCACTGTTTTGAGCCAGTAAAGCGCCGAGGGAATGATCCATGGCACGGACGTAGAGGAGGAATGGTTTGCCGGCGACAGGTGCCACTAGGACTGGCGGGCTTGTCAAGTAAGCCTTGATGTCGTCGAAAGCCTTTTGGCACTCCTCTGTCCAGACGTAAGAGACTCCCTTCTTCATGAGCTGAGTAAAGGATTAACATTTACCGGAGAGGTTTGCTATGAACCTCCGGATGTATGCCAGACGTCCCTGTAAGCCCCGAAGTTCTCGAAGGTTCTTCGGAGGGTCCATGTTGAGGATGGCTTTAGTCTTCTCGGGATCGACATGAATGCCTTTTGCCGTGATGACAAAGCCCAAGAATTTGCCGCTAGAAACCCCCAGGAAGGATTTAGCGGGGTTCATTTTGAGTTGATGTGCCCGCATGAGATCAAAGACCGTCCTCAGGTCCTGTAAGTGATCTCTTTTGAGGTGGCTCTTGACTGCGATGTCGTCAACATTGCACTCAACTGTCTTGCGAAGATGTTGACGAAAGATGGTACTCATCGCTCGTTGGTATGTTGCACCGGCATTCTTCAAGCCGAAGGGCATTACTGTGTAGCAGAAAACACCTTTCAGAGTCCTGAATGACGTGTGTTTTGCGTCATCGGGGAACATCTTGATTTGATTGTAGCCTGAATACCCGTCCATGAAGGACATGTGTTCAAAGCCACATGTGTTGTCGATCATTACATCGGTGATTGGGAGCGGGAATTCATCCTTCGGGCAAGCAGAGTTGAGATCCCTGAAGTCGATACAGACTCGTATCTTCCCGTTCTTCTTGGTGACAGGGACGACGTTGGCTACCCAGTCCGGGTGTTGTTCCTCACGGATGAAGCTACTGGTCAAGAGCTTGTCCATCTCCTGATCGATGGCATTCATAATGTCCGGGCGGAAGCGTTGCTGTTGTTGTTTGGTAGGTTTGGCATCTGGTAAGATGTTCAACCTATGCATCGCGATCTGTGGATCGAGACCCGGCATGTCTTCGTAGCTCCAGGCGAAGACGTCAATATACTCTTTAGCCAGTTGGACTAATGATTCTCGATCTTCTCCTTCCAAGCTTTTGCTGATAAAGATGGGTTTAGAAGAAGACCCATCCCCGAGGTCGATCTGCTCGACTTCATCTTCGGTGGGAGGTTCTCGTAACTCAAAACGAGACTCCCATTATTCTCCTAGGCATTGAGCCCAGGGTTCCTCTTCGAAGGGTTCCGGCGGTTGGTCTTCGCCTTCATCTTTCTGAGGTTGCGCCGATGTCATGTTAGCTGACAGCACTTTCCTGAAGACTGATCCGATACTGGTATCGGAATCCCACGTCGATGCTTCAGACGAGTGGGAATGTTCTATGTCTTCTGCGTCTGAACTCTCTGGAGTTGATGGCGGCGTGACATAGCCTAACCCCCGTCGAATCCGATTATAGTAATCTTGTGGCTTTCCATTGGGCATCGAAAGCCGGACAGGGAGATGCCGACCCTTGCCGTAGTTTAAGCCTTTGTTGCTTTTCAGGTCGTAGCCCATCTTTTGGATGATGTGCCTTGCCGTATCCGTGTACCGATAGACTTGTACTCTGTCGGTATCAGGTTCGGGCTCGATTGACGGGAGGTCCTGATGACGCTCGACTTTGCCCGAGATGATGGTGCCTTCGTCTCGGCTTTGTGGGGGGATTATGAAGACTCCTTGAGACGGGGCCACTCGATTATGGTGGACGGTCGTTATTTGTGTTTGCAACGACCGTAGAGCGTTGTCTAATGTATACATGGCATTCCAGTGTGGAAGACAAGAATAATTGAAAGACACTCTATTATTGATAAAGTGCGAGATTTTATCCCTTGGGATTACATTGTCTAAGGAGGGTGCGTCTACATCAGCAGAGATATATTCGCCAAGCTCCTCATCTGTAAGCACTGGGACCGGATCAGGAGAGTCCTCCACCGCTCTGACTTTGGGGTCTGAGAGGGTTATGTGAGCCCTCTTCGGCATCTTGGATGACTGCGGCGGCTTGCCTTTAAGACGTACCTTGAGAGGTGCCTCGGTTGCGCCCCCGATGAGTGGCGCCTTTCCTTGTAATTTTACCACCAAGGGAGCCACTGTTTGAGGTGGGTTTCCCTTGAGGCATATCTTCAGGGGAGCTTCGTGAGTCGGTGCTTTCCCTGATAGCTTGATGCTCATTGGAGGTGCCTTCTGGGGAGGCTTGCCCTTCAATCGGATTTTCAAGGGGGCGTCGGGAGTCATTTCGGGCTCCAAGTCCGGCTCTGTTGCCGTTTCTGCTTCATCATCGACGTCGTTGGCTTCCTCCTCGTCAAGTGGCTTGTACAAGTCGGAATCGGTGAAGTAGGCCTCAATCCCTTTGAAGGGATCGATATCTGCAAACTCCGTCCGGATGACGCCGTTGGTGGATACATATTTCATGCATTGGTGGAGCGTGGAGGGCACCACCATGTACTCATGTAACCATGGTCGTCCGAGTAAGATGTTGTAGTTGACCTCGGCATCCACCACATAACAAGTCACCTCAGTTTTGAGGCTGCCGATGTGACACTTCAGCCGGATCTTGCCCAGTGGCTCGCTCTTGCTAGCGTTGAAGCCACTGATGGTCGTATTGGAGGGCGCCAGCCGGTACATTGGGATCCCCAGCTTTGATAGCAGCGCCTTTGAAATGATGCTTAGGGAAGACCCCGGATCGATCTGAATCCTGCTCACCTTTACCGAACCGATGTACCCTGTGTAATACAACGGTCGGTTATGTCGGTGATGCTTGAGCAGCATGTCTTGTTGGGTGAAAGTTATGTTCGGGATAACTTCATCCGCACAATGACAGTGTGCACAAGTAGTTGGGAGGTCTTCAGGCTGCTTGATTTGACTGAGAAAGGATTCGGCATCCTTCAGAGCTTCGCAGAGAGCTTCTCGGGAGTCCTTGGAGAGATGCAGGAGCTCGAACAAAGACAAACGTGCAGGAGTACTGGCCAGTTGCGCCAGAATGTCAAAATTGTGGGGCTTGGCTAGCCCCGAAGCATTTTCTTTCCGCAGAGGTCTGTCGAAATGGGCCTCCACTTGCTTTTGTTTATTGGCTGCTGAGGGCTTGGATGGACCCTCCTCAGGGATGGTGCCAGGAGGCACCACTTCGGCGGCAGCTTCATCGGGCTGGGAGTTCTGTTGCGCATGCGTCTGCACAGGAAGCGCCTCTTCCGTTGAAGAAGAGACCGTGCGGCAAGACTTGATCTTCCTGCCTTTTGCTTTGGAGGTAGGGCGTACCTCCGGTTGAGTTACCTCGGAGACGAGGTCGGGGTGAACCCAGAGGACCTCTCCTCGAGATGTGGTGAGTGGGACAAGTCCACTCACATTGTCACGGGTGGGTGGCAAGTTCACCACCTCCATTGTCGCCTTAGGGATGGGGACGACGCCATCTTGTGTGGTAGTCGGCGGCAAGGTGCCGAACTGAAGTGACACCACATTAGCTGACACCGTCTTCTCTTCGTAGTCGACGGAGATTACATCCGCATTGATCATGCGCTGGATGTAATTTTTGAGGACGTAGCAGTCCTTAGTCGGGTGTCCGACAAACCGATGGTAGTGACAGTACCTCGGGTTGTCCACTTTCCCGACTTCATCGGGCCGCTTCGTGTCCGGAAGCTTGATCTTGTCACCCTGCTTCAGTATCTCAAAGAGTTGCAGGGTGTCGTTATCATTGAATGAATAAACCTCCTTAGGTCTCGGTGCCAGTGGAGGCTTTTGAGTAGGCGCAGATGCGCCTTTCGAGGCATTAACAGTCAATGCCTGTTTCTCCTTTATTTCTCGTCCGGAGTTGTTGATTGCGGACTTTTTCCCCTTATCGTCAAAGGCGGGAAAGCTAACACCCAGAAGACGTGCATTGGCCGCCTTCTTCTCTGCAGCTTCAGCTTCGATGATTAGGGAGCTCCAGTCGGGAGGGGGAGTAGAGTTAAGCCAGAGCTTTACTGCAGGTAGCATGTTCATACTGCAAGCGGAGAGAAGCGCATGCTCTGGCATGCTTGGAGGTAGCCTGAAGCAGGCCTGACGGAAGCGTTCGATGAATGCCCGAACCGTTTCCTTGTCCTTCTGGCGCATCTCAATGAGAGACGCCATCGTCATGTCCTTCCCACCGTCGTAGAAGCGGTCGAGGAAGAGGCGTGTCAGGTCGTCGAAGGACGATATGGAATTATCGGGGAGGCTGCAGTACCAGTCATACGCTACCCCTTTCAGGGCCCCAACAAAGATGCTGGTGAGGAGCGCGTCCTCCTTCGGAAGATGCCCTGTCTGCGACTGGAAGTACGTCAGGTACCGTCGTGGAGAGTCCTTCCCGTCATACGGCGTGAGTGTTTGTGGTTTATACTTTGGGGGATAAACCACCTTGTTCCACTCAAGGGGATAAGGCTGGGGAATGCCCATCTTCTGGCGCTCCTCCTGCCTGTTCTTGGACTCGAAGCGCTCCCGCAGATCTTTGATCATTTCGACCACGTCCTCCGTGGAGCTAGGAGTCGGGGAAGGAGGTACCACCTAGAGTGGAGCGTTTGAGGGCTCCGACGTCCGGGGTGCTTCTGTGTCTGAGGGTGTTCGTTGGAGGGGCACACTCGACTCTCCATTGGCTCCTGGGTCGGGACCATTTGAAGGTGTCCTGATCAAGGCCGACCGCATCTCAAACACTGCTTGAGTCAGTGCTTGCATTAAGGCATAGAGGGTTTTGAGTCCTCCCTCTAGCGAGTCTATGCGCTGGACAATATCCTGTGGCGGCGCATCAGACTCAAGATCACCCCCGGTCATGTATACTGTCATGACACGGCCGGAAGTGGATGGATTAGTTGAGGCTTCGCTCTCAGCCTCGCTCTCATGTGGGGGATCACTTCTCCTGGTGTTTGGCCACCCCCAGCCACATTTTGGAGTTCGTCTTCGACAGGCGCATCTGCAAGGGCCTGACTGCCCTCAGCTCTGTCTTGAAGGGCCTCTTCGTTTCCAGCACTACCCCCGGCGGTGTCCTGGAGGACATTGTCATTTTGAGGGGCTTCAGGGAGGCCATCTTCGCCTTGATGAAGATCCGCCGCAGCTGTGCTTTGGACATCTTCGTCTTCGGAAGGAGGCTCGACAAGGGTCTGGCTACCCCCAGCTTCCCCCAAGAACTTCTTCCTCGACCGAGTGCCTTCGAACACTCCAGAGGTCGAGACAGCTGCCTTGGTTTTCCTCGGCTGGCTTTTGGATGAAGACGAGGAATTGGCAGTCGTCTTCCGGACAGATGAGGAGTTGGAGATCACGTTGCATGAAGCAACCTTTAGCTCCTCTTCTGCTGACACCTTCATCCCAAGGCGATGTCGGAGGGGTGTCGATGATTGTAGCCGTTGGAAGACCGACTGCTTTGGCGGTACTGCCGTCTTGCAACAGCAGTTGATGGTGACCACTGCACAAGTGTGCCCCGTGAGAGGCGCATCGTGCTTGTTGGTCAACTCTCCTGACCGGCGCTTGTAAGTGATCACGTTGCGCAGGTCGTTGGAGAAGAGTGCTACCCTCACACCCCTCTCAGGTGCATGGCAGGGCCAAGCACCGGGGTGGTCGGGTGAGTGCTGCGCCCCCTGATCTAATACCAAGCAGGCATCACGATCAGTAGTGGGGGAACCACAGCATTTGAAGTGACTTGAACGGACCGCAAACGCACAACCAGAGGAGACGCGGGAGTTCAAGACCACTGAGTTTGCCTCTCTCGGCTTGGTTGTGCACGCAGTAAATGCGCCCAAGCGAGATAAGGACTTTGAAGGTCGACTCGTTGTTGGTGCAGAAGCACTTGAGTCAACCTTGTACAGCTTGCCATCGGCAGCGCGCGTGATCGTAAGCGCGTACCTCTGGCCGGCTGCTGGGATAGCACGTTTGTGGCGCATGGCCCGTGCCGCCTTGGATTTCTTCGTACCAGCCCGCTGGGGCGCATAGTACTCAGCATCCAAATTCTCCTCGCCATTACAGCGAGTGAGTCTGTCAAAGACAGAGGCTCTTTGTGGCGCATCAGAAGTGATGCGCGGGGCATTGGCTGCGCCCCTGCTCTGTCGACGTATCTTTCTCGCCTGAGAGGAAGATGGCTGGGGAACGTGGTCAGCCGCACGCTTCCCCGAGAGATGTGCTGCATCAGCGGGCGCACCTTGACTGCTGAGGACGTCAGCAGGAAGGGAAGGCTGGACGGGCGCATCCCCTTCAACGGTGGTGCCCGAGGCGTCGACTTTGTGTACCCAGACTGCGCGGGTCTTCTTCGGCTTCGACGGCCGCTTCGAAGGACTCGTACTTCCTTCAGAAATGAACTCCTCGTACGCCTGTTGATTGTGGCGCACTACCAGCGTCTTGTGGGAGGAGCCCACCTTCACGTCGTCGGCTTGTGACACAACCTTCTCGGTAGAGGAGAAAGAAGTCCCCAGCAGAGTCGCCAGCTTGTTTGCCATTAAAATTGTTTTGATTGAAATCTTAATACAAACAGAACAGTGATACAGTATAAGACTTAGATGTAGTCCTAGGAGTACACTTTTGTTTAAGCTGGGTCCTTAGTGCCAATGGAGCGAGTGGCAATGCGTTGACTCCGTTGACCGGCTGACGACGGTTATCGGTTCTCTGAAGGTGTTGATTGCTCTGGGTGCTGGAGCTTGCTGAGAGGAGGAAGACGTTGAGTGTCTAGAACTGCCTCTCAGTGATTCTCTGTTGTCAATTCTCTCTGTGTTGTGAGTCTTTTATTCTGAGTCTCTGTGTGTCTGTGAAGGAGATGATCCTTCTATTTATAGTTTTGCAGACTGGCTGCTCATGCGCGCATGCAGGATGCGCCGGTGTGGGGATGCCACGTGGAGGTTGCTGATGGAGGCGCACGGATGCTGCGCCCTGATCGAGGGGGAGAACTCTTCATACTGCTGTTGTGAGCCGGCACGTAGCAGAGAGAAGATCTTTCCGTTGCTGAAATCTTGGATGAGTTGAGTCAAAAGACACGTGTCGTCGACTCATGGTTCGAAGATCTCGGATTTGGTGGAGAGAAGTGATCTGGTGAGCTGCGGCTTAGATTGGGCGCAGGAGGAGGCTGCGGCTCATAACCTTTAGGAGTTACAAACCATTTGGGGCGCATGGCTTTTGAGGCGCATGCAGGCGACTTTCCTTCTGTCTTTCGGGATCAGAGAGCAGTCTGAGGCGCATGGCTTTTGAGGCGCATACTGATTTGGACGCATGGCCGTAGAGGCGCATGCTGATGGACGCATGGCCGTAGAGGCGCATGCTGATGGTGGAGTAGCCACGTGGCAGTAGCCGTCGAAATAAAGTCATGATGATGCTGACGTTGTCGACGCTTCGTTTTCTGAAAAAGCTGTCAACTGTTCAGACTTTGGGAGGCGTGCTGCCAACTCTGTCAGTTCAGCATTTAATGTTGGTGACGTTCGATGGACAGCTGAGTGGGCACGTCGGTTGGCGTTCCACTCGGTATGCGGATGTGTTAGGACGCACCCTCTGTAATGCGCCGAGTACTGTAGGGCGCATCTGTGTGATGCGCCTGATGCCGAAGGGCGCATCCGTGTGATGCGCTGTCTGGCTGGCGCATCGGACATGTCTTTTAATGATGCGGCTGTCTCACTCTTCGAGTGCTATAAATAGCCGTTTGGCTGAATTCGAGGCGTCCGGTTCATCCATTTAATGTAAATTCATTGCACGGAATTCGGAGGGCCATCCACTTGGCGCGTGGGTTTGATCTGCCCGGCCTATAAATAGTGGCATGGAGAGAAGATTTGCTTCTCATTCCCTCACGTACTTCCAATATGAACTTGAACATGCGGGTGCATTCTGTTGACAAAGTGCTCCCGAGGGTGAAGATGAGACGCTGTGTTGTCTTCGATGCACTTGAAGGTGATTATTACATCCGAAAGACGGAGTCGAGGGCTTCCGAGGCAGGCGGAAGGTGCCTGTTGCATCCAAAGATAAGGATGCTCGGGCCTCGTCTCCGTTGTTCGGGAAGAGCGGTAGATCGGAATGGCGGTGCTAGGCTTTCTCTTCCTTCAAAGTGGGTGTCGCCCACTCTGGTTGTGTTGAGAGCTTCCTTGTGCCATGATTTCGATCACGGTCTTCCTTGGGCTTTGGAGGCTCTTTCGAAGCCTCCTCTGGCCACAGCTTTGCCGTGCTCCTCTCTTCCTTGGTTCCAGCCAGAGGGTTAAATGCTTTGTGGAAGCACTTATCCGGTGATTCTGGCTGGAAAAGCGGCGCATAACTGGGCTCTGCTCGGCCAGGTGAGCCTGGCTGGAAGAATTTGGCTGAAGGGATGCACATAGCTGGGCTGGATGCACATAACTGAGCTGCTGAAGATATGGTGGGATGCGCCTGGTTGGAGGCGCATGAGGTCTGCTGCGCCTGACTGATGGCGCATGGTGACTGGCAGCACATGATGACTGCTGCGCCTAACTGGAGTCGCATGGTGGCCGCTGGCTGTAGACTTAGGATCTTTCCTTTGTAGAAATTCTCCTTTGTACAACCTTTTCTAGACATGTAATAGACTTTTATATATAAATAAAAAGTCCTTCTTCAAATGTCTATGGTTATTGACTTTGCTGTTGTCACGCCCCAGAACCAGAATACTGGAGAGCGGGGGCGGACACAGCCAGCTACGTATATTGAAATAGAATACATCTCAACTATACGGTCACGGCTGTCTAGATATGAGGGTTTACTACAAGCCAGCAGTCTCTTAAGGTCAAGCCTATTGTCTCAATCTCAAGCAATTAACAGAGTTACAAGATGTTAGAGCATCAAATATATATATATAAGGCGTCCCAAATATTACATATTGGATGATCATGAAGCTAGTCGTACAAAATGATAGGACTAGCAAGAGTTCAGTCATACATGATCAACCCTAGGATTTATTAATCATGTTTACAGCCCGTAGGCAGACAGTAAGTAAATGTGCATCGAGCTAACAGGTGCTCGTCGGCTAAACGCCTCAAAAGAATAATTTTACATATAAGTGGGTGAAACAAAAAGGAAAACCCACTCTTGGCCCGGGTTCCGTCTAGTTGTCACCATTGGGCTGGAAGCTTGGTAGATCCTCGGGAGCTGCTCCGAAATCTGGCCACACAAAACCAGCTGGGTCAAACCCCAGAAAGGGCAAGTGCCACAAAGGAGGCCACAAATAAGAACAAAAGCCAGCATATCAGAACATAAAGAATAAAGAAAAGTACAAGTCATAAAAGTACACAGGGCGATAAACGACTAGGGACGTGGAACCATTCCGGGAGCCAGGTTACAATCCTTAAACCAAACAAGGACCGGAATTGTAACCCTTCCCTGAATATCTCACTGTCTCTACCCATTTATCGTTAAGATAAGTAAAACAAACATGCTCAGGAGATAGCAGGTACTGGAGCTAGACAAGACTTAGACAAGGCTGGACACCATCCATTCACAATCGGCCAAGCAAATACTACGGCTTACTACTTTAACTAACTAGGGTTATCACAAGCCTAATTACTAACAAGATGCAAGTGAGAAACTCCCAGTCCCAAGCCCTGCAGACCATCCAGTTATCCTTCCGCGGGTTGAGAGTTATAGTTGGGTACATCGCCCGGGAGACAAATGTACCTTAGGTGACTTAGAGGGTGCAACACATGACAGTGTGCTGGAAATGTGCTCTACTCGTCGGCAAGCTACAAGTCCATTAAAGCGCCCAGATAACGAGAGTGCCTGTGACTGGGAATTCTCCATGTTCTAGTTTGATCTAATAATTAGCCTAATCCAATTTAGCGCGAGTCCCTGGCCGTGGTACCCGGGAAGTCACGTCCTAGACATGATGTAAGACAAGACAAGTGGATTGTGCAAACAAGCAAGCAGGAACACCCACGGTGTCAAGGCAAGTCAAGTCAAGTTATCAAGTCAAGTCAAGTCAAGTTATCAAGTCAAGTCAAGTCAAGAGTGCGCCGCCACGGGCCACTATCAAGTTATCAAGGTAAATCATGTCAGGGTACTTGTCAGGGGTGCGCCACGACGGGCCACTATCAAGTCAGGTTGGTCGTGTCAGGAGTGCACCACTACGGGTCACTGTCATGTTATACTAGTTCCTTGTCATATCGTGCTGTGTACAATAGTTATTCCAAACATATTAAGCAAAATCAAGTTCATGCCAAAAGGGGGTCAGGAGTAGAAGAGCCAAGATCAAGAAATAACAAATTCATCATAGACAAGTAGGTTGTGCAAGGGGGTCAGGAGTAGGTCTGCGCAGGGTGTGTACTGCGCGTGGAAGAGCTGCGCAAGAGTTGTCTTGCGCAAGGGTTACCTTGCGCAAGGATAGACTGCGCAGGGGTTACCTTGCGCAAGGGTGGTTTGCGCAAGGGTAGGTTGCGCAGGAGTGAATTGCGCAGGAGCGGTTTGCGCAGAAGTGAATTGCGCAGGAGCGGTTTGCGCAAGGGTGGGTTGCGCAGAAGTGAATTGCGCAGGGGTTACTTTGCGCATGGCTGGATTGCGCATGGCTAGCTTGCGCCAGCGCAGTCCAGCGCAGCGCAAAGCGCTGGCCAAGTGACTGCACAAACGGCCATGCGCTAAAGAGCACAGGCCAGGGTGCGCAATCGGCCATGCGCTAAAAAGCGCAAGGCAGGGGGCTGTTCTTCCTGGCCGAGAGCAGTCCAAAAACACCAAGAACTTCAAATCTTCATATTTTTGTCAAATCAAAACCAAATCTAGATTTTCAAAGTTCTAACTTGAGTAAAATTGAATTCTCTTCCACAAGGAAGCATCAAAACAAGCAAAAATCAAAGTTTAATAGATCAAAACCAAGGATTTCCGAAAATGGTTAAAACCTAGATCTAGAAGAATGAAAGCTCCAAATCACAAAATTCCAAGTTCTAATGTTGATCTACATGTCCTAATCTATCAAATGGACAAATAAAATTGGGTGCTTATTTGTTGGCAAGGTGCACTTGCCTATGGGTTGGGGAGTTGTGTGGAAGAAGGAAGAAGAAGAAGTTTGTAAGAAATAAATGAGAGAATAAAGAGGAGAGAGAAAAGTAGGTGGTGTTATAAAGTGGGGGAGTTGTGGTGTGTTGAGGGAGGAGTGTAGGTTAAGATGTTCCATTCATGATGAACCAAACTAAACCAACTTTCACAAAATAAAACCAAGCCATGGTCCAAAATCCATTTACGAGAAACCAAAATCCGCAAGTCGAGAAAATTAAAATACGTGCCAAAATCAAATACGAGCATAAATACGAAATACAGGAAATGGGGGTGACAACTCTACCAACCTTCAAAGAATTCCGTCCTCGAAATTTAATCAAGGAGCTAGAGATTGCCACGACAAGCTATACTATGCACAGACAAGCTACACTAAGCGGTTCAATCATACAATCATACAATGCAAGCAAGGAAGGGAAAGCGTAAGGCATAAGAAAGACATTATACCTCACGAGTCAAACAGGTAGGGATATTGCGATCGCATGTCGTCCTCACGCTCCCACGTTGACTCACCTAGAGAGTGATGACCCTAAGCAACACGGACTAAGTTAATAGTCTTGTTCTTGAGCGTCTTTTCTCTCCGGTCCAATATAGACACGGGCCTCTCCTCATACGAAAGGTTGGTACCAACAATCGATTCCGAATGATCTAGGATATGGCTCGGGTCCGAGATGTACCGTCTTAATTGGGACACATGGAATACATCATGCACCTCACTTAGCGACGGCGGAAGAGCGAGACGATAGGACACATCACCTACTCGCTCTAGAATATCGAACGGCCCTATATACCTAGGACTAAGCTTTCTCCGTACGCCAAAACGAATGACGCCGCGGGTAGGCGAGATCCTAAGGAATACATGGTCGCCGATGGCAAATTCTAAGGGACGCCGATGAGCATCGGCCCAATGGCGCTGGCGATCCTGAGCAACTCGGAGGTGATCTCTGACTCTCCTAACCACTTCAACCGTCTGAGAAATCAGTTCTGGACCGAGCATCTGCCTCTCTCCGACATCGTCCCATGCTAACGGAGATCTGCACTTCCTGCCATACAGAGCCTCGAAGGGTGCCATCTGGATACTAACCTGGAAACTATTATTGTACGAGAATTCCACTAGGTGCAGGTGATCCTCCCACGAACCACCGAAGTCAAGGGTACATGACCGCAACATATCTTCGAGAGTTTGTATAGTGCGCTCTGACTGCCCATCTGTCTGCGGATGATACGCTGAGCTGAACTTGAGACGAGTCCCCAAACTTTGATGAAGACTGCGCCAGAAGTGCGATGTGAATCTCGTATCCCTGTCTGATACTATGCTGACTGGCACTCCGTGAAGTCTGACGACCTGCCTGAGATACATCTCTGCTAGCTGTGCCGTCGACTGTCCAACTCTAAACGGAAGAAAGTGTGCCACCTTGGTAAGCCTGTCCACAATGACCCAAATAGCATCTCTGCCTGCCGGAGATCTGGGTAATCCAGTCACGAAATCCATGGTAATGTGTTCCCACTTCCATTCTGGGATCGGTAAAGGTTGAAGAAGTCCAGCTGGCCTCTGATGTTCAGCCTTGACTTGTTGGCAAACCAAACATCGAGAGACATACTGGGCTATCTCTCTCTTCATACCATTCCACCAAAAGTGTTGACGAATATCTCTGTACATCTTCGTGCCGCCTGGGTGAATGGAGTACTGCGAACTGTGAGCCTCTGCCATGACTTCCTGTCTGATATCTCCACTGGGTACACAAAGACGCGTGCCGTGTCGAAGTGTACCATCCTCATGAATATATAACTCTGGCCTTCTCTCTGCCTCGTACTCTGCTATGAGCCGCTGAATCTTGGAATCTGTTAACTGTGCTGTCCGGATCCTCTCAACTATGGTGGACTGAATCTGTAGGCTGGCCATCAAGGCCACATTGGAAGGAAGAACCACTTCAATTCCCATCTTCTGAAGATCCGCCAATAGCTCTGGTTGCGCCGTCAGGAAATAAACTCCGGCTCTCCGGCTCAACGCATCTGCTACGACGTTGGCCTTCCCTGGATGATACTGCAAGTCCACATCGTAGTCCACAAGTAGCTCGAGCCATCTTCTCTGCCGCATATTAAGATCCTTCTGGGTGAAAACATACTTCAGGCTCTTATGATCAGTGAATATCTCCACTCTGTCTCCGTACAAGTAGTGCCTCCACAACTTAAGTGCAAACACTACTGCTGCTAGCTCCAAGTCGTGGGTCGGGTAATTCTTCTCATGATCACGGAGTTGACGTGATGCATAAGCAATTACCTTCCCATGCTGCATCAAAACACATCCCAATCCTCTGCCTGAAGCATCGCAGTAAACTGTGAATCCTCCGGTCCCATCTGGAAGGGTGAGAATGGGAGCCGTTATTAAACCTCGCTTCAACTTCTCAAATGATTCCTGACATTCTGCTGTCCAAACGAACGGCACATCCTTGCGGGTCAACTGGGTCATCGGCGCTGAAATCCTTGCAAAATCAGAAACAAACCGCCGGTAGTAGCCGGCCAATCCAAGAAAGCTGCGAACTTCTGCCACTGAGCTGGGTACTGGCCATGCCTCGATAGCCACAATCTTCTGGGGATCCACTTCCACTCCTCCTCTGGTAATGATGTGACCTAAGTAAGAAATGCGATCGAGCCAGAACTCGCATTTACTGAACTTGGCGTACAACTGGTGCTCTCTGAGAATCTGGAGGACAATTCTGAGATACTGCTCGTACTCTGCTTCACTCTTGCTATAGACCAGGATGTCATCAAGGAACACTATCACAAACTGATCCAAGTAAGGCATGAAAATACGGTTCATGAGGTCCATGAACACTGCCGGCGCATTGGTCGCTCCAAAGGGCATAACTAGAAACTCCCAATGCCCGTACCTAGATCTGAACGCCGTCTTCGGGATGTCCTGCTCTCTGACTCTGATCTGGTGGTATCCTGACCGTAAGTCTATCTTCGAGAAAACTGAAGCCCCCTTGAGTTGATCAAATAAGTCATCTATCCTTGGAAGAGGGTATCTGTTCTTGATTGTCACTGAGTTCAAGGTACGATAATCAACACATAGCCTAGACGTACCATCCTTCTTTTTCACAAGAAGCATCGGGGCTCCCCAAGGCGATCCACTTGCACGAATGAATCCCTTGGTCCTGAGTTCTTCAATCATCTTGTACAAAATCTCCAACTCTGAAGGTGCCATTCTGTAGACTCGCTCTGATACTGGTGCTGTCCCGGGAATCAAGTCAATGGTGAACTCGATCTCCCGCTCTGGTGGCATCCCTGGAAGTTCCTCTGGGAAGACATCTGGAAACTCTTCAACTATCCGGGGCAACTGCACTGCTGCTACTGCCATCCGCAATACTGGAGGAGATGGCTCTACTGTGCCTCTGGAAAATGAAAACTCTGGCTCTTCGGGAATACTAAAGACAACTCTGCCAACATGGCAGTCTATCCTAGCATAATGGTTCCTCAACCAATCCATTCCTAGGACTACATCATAGTCTGCCATAGGGAACTCTATGAATCTAGCGGGGAACTCTCTACCGCTAACTACGATCCGACACGAGGAAAACACTCGATCTACTCCCACAAGACCATTACCAGTAAGTATATTGAGCCTCACTGATAATGACTTGGGCTCCAATCCTATCCGTGTCGCGAATCGTGCAGACATGAATGAATACGATGCACCAGAATCAAATAATACAGAGGCTGGAAAGGTGTTGACGAGAATAGTACCTGCCACAACCTCACCTGGTGCAACTTCTTCTTCCATGGTCATCACCATAGCCTGACCTCTAGCTGCGGGTCCTCTCTGCTGGAATCCCCTCTGTCGGTTCTGTGCTGGAGCCTGGGTGAACTGCTGCTGGAAGGCCTGGGCCTGGGGCGCCAATGGCCTCGGGTACTGCTGTTGCTGCTGCTGGACTGGAACTGGGGCTGGTCCTCTCACCGAAGAACTAGAAAGATTGGATGATGATGGACCTCCCCTATTCGGGCAGGTCCCTATCTTGTGATCTGCTCCTCCGCAAGCCAGGCACAATCCCTGTGCCCTGCGACACTCTGCCACTACATGGCCCGGCTTCCCGCAATGAGAACATCCCACCGCGGAAGACTGCTTCTGCTTCTGCTGCTGCGGGTAAGTCGGGGTCGAATGCTGAACCGACGTCACTGAGGCTGCCCGCCTCGGAGTTCCAATGGTTATACCCCTAGCTGCCGGGGCTGGAGCTGAAGATTGGTGCATCTGGTTGTGGGACCGCTTCCTGTCTCCGGTCCTGTCCACAATTCTCCGGGAGGTATACTCATGCCTCCTCGCTGCCTTCAATACTGCATCGAACGTCTGGTGCTCGAACTGCTCGACAGCCAATAATATCTCTAAATGCAGCCCCTGCTGGAACCGCTGGGCCCTATCGAATTCGGTTGCCACCAAGGTGGGGGCGAACCTACTCAGCCTGGAAAACTCGGTCGCATAGCCATCGACCGTCCTGCCTCCTTGCTTCAAGTTGGTGAACCAGGTCTGCAGGTCGTACCGTGCCACCGCATCGAAGTACTTCATCTGGAACCTCTCTCTGAACGTCGCCCAAGAGACTGGTATTGCTAATCCTATGGCCTGAGCCGCCCACCAATCGCGAGCCAAGTCTAACAACTGTAGGCGTACCACCGCCACCTTCTTATTCTCAGGTGTCCTAGCTGCTTCTAGAACCACCTCGATATCCTGAAGCCAAGCGTCTGCGACATTCGTATCTTCACTGCCGTCAAAGAAGGGAGGGTTCAAGCGCTTGAAACTGTTGGCCGCCTGATTCCCTTGGGGACCTCCTCGGTTTAGTGCATCATGAACTTCCTGGTGCAAGGCGTCGCCTCGACGATCTTGGGATGCAAGCAGTTCTCTGATAAGCCCTACCAAAGGTCCCTCATCCTGTCTAGCTGGTTGAGCGGGCGGAGCTGCCTGAACTGGAGGTTCCGAGCCTCCGGGAAGCATAACTCGGGAGGCTACTCCAGAGTGCTGAGCTTGATCTTCCTGGCGTTGGGGTGCTTGCCGAGCTCCCTCTGGCTGGTTGGCAGGTCCGGGAGTAATGCCGCTGAAGAAGACGACATAGGGAACAGTAAGAAAAGGACCAGGACAGATCAATGATACAAGCATGTAATCAGGTCAAGAATCTCAGGGATTTGAAGATACGAGCAGAGATCAAGGGCAAATATTGATTGAGACATCTATTCGGTAAACCCTCACATTTCTTGATTGACAAGACCTACATGGGCCACCACTTAAACCGTGTCACGCCCCAGAACCAGAATACTGGAGAGCGGGGGCGGACACAGCCAGCTACGTATATCGAAATAGAATACATCTCAACTATACGGTCACGGCTGTCTAGATATGAGGGTTTACTACAAGCCAGCAGTCTCTTAAGGTCAAGCCTATTGTCTCAATCTCAAGCAATTAACAGAGTTACAAGATGTTAGAGCATCAAATATATATATATAAGGCGTCCCAAATATTACATATTGGATGATCATGAAGCTAGTCGTACAAAATGATAGGACTAGTAAGAGTTCAGTCATACATGATCAACCTTAGGATTTGTTAATCATGTTTACAGCCCGTAGGCAGACAGTAAGTAAATGTGCATCGAGCTAACAGGTGCTCGTCGGCTAAACGCCTCAAAAGAATAATTTTACATATAAGTGGGTGAAACAAAAAGGAAAACCCACTCTTGGCCCGGGTTCCGTCTAGTTGTTACCATTGGGCTGGAAGCTTGGTAGATCCTCGGGAGCTGCTCCGAAATCTGGCCACACAAAACCAGCTGGGTCAAACCCCAGAAAGAGCAAGTGCCACAAAGGAGGCCACAAATAAGAACAAAAGCCAGCATATCAGAACATAAAGAATAAAGAAAAGTACAAGTCATAAAAGTACACAGGACGATAAACGACTAGGGACGTGGAACCATTCCGGGAGCCAGGTTACAATCCTTAAACCAAACAAGGACCGGGATGGCAACCCTTCGCCTGAATATCTCACTGCCTCTACCCATTTATCGTTAAGATAAGTAAAACAAACATTCTCAGGAGATAGCAGGTACTGGAGCTAGACAAGACTTAGACAAGGCTGGACACCATCCATTCACAATCGGCCAAGCAAATACTACGGCTTACTACTTTAACTAACTAGGGTTATCACAAGCCTAATTACTAACAAGATGCAAGTGAGAAACTCCCAGTCCCAAGCCCTGCAGACCATCCAGTTATCCTTCCGCGGGTTGAGAGTTATAGTTGGGTACATCGCCCGGGAGACAAATGTACCCTTAGGTGACTTAAAGGGTGCAACACATGACAGTGTGCTGGAAATATGCTCTACTCGTCGGCAAGCTACAAGTCCATTAAAGCGCCCAGATAACGAGATTGCCTGTGACTGGGAATTCTCCATGTTCTAGTTTGATCTAATAATTAGCCTAATCCAATTTAGCGCGAGTCCCTGGCCGTGGTACCCAGGAAGTCACGTCCTAGACATGATGTAAGACAAGACAAGTGGATTGTGCAAACAAGCAAGCAGAAACACCCATGGTGTCAAGGCAAGTCAAGTCAAGTTATCAAGTCAAGTCAAGTCAAGTTATCAAGTCAAGTCAAGTCAAGAGTGCGCCGCCACGGGCCACTATCAAGTTATCAAGGTAAATCATGTCAGGGTACTTGTCAGGGGTGCGCCATGACGGGCCACTATCAAGTCAGGTTGGTCGTGTCAGGAGTGCACCACTACGGGTCACTGTCATGTTATACTAGTTCCTTGTCATACCGTGCTGTGTACAATAGTTATTCCAAACATATTAAGCAAAATCAAGTTCATGCCAAAAGGCGTAAGGATATAAAATGGGCGTAAAATACCTAATAAAATACTAATATAAAATAGGACTATAGAAGAGCCAAGATCAAGAAATAATAAACTCATCATAGACAAGTAGGTTGTGCAAGGGGGTCAGGAGTAGGTCTGTGCAGGGTGTGTACTGCGCGTGGAAGAGCTGCGCAAGAGTTGTCTTGCGCAAGGGTTACCTTGCGCAAGGATAGACTGCGCAGGGGTTACCTTGCGCAAGGGTGGTTTGCGCAAGGGTAGGTTGTGCAGGAGTGAATTGCGCATGAGCGGTTTGCGCAGAAGTGAATTGCGCAGGAGCGGTTTGCGCAAGGGTGGGTTGCGCAGAAGTGAATTGCGCAGGGGTTACTTTGCGCATGGCTGGATTGCGCATGGCTAGCTTGCGCCAGCGCAGTCCAGCGCAGCGCAAAGCGCTGGCCAAGTGACTGCGCAAACGGCCATGCGCTAAAGAGCACAGGCCAGGGTGCGCAATCGGCCATGCGCTAAAAAGCGCAAGGCAGGGGGCTGTTCTTCCTGGCCGAGAGCAGTCCAAAAACACCAAGAACTTCAAATCTTCATATTTTTGTCAAATCAAAACCAAATCTAGATTTTCAAAGTTCTAACTTGAGTAAAATTGAATTCTCTTCCACATGGAAGCATCAAAACAAGCAAAAATCAAAGTTTAATAGATCAAAACCAAGGATTTCCAAAAATGGTTAAAACCTAGATCTAGAAGAATGAAAGCTCCAAATCACAAAATTCCAAGTTCTAATGTTGATCTACATGTCCTAATCTATCAAATGGACAAATAAAATTGGGTGCTTATTTGTTGGCAAGGTGCACTTGCCTATGGGTTGGGGAGTTGTGTGGAAGAAGGAAGAAGAAGAAGTTTGTAAGAAATAAATGAGAGAATAAAGAGGAGAGAGAAAAGTAGGTGGTGTTATAAAGTGGGGGAGTTGTGGTGTGTTGAGGGAGGAGTGTAGGTTAAGGTGTTCCATTCATGATGAACCAAACTAAACCAACTTTCACAAAATAAAACCAAGCCATGGTCCAAAATCCATTTACGAGAAACCAAAATCCGCAAGTCGAGAAAATTAAAATACGTGCCAAAATCAAATACGAGCATAAATACGAAATACAGGAAATGGGGGTGACAGCTGTGAAGTGTTCTGTGCGAGTCCTGGCGCATGTAGTGTCTGGCGCATGGTCTTTCTGGTTGTGAAATTCCATGCTTCTACAGTACCCACGTAACTGAGATACATGAAACACATCATGTACGCCAGATAGCGAGGGAGGAAGGGCAAGCCGATAAGCAACATTGCCTACCCGAACGAGAATCTCAAAAGAACCAACGAATCTCGGACTAAGCTTTCCTCGAGTTCCAAATCTAATGACACCCCGAGTCGGCAAAATCTGCAGAAACACTTGGTCACCGACACCAAAATCTAGAGGTATTCGATGCTGATCTGCCAAGTGGCGGTGTCTGTCTTGCGCGACTCGAAGCTGCTCTCTAATCAACTTGACTGTTTCCACGGTCTGCGTGATCATCTCTGGTCCCAACAATTTTCGTTCGCCCACATCGTCCCATGCCAAAGGGGATCGGCACTTCCTTCCATATAATGCTTCAAACGGCACCATATGTATACTTGTCGGATAACTATTGTTGTAAGAGAACTCTACTAAATGAAGATGATCTTCCCAAGTTCTGCCAAAGTCTAAGGTACAAGCCCGTAGCATATATTCCAAGGTCTGAATGGTTCTCTCCGATTGTTCGTCCGTCTACGGATGATAAGCTATGCTGAACCTCAACTTGGTGCCCAGGCTTTGGTGCAAACTTCGCCAAAAGTGAGAGGTGAACCATGTGTCTCGATCTGATACTATGCTGACTGGAATACCATGCTACCTCACAATCTGCTTCATATACATTTCTGCCAGCTGCTCAATAGACTGCACTACTATAAAAGGAAGGAAATGTACAACCTTCGTGAGCCGATCCACGATTACCCAAACTGTATTTTGGCGGTCGGAAATCTAGGTAAACCTGTCACAAAGTCCATCGTGATGTGCTCTCACTTCTACTCCGGAATGGGAAGCGGCTGTAACAATCCTGCTGGCCTCTGCTGCTCTGTCTTTACTTGTTGACACACTAGACATCGGGATACGAATCTCGCTATCTACCTCTTCATGCCATTCCACCAAAAGTGTTGTTTTATATCCTGATACATCTTTGTGCCTCCTGGATGAATGGAATAAGGGGAACTATGAGCTTCTGACATAACTTCATGCCGAAGATCTCCACCTGGTACACAAAGACGGTTTCTGAACCTAAGTGTACCATCCTCATGGATTACTAACTCCTTCCTGAGACCTGACTCACACTCCGATCGAAGCTTCTGGATTCGCGGATCCTCTGCCTGAGCTGCTCTGATCCTCTCTACAAAAGTGGACTGAATCTGTAAACTGGCCATAACTCTCGTATCTTGCGGGAAGATCACTTCAATTCCCATTTCCTGAAGATTTTCTAAAATATGCCTCTGCGTGGTTAGAATGAATGCACCACCTCTCCTGCTCAAGGCATCTGCTACCACATTTGCCTTGCCTGGGTGATACTGAAGATTTATATCAAAGTCTTTTAGTAATTCCAACCATCTTCTCTGTCTCATGTTCAGGTCCCTCTGGGTAAACACATACTTTAAACTCTTATGATCAGTGTAAATCTCCACTCGATCCCCATATAACTAGTGCCTCCATAACTTAAGCGAGAATACTACTACTGCTAATTCCAGGTCGTGAGTTGGATAGTTCTTCTCATGATCTCGAAGCTGTCGAGATGCATATGCTATCATCTTACCATGCTGCATCAATACACATCCAAGCCCCTTCCCGGATGTGTCATAATACACTGTAAACCCTCCCGATCCTACTGGAAGTGTCAAGATCGGGGCTGAGATTAATCTCTTCTTCAACTCTTCAAATGAAGTCTGACACTCTGCCGACCAAACAAACTATACGTCCTTACGTGTCAAACGCGTCAAGGGTGCCAAAATGCTGGCCAAGTCTGCCACGAATCTCCTGTAGTAACCTGCCAATCCCAAGAAACTACACACATCTGCTACCGTCTTCAGAACTGGCTAATTCTCTACTGCCTCAACCTTCTTCGGATCTACTAACACTCCTGCACCAGAAATAATGTGTCCCAGGAACGAAATATGATCCAACCAGAACTCATATTTACTAAGCTTTACATAAAGTTGATGCTCCCTCAAGGTCTGCAAAACTATCCGAAGGTGTTTCTCATGTTCCTCCTCACTACTGGAATAGACAAGGATGTCATCTATAAACACTACTTCAAACTTATCTAAATAGGGTAGAAAGATGCGATTCATCAAATCCATGAATACTGCTGAGGCATTAGTTAGTCAAAATGGCATCACCAAAAACTCATAATGCCCATACCATGATCTAAAGGCGGTCTTGGGTATGTCCTGCTCCCGGACCCTCACTTGGTAATATCCAGATCGAAGATCAATCTTAGAGAAGATGCAAGCCTTACTCAATTGATCAAACAAGTCATCAATCCTTGGTAACAGATATTTGTTCTTTACAGTTACTGCATTCAACTGCCGGTAATCAATGCACATCTGCGTCGATCCATCCTTCTTAGGTACCAAAATCACCGGTGCTGCCCAGGGCGAATTACTGTCTCTAATAAACTGCTTCGCCTTTAATTCTTCTTCATGCTGGTACAACTTGTCCAACTCTGACTGCGACATCCTGTAAACTCTACTGACCTTAGGCTCTGTCCTAGGATTCAGCTCAATGCAAAACTCCACATCTCTGACTGGTGGCAAACCTAGAACCTCATCTGGAAATACATCGGCAAACTCTCTGACTACTCTGGGAATCTGCTCCTGCTCTGACAATGCTTCTGCAACGATGCCCTTGGGTTGATCCTCCAATGATCGAACAAAGACAAACTCCTCTACGCCAGGTACATTAAATACTGCCCTACATCCTCGACAATCTATCGTCGTATGACTGTCTCTCAACCAGTCCATGCCTAGGACAACGTCAAAGTTGTCCATGGGGAACTCAATCAAAGATGCGGGCAATAATCACCCACTCACTATTACTGGACACACTAAGCATACTCTGCTAACTCCTACGAGCCCATTACCAGTGAGTATATTCATCCTTTCTAGCAATGCCTCGAATTTTAATCCAATATGTGTCGCAAATCGTGCAGATATAAAAGAGTGGGTAGCCTCCGAATTAAACAATGCTACTGCAGAAAAAGAGATAACAGAAATATTACCTGCAACCACGTCGCCTGAAGCTAGCACATCCTCCAGTGATAAGGTGAAGGCCTGGCCTTGGCCTTGCTAAGCTCCCTCCTGCTACCTTCCTCGACCATGCTGTCGCTGTGGCCTCTGCGGGCCTTCCTGGTTCTGTGTCTGGCGGTACATATGAGCCTGCATGGGTAGACGCTGGGCTAGCGGCCTTACGGCCAATGTTGGCCCTCTGTTCGGTGCTGCCCCTGGAGCTGGCAATGTCGAAAACTGCTGAACTGGCTGTAAAACCCAGATTTCCAAATGAAGGTAATTTTGAAATTTTATAATTATAATCATTTAATAATGATATTTGAATCATATTGTGATTTTTGGTAATTTTTAATCAATTTAAAACTATTTAAAATATTGATGGTGATTTTGATGGTTAACTAGCTAAACCCTAGTTTTGCTAAGCCTAGAGACTAACCATGACCAAACGAGCCTAGTCACGTGATTAGAATTTCATATTACTACTTTTTAGCCTAGGGGTATTTTGGTCATTTTGATAAATTTGTGAAATTGTAATTTATATTAATTAAATATTGTGCTAGTCTTTTAGTGAAGCCTTAACCTAGAAGTTAACCTAACCTAGATTAGTCATGAGGTTATAATTAAGGTTAGAACATTCCTACTAAGTGCCAAGGTTAGTAATATCTAGATATTATTAAGGTGGGATATTTCCTTTTGAGATATTTGTGAAAGGAAGCCTTAACCAATAGGAAGGCTTGGAATTTGGTGGAGGAGTACGCTGGGGAGTTCGGCCACCTCAGCAGATTCGTGGAGGGATTGAGCGAGACGGCGAAGGCCCAGAGGTTCTGGAAGGGTCTGGTTAAGGAAGTCAAGTCCTTGACCACGGGCAACAGGGATGCCCCTTTTGAGGAGATTTTGACGGGAGCCTTATTGGTTGAGGATGACCTTGAGCTTAGGCTCAAGAGGGGACGAGACCCAGTTGGGGGCTGCAGCAGCGGAGGCCAGGCCAAGAGGCCTCACATACAGTTTCAACAGGCGCAGCATCAGCCTAGAGGACAGGACCGTAAGGTACAGACTTGTGCTTACTGCAAGAGGGCAGGGCACGTTTGGGAGACTTGTTATAGGAGGCAGAAGGTTTGTCTGTTCTGTGGATCCGCTGCTCATCAGGTCAGGGATTGCCCTACTGTACCAATACCTGGCAGAGCACCGGGTCAGAGAGAGGGAGTTACGCCACCTGTAGCGCAGTGCCATGCCCAGAGGGGTGGAGCTTTTGCTATGGCAGTCGAGGAGACTGACGCTGCAGTTGACGGGTTAGCAGGTTTGACCTTCTTGTTCTTCCTCCCCACTTTCATGTGTGATTTCCATTAGTACCTGCCAGGATATGATTGTGATATGCTAGATAGCGTAGTTACCCTGTTCGAGACTGTGGAATTACGACCAGTAGGACAGAGTTTTGTATATTATCTTGACCTTGTTTGATTTGGGGGTTTGACCTAGCAGGAGTACGATCATCTTAATTTCGAGGACGAAATTCTTCTAAGGGGGGTAGACTTGTAACACCCAGTTTTTCAAATGAGGGTAATTTTGAAATTTTATAATTATAATCATTTAATAATAATATTTAAACCATATTATGATTTTTGGTGATTTTTAATCAATTTAAAACTATTTAAAATGTTGATGGTAATTTTGATGGTTAACTAGCTAAACCCTAGTTTTGCTAAGCCTAGAGACTAACCATGACCAAAGGAGCCTAGTCACGTGATTAGAATTTCATATTACTACTTTTTAGCCTAGGGATATTTTGGTTATTTTGACAAATTTGTGAAATTATAATTTATATTAATTAAATATTGTGCTAGTCTTTTAGTGAAGCCTTAACCTATAAGTTAACCTAACCTAGATTAGTCATGAGGTTATAATTAAGGTTAGAACAATCCTATTAAGTGCCAAGGTTAGTAATATCTAGATATTATTAAGGTGGGATATTTCCTTTTGAGATATTTGTGAAAGGAAGCCTTAACCAATAGAAAGGCTTGGAATTTGGTGGAGGAACCTCAACCACTCATCTAAAACCCTAACCCTACCCATTTCAACAGCCACACAAGACCCCCCCTCCTATAAAGTCACATTAACAAAGCCTTAGCCTCTTTTACAAACCCTAGAAAAAGCCCTACTTTGTTCTTCCCTAAACCTCTCCCAATTAATCCAAATTGAGTCAAATCATTTGCATCATCATCCCCAACAGTAGAGGATACTTGTGGGTGCTTGCTAGCAAGGATCGAGGACGGTTAAACCGGAGAAAACCGAGGAAGACGTCGAATCGAGGCTCTTTACATTGAGTTTGAGCACTCAATAGGTAAAACCCTGCAAACCCTAGTAAATTTATGATTTCTTCCTATAGATGCATTCATTTAGGATCCCCCTAGGTGTAGCCCAAGTTTGGTAGAAATCCGTGTCCATTTCGTGTCCGTATGGGACACGTATCGGTTTATTTAAATACGTGTTCGATGAAATGCCACATAGAAATAGATTTTAGTATTTTGCAAAACAAATTACATGGTTGTGTAGCCCTATATATGGGGATTAATTATATATAAAACTGAGCATGAGTTGGACCCCTGTTCGTGTCCAAAATCGGACACGAACCTGCTGTTGGACACTGCACAGGGGAGTATTGTGCTCCCCTGCTGCCCGAGTGTCCTGTAGGACACGACACGGATTTGTATGGAATAATTTTTGGTTGACACGTGCGGGCAATCACTGTCAGCATATACACCAATTTTAAGGCGAGTTCGTCGAGTAGGTTGTGAGAAATCACACGCGTACGGGTTCTTCACTACACTGTACACACTGTAAATCCCTCTCTGATACACGACTCAAACTCGGACACGACACGACCCCGACTCGATTCAGGCACCCTAAGACCTAGCTCTAGACCTACCCTAGCCACGTGCATGAGCACGAGACTCCTCGTGCCATGCGTCGAGCTCTATCCTCCTCGACATGGCCGTACGATGTCACTGTTTTACTATTTTTTATTGATACTTAATTCCTTGGTCTGTTTGGATACTTGTGTCTGTTTGTTGGACACGAGGACATCTCTCATATGTACACGAACATGCCTACACACCTGAAACACCACTGCACACATTAAATTGGGTGTTCATGTGAGTTGGGTTCGATTTGAACTGACAGGTAAATGGGAATCTGTTTTGAGAATCAGTCCTATTTGAACAATCATATTCAGTTCATTTTATATGTGCTGTGACACACACACACCTCTCTGGACACATGGACACTTGCACATATTCGAACTTGACACTATTGCACTCAACATATGGCACTTGCACTCCACTGCATAATTAGCATACATTCCCAATACACCACTGCCTTTAGTATCAGGATATGTATGTTAAGCCTGCAAACATCCTTTACCCCTTAACCACATTATTTGTATTTGCATACCTGCATATAGGCACCTAATCTTCATGGCAAGGAGCCAACTGAACATGCTTCACTCCCAATATTCAGTTATCTTTCATAACCTGTCAAATTGATTCACTGCATTCGAATGTACCCATGCATGACCCTTTGAATTCATTTACTGCATTCAACTTGAGAGTTCACTGCCGTGGTATTTCCCTAAAACTGTTGGTTCAATTTCATACTTATTTCCTATATCTAGTTGAGTTAGTTTGCATTAGGATTTATAGTTGTGGTAGTGATTAGGTCTTCGAATTTTACACTGGACTGACACACACTTTTGAACTTAAATCCATGATTCAAGCTGAAACCTGAGAATTCCTGTCACACCACTCATTGACACTGAGAACTCACATATCCACACACACATTCACTGTTTCTTTTTCTGAATTCCTGAGAACAGGTACATTATTCACTGGACACACTCCTTAACACATGTTGACACATAGCACTAATCCTATTTTTTTTACTAACTGTTCAGTCCACTGTCCAGATTTACATCATTAAGGATCACTCCATTGTGCAAGCTTTTAAACCATTTGATTTGCCTATTTTGCTCAGTCCTAATATGAGACTTGGGTTCAGTCCCTTGATTTACATGGCAGCAGTAGTGTATAGGACTAGGCAGTCCAGTGGGCTTTTGGCAATGCCTATGCAGCAGCTAGCATGTGGCTACTTGCTTACCTTGGGTTGTTTTAAGCTTAGTTAGCTTAGCTTGATGTGAACAGTTAGCAACAACTGTAGGGGCTACACCAGGCAGCCCCCTTTGTACATGTAATTTCAGCCATACCCTACATATTCAGACGAACTTGATGAGCAGGTGCAGCCACTGGTTTAGTTTCAACCTGGGCACATACCAGTTGCTCTATAGGATTACATGTTAGTATATAGAGAGCTGGGGATTGCAGGTAGTTAGAGAGGGTATACATCAAGTTTGAGTGAGTATGTGTGGTATTTTAGTGTTGAGAGTTTGGGTAAGTTATGCTAGTAGCAGTAGTGCCATAGGGCCTTGGCCAATATTGAGAGGTTAGATGTTGAATGAAGAGTATCAGTAGAGAGGTTAGTGTCCCATGTGAGAATTTGAGTGTGTATGCTAGGGTGTGTGGTATATGTGATATATATCTATATAGGAGCTTGAGCATACATATATATATGATGTGGTTATGTGTATAGTGTTGTATGTTATAAGTTGGAGGGTTTAGGGGAGGCAATGTTGATGTATATAGGCTTGAGTATATATATATACAATATGTTAGGGTTAGTTGAAGTAAGGTTGATATATGAGAGAGTATAATGAATATAGGTATTTGGTTATGTGGGTAGTCTTAAGTATAGGGTAATATTAGGCATATGAATATCTAGGTTAGGGTATTTTAGGTAGTTATGACTTGATATAGGTTAACTTGACCTAGAATTGACTAAGGTTTGACCAGGGTTGACTTAGAGTTGACTTGACCTGGATTGGCCTAGAAATCATGTAGATTGCATCATAACTCCATTTATCTTATTTTAAACACATTATAACCTGTACTGCTCTATTTAGGACATTGTGACTCTGGTGCAGGCATCTGATATTATACTACTCTTTTCAGAGTATTAGGCGAGTACATTCTCTGATAGTTCTTTCATTTACTTCTCAATTACTGTACTTCAGTTCTAGTTAGCTGTATGTGATTCTCTGTTACAAACACTTATTGTTAATTCTGAATCCATGTATGTAACATACATACTTACTCGTCTTACTTCTATTATTCGAATCACCATACGAATCACCATACGAATCACTATTTGAATCACCTTATTCGTATCTTCATATGCTGGTTGGACTTGTATTCGTCTTATGTGTTGGATTATGGATTCAATTGTATTAGACTGGGCGGAGAAATACTGATTAGACATGTAGACATATCCCCCTATTCGAATTACCCCTCTGTGAATGATATTCGAACGATAGCCATCCCTCATCTGATCAGTGAGTGGTGTGTCGTATTACCTACAGCCGTTTACATGTCGATCTCGGTATTTTAAAAACACACTTGGAGAATTTATTCGAATCATTGTTTGACTACTATTCGAATCACTATTCATATCACCTTATTCGAATCACCTTATTAGAACAATGATTAGAATCACATTCAACTCATCTTGTATTAGACTCACACTGGGATTACACTTGACTCATATTATATCATCTGGACTTATATCATGTTACTCTAGTTCAGCTAGTTTTATTTACAGTCTTCATTGCTATGATTCTTCTTTTATTTTACTTACCTTACTTTCCTTGTACCTTAACTGCTCTCTACATCATTACTCGTACAACTGCCATATTTATCAATACAACTGTCTATAACTGCTTTATAGTTCTCTGTCATTTACTTAGAATTTCTTGATAAATTGTACTCGTTTCTGCCCTGACTGGACCTGTTGAAAATATTACAGATGATTGCCCTAAGGACATTTGCCCTACTTGCCTTGGAGCAGGAGATGGCTTAGCTACCTTTGGCCCCGACACTCAGGAGTGATCGGGAGACTAGCTAGTAGACTTGGTTTAGTTTTCATGTTTTAGAACTTGAATTGTAATAACTTGAGATACGAGTTTGTATTTGAGTTTGTTTGAGATATTATTATTTAGTAGTTTATAAATGTTGTTATTTAGTTTTTAGTTATAAACTTCTGTGTTATCTTATCGTGCTTAGACTGTGATTGAAATTTCATTATATCTATACTTGTCCTCCGTTCGGAGTTGAGATAATGACAAGTACATTATATAATTGCGTGAGTTGTTGATTAGATAGTAATCTAGGACAGCGTTCTACCGTCGACACTGCGGTATAGGCTGGACGTACCCACTTCTCGTGCCCCTACACAGGGTGCGGGTCGTGACACTGGCCCTCCTGGCCTCTACATCATAGGACAATTGGTAATCCGGTGGTCTGGACTGCCACACCTCATACATAACAAATTAGCTGAACGACACACATCCCTAGTGTGCCCTCCCTTACCACAGTAAGTACATCCAATAGGCGCCCCCTGGCGCTGCTGCTGGTTCCTCGGCTGTTGATGCCGAACTGGTGCTGATATCTCAGATACTGTCGTCCTCCGCGGTGCTCCTGACTCATGAATACGGATGTCGGGCGCTGGCGTCGATGTTTGCTGTACTGCTCCTCCGCCCCTGCTCTGAGAATGAGTCCTCTTCTGGCCCCCATGTCTTGTCACCAGCCATTGTTGGGTGACTTCATACCTCCGAGCTGCCGTTAAAACTACATCAAAAGTCTAATAGTCGTGCCCCTCTACAAGCTGTAGAATTTCTAAATAAAGTCCCTGTTGGAACCACATCGCCTTCTCTAGCTCTGTAGCTACCATCGTCGGTGCAAATCGACTCAGTCTGCAGAACTCTGCTGCATATCCATCCATCGTCTTCCCAGCCTGCTTGAGACTGATAAACCTCTGATGTAGCTCATACCGTGCTACCACGCCAAAGTACTTGGCCTTGAATCTGGTACGGAAGCTATCCCAGGGAACAGGGCGCCTCAGTCCAACCTCTTCTGATGCCCACCAATCGCGGGCGAGATCCTGAAGTATCAGTCTGACCTGGTCAACCTTTTCTTCTGCTGGAACCTTAGCTGCAGTAAATATGGCATCAGTGTCCTGAAGCCAAGCATCTGCCGTGATCACTGCACCATAATAGGCGATTTCTTACGGTTATTACCGTGACAAATATTTTTTGTCACGGTAATAATTGTTACGATTTGGGCGTGGTAAATATGTTGTAACGCTAATAACCATGACAAATTATATTTTTCGTAACGGTAATAACCGTTAGAAAAATATAATTTGTCACAGTTATTACTGTGATAAATTTACCAGTCGTCACAGTTATTAATGCTACAAAATATTTTTTTGTCACAGTTGTTAGTGTGACTACAATATATTTTGATGTCACTATTGTCCACCCATTGTAACACCCATTGTAACGGTTATCATCGTTGCAAATACAATTTTATATATATATATATATATATATATATATATATATATATATATATATATATATATATATATATATATATTTTATATATATATATATATGGAAGCGGATCAAAAGCCCCCCTTAGAAAGCCCCCCAAAACTCCCCTCACTCTAATCCGTAATTTAATGTTAATATTAATGTTAATATTAATGTTAATATTAATATTAATGTTAATATTAACATTAAATACTAAAATTAACATTAAACTTAACATTAAAATTAATATTAACATTAATATTAACATTAACATTAATATTAACAATAACATTAACATTAATATAAAAAAATTTAAAAAAATTTAATATTAACATTAAAATTAATATTAACATTAATATTAACATTAACATTAATATTAACATTAATATTACGAATTAGAGTGAGGGGGGTTTTTGGGGGGCTTTCTAAGGGGGGCTTTTGATCCGCTCCCTATATATATATATATATATATATATATATATATATATATATATATATATATATATATATATATATATATATAACAAAAGATAAGGCAAGTGAAAAGGACAAATTCCAAGAAAATGAGAAGAAGAAAAAAAATTCAAAAGCACCTTAAATTCAGAACAAAGTTCAGTGAAGAAGCAAAGATGGGAAAGATAATAGCTTTTAGCCATATGTATCATCTCTTTCATATTAAAACAATCATGGGTCTATTCACATCATAGATAGGACATAAGGCAAAAGAGAAGTTCCAAACAGTTACAAAAGTGGCAGAAAACCCCTACATTACTCAAAAGGAACACCTAGTATCCAATCCTACACATGTACATCATGTATATGTAGTAATGAAAATTGAACTTTAGATAAATGTAGTTGTTGATTCATTTGTTGTTTTATAAAAAACAAGCACCACTATCCTTGCTTATTTCCTTTCCTTCATTCACCCTTTTTGAGTTTTGGCGTGTTCAAGTGTAACATGTCTGAATGTAGCTTAGAATTGCCAATCCGGTGGGCTTCATCTCTTGGAGTGGTAATGGAATGGAGGGAACTGGAGGTGGAGGACGAAAGGGGGTGGAGCTGGTTTAACCCAAACAGCAGTCATTTCGATGTTAGAAGCGAATCTTGATGATGTTACAGAAGAACCGTGCATCTGCCACACCCAGTTGGGATGTGCTAGCGGACTGAGTTTGGGCCTCTTTTCTGCGGCTTTTTCCTGCATTTGTAACCAAGTAGTCATGACACAATATTGGGCAAGGAATTAAGACCCAAACAAATTCCAGAATAAAGCAAAGGTACGCCGACAACAGAATAAACAGCTTAATGTACTATAATAAAAAGTTCCAGCAAGGAACTCATGTGGCTAATAGCATAAACTTGTAACAATTTTAAAAATGATCTGAAACATCTTCAAGGGAATTTAGGATAGAGGGAAGTATAGTTTCATAACTAGAAATGATCTCAAATTGAAGGTGTTCATCAAATTGGCCCATATGTAGTATGCTGCTCCTAACTTGGACACAAAAACAAAAGAAAACTAGAAATGATCTCAAGGAATAAGCGAACTTTGCTTGAACAAGTGACTTACCTCTTGGCTCGGTCTATAACTTGTGCCCATTTCGTGTAATTAAATTGAGTGATGTTAACTAAGCTTGCACTTTTCTTCTGTACTTGCATCTGGAGGCAAAAGAAAGCAATCTCCAATAACAGTCTCATAAAGAATTGAGGAAAACAAACGCTTACATTATCCTGCACAAACTAAGACTATATATTTTTGAAATATATACTGAAAAATGAAGATACATTTCATGAATTATTTAACTGCAGTATAAGATGTTTGACAAAAATTAAAATAACTTAACTAAAAATAAAAAATTATTCCTTTGAGCATTAAGCTCCTTGTTATTGCCTAAAACTGCTGCAAACTGTTCATAAGGGAGGCGTCTCCTGAAATCCACAAAAGAAGTCCCAAGAAATGAGTAACTAGTTGTTAGTACTGTAAGATTAAGTCTGTATATAATGAACAAACCTAGCTTGGCGGAAGAACTATTTTCCATCTATACGAGGAGGACGTCCTGGAAAAGATACAAGCAAAGGGAGAAAGGAGTGGTAATTTAGAGACTTGCTTCGAAAATTGAAGGTGTCAGGTCTGAATACTAGGGCACATCTCTCAGCCTAAGTTTTAGTCCAGATTGTAAATGATACTTATAAGCATGATTTAAAATTCAACTGAACCAAACCTGTTTCAATTTTAGATCTCTCAAACTGATCCCACATCCCAAACCTACCAGTACAAAATTCAAAGGAATGCAGATGATAGTGACCGCCAATAAAATACCAGAAAATAGCTCATAGTATTCGGTACACTTGATATATTGGATAGTTCTTCGTATTTTGGCATTATTTAGTAGCCACTAATTATTTCACTAACTCTATACACTTCCACTAAGACAAGTTATTTCCTGATCCAAAAAAGGACTAGTTATTCACTCTTGTAAGAATTATTGCTTTAGTTTTTCATAATTTCTGGTATAAGATATCTTGCTTTAATGAACTTTGATCAAATTTCTATGTCAAACAAATAATTCATTATATGGAATATTCAAATGCATTAACTCAGGCTAAGGCTGGACCTGGATAATACATGACATACAAACTGAAAACTTTTCTAGATATTTTTTAGTAGAAACTTCAGACCTGATAGTGAGCTTCTATCAGGAGGAGACCTAGAAGTAGAGGAACTCTGGCTGGAACTGGAAGGATATCACGATGACAATGACACAGAAGAATGGTCTTGAAAATGAGACTTTGTTGGTGATACAGCACCAGAGGTGATCTTAGGTGATGATCCTGCAGTAGAGAAACCCCTCGAGGAATTTACGAAAGATGACACTGTTGGTGTAGCAGTAGGTGTGATCCACGGAGTGATATGTGGAGTCATAGAGTACTTATATCCTGAATGCCTTCATACTGTAAACATGTAAGTGGGTCAAACTAATCACCATAATAGTATCCTTACAATGTACATGCTTTCAATTTTGTAAGATACCCTATTCAAAGAATAAAAAATGAGTGAATTCCTTATTCCTTATTTTTGTATAGAAAAGTGGGAGATGAGAAAAATTATTCCTTATTCCTGAAAAATTATAACTGGTGGTTACATATACATATGAACAATAAAGAACTGAGAAATAATCGGGTATAGTAACAGTTGTGAAACCTGAAATTAAACAGGCAACATATAATATCCAACCATAAAATATTCAGGAAACTGTTATTACAAATCTTGCAAGCTCACCATATAGCATTCCAGACCGATCAAAAAGCTGCAAACATCATAAATTCAAATCAAGTATATATCTCTACTATTACAATGCGGCATGGAAATGGCTCAAAAAATGAGCCATATAACCATATGTAAATCCTCCAATAAATAATAAAAAAATCACGAAAATTCTAACTACCGCGTATGTATCTCATAACATAGTTAAGAATTTTTTTTATTTTATAAAATCCTTTAAATCGTAAAATATATTCAATATTCAAATTATATTTAAACTAAGTACACGGTATTCTCTAACTAAATACATATCCAAAATTCTAAAAACATATCTATAACAAATCCTAATTGAAATATATTCAAATTATATTTAAAATATTTTAATATAGTTTAATTTTTTATCTAATTTTTCAATAATATCATAAAATTTTTACGTGAACGTGACTAGTATACATAAGAAGGCTGAAAGAATGAAGAGGAGCACCTGCAGAAGAGCTGACATGAACATGTGAAACGCTAGAGTATTCTGATCAATTAGGATTGAAATCCGACCAAAGAAGTTGACAACACCATTCATCTGAATCAGATCAAATTTAGCATTCTCAGTACATCAATAACAAGAGCAAGAAAAGCTGAGCCATCTAATTCCTGGTCTCTAATTAAAGATACTTCAAGGTTTACAAATACAATCACAAATTTAGTAGGCCAAGAATATCAAATCTACAAAAGACTTGAAAAGTAATTAATCAATAGATACCTACGTAACATCATCTGCTAAAATTGATCAATAAGTACCTATGTAATATCATCTGCGAAAATATTTTATATTCTGTGGGGGAAAGGTATAACCACTTGATGCAATCTATTATATTGTTCAGAGAGCTCAAGAACCAAATAATTATTCTATCTATTTGGCAAATATGACAAGTATGAAAGACGTACCACACGAAGAAAGGACATCCAAAATCCTGGCGGGGCCGAAAGGGGGCCATATGGGTTATTTGGATCCTGATTACCGTATGGACCAGCCATACCCATTCCATAACCTCACATCTGCCCTCCAAACCCACTGTTATACATGCTCCCTCCATACATTCCAGAACCTCCATAAAGTCCCCCTCCATATACTCCTCCGTACACGCTATTATTACCATAACCACCTCCATATGCACCTCCAACTCCACCATATGAACCACCATACATGCTTGAGCCATAGCCTGAATTGTAGTTCAGATTAGAACCATAGCCTCTATGCAGAAAAAGAACTTCAGAATTTAACAATATCATATACAATGAGTTAATGTAAATGGTGCACATCCTAGTTGTAAGATACCTCCATTATTGTTTCCATAATTTTGCTCCCAAGGTCTTGAGGGTAAAGGCCTCCCAAGAGTGTTTTGTCTGTTTGCAGGTGCATTAACATTTGAGACAATTTCTCCAGGTCTTGCAGTCCCAGAGGCTTCAACAACTTCACTTGTGTTGCCAGAAGAGGAGGGCTTGAAAGGTGCAGAACCAGAAGAGGCCCCAGCTCGCTCCCAAGGCTTTGGCGGAGGAGAATTGCCTGCAGAGGTATGATCATAAACTAAATGAGAAATATAAAGTTTTAGAGCTCCATCAAAAGAAAAAACTGTGCGACATTGCTGAACTCCCATACAGATATTCATCAAGTCTTGTCTAACTATATTGGAAGCTTTATCATCCTTCGTGAAGAATTATACTATAAAACTATCAAAAGCATAAACAATTGAAAACTGAAGAGTGCAGGGCAAGCACAAGTCCACATGCACCCTAAAGGGGCAGACGATACAGACTGGAAAAGTTTCATACTTATTAGCTCTTTCAAATACATAGCAACAAATATTCCACTATAGCTTCTTGAAGATCAAAACTGCTGTCTATATTGTGAATAAAATGTAAAAACATCAATATAGCAAAGGTTGTTTTCATTTCATTACTATTAAAAAAGCCAGATGGCTCAACAGCATGATACAATTATACAAACTGCTAATAACATGATTTGGTAACCATCATAGTCCTACTCATTTACAGTTTGTTGAATGTTTCACCCCTAATAACTACCATTAAAAAAGAAGCAAAAAGTTCCAAAGATTTAAAAATCCTGACCCCTATTATAGTGATACCAAAAAGAATATACAAATCAAACATATCAAAACATTGAAAGTCAAAGAATCTGATAAGCAAACTAAAGATCGCAGAACAGAGTAACCATTGCTAGTTCTTTAAATCACTTCTGCTGTATTGCATAAATGTAAATTTTTTTCTTTCTTAATGATGCCTAATGTTCTTAAATATCCCAAGAAAAAGTATAAAACTTTCTTTGTGTTTCTTGCATGCATTGAGACATAGAAACTATGCATTAGCAATTAAACTAGCAAACAATTCTCTGAAAAGAGAAGTGAGGATATTGTCTTTTGTATCAAATGAATTATTTCTCTATTCACGAAAAAATGTTAATGTCAAAGTTTATTTCCCTACCCAAAACAGTTCAAGAAACCATGGGGACAATGTAGTAGTAGATACCTGGAAATAGGTTGTAATACAAAGCTTTCTTATTTGATTATGATATAATGGTTTCTTCTATCAACTAAGAATGGAAATTGCAAAAGGTTTGATGCACATTAGGAGATGGAACAACTGATGTGAAGCAATACTTGGAGAAGGATATTAGATGTGATACAAAAATCGACATCGCATATGAGAGGTGATGCAAGAAATATGTTTCTATGAAAGGCGAGCACAAGTATCAGTGAGTATTTTCCAATCAAAATAGAGACTGGGGGGTGTGAGACTACAGATATATAAGGTTCCTAAATAGTGGTGACTAAACTATACGACTACCTGTCAACATAGTGCTGTCAACCTAATCTCAACTGCCAGATCCTGGGTTAAGGAAACAATTAACTGAGAGGGGGCTTGCCAGAAATCTTTTGAATGTTAGTGGACAGGAAACCCACCTTATTGGTGATGCAAAAGCCCATCAACCCTTCTACATGATGCAAAATTCTTATCCACAGAAAAAGATAGAGATCGAGCTTACCATAACCTAGAAGATGACTTTTCGCAGATAAAAACCTCAACCCTATGAAATTTATGCACAAGTTGCCAAGGAGTGGTCTCTAAAGAGACTCTTTCCAACAAGAAGAATCTATAGAAATCATGGTAATCAAGGTATAGGAGAATAGGATATGGAAATTCATAGATGGTACTAGCTGGCCACTCGTGAAGATGTCAACCAACTATCAATAGTTATAATAATCTCAAAAGAGTTCTATGTTTTGCTTGTTTTCTAGTATATACTGACTGTTAGACAGATATCTTCATAAGTGCCTCTTATGCTGGTATGTGCAGACATTTGTGCATTACCATATCCTCCTTTTCAACTTGTGATTATCATGATTTATCTAGACTTTTGGTCTGGAAATCCTCTATGGAGGCCACTCCTTGGGTGCAAGTGCATAATCTTCATAGGATTGAAATGTCAACCACAGTTGATATATATAATTTATAATATACAACAAGATAGAACATCAACACTCTTAGGGTGTGTTTGGTAGGAGGGAAAAGTGAGGGGAAGGAAAATATAGGAGGGAAAAGTGGAGGGAATGATTAATTTTCTCTTGTTTGGTTAGGAAGGAAAGTAGAGGGAAGGAAAAGTGGATGGATTAGTTTTCCTTTCAAACCTAAGAAATTCAATCCCCCCAAAAGTGGGAGGAAAAGTGGATGCATATACTAATTTACAATGATATCCTATAGAAATTATATTATTTAAAAATTGTTCAATGGAGTTAAATGGTAAATAAATGATTTAGTTGAGGATATAATTGGTAAAAGATTTTTTTTCCTTCCTTCCCCTTTTCTTTCCATACCAAACAAAGAAAAGTGTTTTCCCTCCATTTTCCATCCCTCACCAAACACTTGAATTGGTCAAATTCCTTAAACTCCAATCACAGTAACCAAACAAGGACTTTGGAGGTTTCTCCTTGGTTGTATGAGCTCAACATGTGTGACTAAAATAGATAAGCGATACAAAGCAAAATGGAATATGAGGTCAATTTAGTTTGTACTTTGTAGGTGGTTTGGCTTATTATGATTGGTTAATTATGTTTTGTTTGGTTGAAGGGTTTATTTTGTAGTAGGTATTTGAGTCCAATGAGAAGTTTACCATATATGAGGTCCTAATTCGATTTTTAAGACATCTTTTTTTCAGAACAAATAGAGTCAAAGTTATAAGTGACTATTTTGGCAATTCGGCTTATATATAGAGGCATGGATCTTCAGTGTAATGGATAGCTAATGAATGGATGTTGACTCTTCTTTTTGGGTTAACTGTGCGATGCAATTTTGATTAAGTATGATATTCTAATGAGTGTATGGGCGAAGCCTAAGAAAATGAGTGAAGCCTTCTTCCATACCTTTTTACTTATTTCCGTATAGCAAATCCATCCGTAATTTCCTATTTTATAATATAGAAATATGATTGCCTTTTTCTATTCCATCACAACAAATGCCAATCGAAATCCCTGAAAAACCATTCTAAATTCCTCTAAAACAGCCTTAAACCTTATACCGCTTATCCCCTGTAATCACAATCATAAAACTTTTATATTCAAAAACCGCCTCTTTCATTCCCTAAAACCCAAGTGCATAGTGCACTCTAGGCTGTCTAGCAGCCATTTTCATCCTTGAATACCCTTATAAAAATCATCTAAAATATTAAATCCTAATTTTCTTTAAATCCAATATCTACAATATTCATATCTTCAATTCTAAAATTTCAAATATTGTTTGTTTCCAATACTCGCTTCTTTATCAGATTTTTCAAATCTAAAGCACGAACTTAATAAGTCACTAACTTAATTTTTGATGATTTACCAAAATTATCGAATCTTATTCACTACTCATGTTGTAAACTAAATTCGTGACTTATTCAGATAAGGAGTAAGTGAATTATGCCAAAAAAATTAGAAAAGGAAAGAGGAGATGAGTATGTACAGGAACACTGAAAAATAGCAACAATATTTGAGCCTGGAGTATTTGAACAACACATATAGGAAAATAGCATACAAATTATTGAGGGGAACTTTCTAGAACTGCATAAAAAAGCTTATAGAAGGAAAAAGGGGAAATGAAAAGAAAAAATTTATTGAGGATAGGTTTCACCCAGGTATCATCAAGAGAGATGGAGCACAAGTCATTCTTCTCGAGCGAATCGATGCCATTATTTTCCATGATCTTATCACTATTGTTCTCAGCAACCATTCTTTTCCATGATTTTTAGGGTTAGGGTTTGGATCCAGAGGAGATTGAGAGTGTGGCGGAACTGGTGATGGCGCCTGTGAGGATGGTGGTGGCGGAGGGCTGGATCGGGATTGCTGAGATGAGAGGGTATCAGAGGGAGTGAGGAGAGAGATGATTGGAATGGGAAGTAAGGAGAGAGAATGAAATAAGAAGGGATATAAAATTAGAAGAGGGAAAGCTAAAATTTTGTCACACTCTTTGTTTCCATGTAACGGTAATTTTTGTTACAATAAGTAAATCAAATAAAAATATCAAAATATTATTTTAGTAACACTTATTTAATTATTGTTACGGTAATTACTGTGACAACCTTGTAACAGTAATAACTGTTACGAATTAGAAAAAAAAAGTGTTACAAATTAACTGTTTTGGTGTAGTGGATGGCGTCCTCCGTGCCGTCAAAATATCTCGAGTTAAGTCGACAAAACCTCCCCGATGCTCCTGAATCATTCCTTACACTTCTCTCAAGGGCCAATTGCAACCCCTGATTCAGTAGCACATTCTGTTCCTGCTGTCGGGTCTGCTATTGCTGATGGGCTGCTACCTGTTGCTGCTGAGTAGCCAAGAATTCCCGGATGACCTCCAGGAGTGCTGCAAAATCAGGTACGGGCGTTGCTGCTGGCACCGCTGGGGGTGCAGGAGTTTCCAGAACCTGCGGTTCCACTGGCTCTGATATTATTTCAACTCGGATCTGATCAGGAGATTACACTCCTTCTGGTTGTTGTCCCGTCGAGCCATGCTCTACTGGTTGTTCCTCCATGTTGGCCTCGCCAGCTACTGAGAAAGAAGCACCCCTATTTGGAAAGGTACATGATATTAATTGTCAGGACGAAGAAGATTCGAGGATACAATTCAGGGGATCAATCAAGGTGAGGAAAGAGAAATCGAATCAAGAGATTCAAAGGGAGCAAGTTTTGATTGAGACTCCTATAATAGTAACACCCCACAAGTCTGAAAAGTCAGACCTGCATGGGCCACCAATAAAACCTTGTCACGCCCCAGTACCAAAATACGGAGACGGACTAGGCCAGCTACTCCATATGAGGTATTCAAACGTCATACGGCGATCGTGGCTGTCAAGAGACAAGAGGGTGTATGCTACATTCAAGTCACCTATGGTCACACAGAACATCTACGTCTCAATCATTCAAAGCAAGAAAATATCAATTAATGAACATATAAAATAAAGCAGTAAGGCGTCCCTGACGCTTCATCAAAATGGTCATGGGGTTCTAGCTTTATAAGGTAGCTAGCCCAGAGAGTCAAAGTTACATAATTGTATTCAGCTGCAGTCTGATTTAATTACAATTATGCAAAAGACAAAATGTCTAGATTAGCCGGCTAAACAGGTGCCGGTGGCTAAACGCCAGGACATAAATAAAGATACAAGAGTGGTGGAGAAGAAACACACTCGAGTCCCCCGCCAGTCATGCTCCTAGTATGCACCATTGACATCAGGAAAGAAAGTCGGATCCTCAGGCTCTGCTACGCGATCTGTCCAAACAGCCGGGTCAGCCCCGAAATAGGAAGTACCAAAAGGGAGCACAAAAGAGTGAGATAAAATCCAGTCATAAAATAATAATAGTAAGCTTCCGATCGTAACCTCGGTCCACAGCCTGTCTTAGCACGATAGACCAACCCAACAACCAAACAAGGGCATGGATTGGAACACGCACCATGACAGTCTGTGTCCCTCGGCTGCTAGCGGAAGGCCCAAGCACAGTCAAGTTATTTTTCAGGCGGCCATTCATTCCTGCGGCTTTCTATATTTGGCGGAGTTATCCCCGTTATACTGATAAAAAGAAATCCTCAGATCGTGTCAACCCAGCAGGGCTAGCCAAACCATAAGACTTATAACACTTTGATTATGCACCAGTCCCCCGAAGGGCTACCGCGCTAAAACATTTAACACATAGCTCGTAGGAGTCGGATATAGCTATTCGCTATAGGCGAATGAAACCATATCCGTGGCGGCCAACCCGGTACGTCAGGACGGGACCTGGGGTGGCTAGTATGGCACGATCTCGGGATTCTTCCCACCCAATGCATCTACTAAGTTAGTTGCCTAGTTAATCCCTAGGTTATCCTCAGAGTTCACATGTCGTGGTCACATGCTCATTCCCTTAGATGTCGTACATCGTACTAGTACCCCAAGAAGAGATCCGTACTGACTCAATGATTCATACGTATGTTTCTCCTTCTTGGTGTAATGCAACACACAACACATACCACGTTATTGCTACCGACCTTTACTATATAAAAGCTGGGCTCTTAAAAGTACTGGCAGGTATTACGTAGGAACACTTAGCGCTTAGGATAGCACCTCGGTGCTCACATAGACTGTACCTTAGTACACACATAGGAATATCCAGCCATCATATAGGTAGTCAGCTCAGAAATGAGGTCTAAGACACATGGGGGCAGGCGGCTGAGGCTCATGCGGCCAGAAATAGCTTATACGGCCTGAAAACAGCTTATGCGGCCAGAAATGGCTCATGCGGCCAAAAATAGCTTATGCGGCCAGAAAATAGCTTATGCAGCCAGAAAACAGCTCATGCGGCCAGAAAACAGGTTATGCGGCAAGAAATGTCTTATGCGGCCAGAAATAGCTTATACGGCCAGAAAACAGCTTATACGGCCCAAAATGGCTTATGCGGCCAAAAATAGCTTATGCGGCCAAAAAACAGTTTATGCGGCCACAGGGTACTGTTCATCATCCCTGCCAGAGCCAGCATAGGCGAACTTCGGAGAAACCCAAATATTATTTCGGCCATAACTTTTTCCAAACAAGTCGAAATCTAACTTACAAAGGTCAAAATGTGTAGAAATCAAATTTCCTACAACATAGGACCATTAGTTTTCGAAATTAGCCAAGTATGATAGATCAAAACCATGAAAATCCATAAAATCCTAGATTTTAGGAACTTAGATCTACACAAATCTAGCCATCAAAATCAAAAGCTTCAAGAACTAAACTTGTAGAGAATGAAGAGGAAACATTTTAGACAAATAATAACAAAAAAAAAATCAAGAATGTAAAATGCACAAAATCTCTTTTTTGAGCAAGTTGTACTTACCTGTGGAGTGGTAGTTGAGAAAAATAAATGGAGAGTGAATGAAGAGAGAGAGAGAGAGTAAGGAAAGATATTAAATAGGGGTTGGTTGGTTTAAGAAAACCCTAATCCCTAACCACTCCACTAATGACAAGGCTAAAAAAAGGCTACATGCCATCATTAATAAATAATAGACAAATTTATGCACATGCTAAATACAGATGCCGTATACAGAATTCATGAAGATTACGTATATCGGAATCGGGAAGTGACAATATATATATATATATATATATATATATATATATATATATATATATATATATATCTCTATATTCTATATATATATATATTATTGTAATAAATTGAGATTTGTTGTTTTAATATATATATC